>OZ014469.1:1243231-1613770 GCA_963965965.1 Trididemnum nubilum
AGATTTGCTGACTACAAAGTTAAGTCAGAATCGAAAAAAAAATATGTTGGTTTGATTAAAATGTATGATTCACAAAATGCTAATAACCAACTGATTTTCAAACCCAGGAAATTTTTCCGCAGCCAAATTACCTTAGCATTAATCAATTATTTCTGCAAAATAAAATTATTTAAATACAAAGTATTTCACAAAAAAATTAGCAAAAAGTTCTTTGCAGGAAATCAAACTCGCAACTCTTTAATCATTAGTTGGTCAACATTAAGTAAAAATATTAAATAAAAAAAGTGAAAACGATGGCTTACAAAACAATGATGATCAACTAAGTTCGAACCCAGGACATTTTTCAAAGTTAAATGACGCAATCAACCTTTTGCAAAACCATCTATGTGCTCATTATGACTGTACAATATTTTACTCTTAAATTTTGCTTGAAAATAGGGGATGGTTTTGGGCAATATCTTGGAACTCCAATGTACTAATCAACTAAATTTTGAAAAATATTCGCTCATGTTACGCTCAATATGTTCCACAAACATCTGATGCAAAGGTTACCCTATACTTTGAAGAAATTAGATAAAAAAGCATTACCACTTTTGGCGGCTCGTTCTCCAAAACTACGTTACCTACAAGCATTAAAAATGAAAGGGCACACTTAAAGTACAGACTTATCATAAATTTAATTATTTCAGGTTCATGGACTCAGCGGCTTAGGACTTTTTCACGGACAAAAAATCTCATAATATAAAATAAATAAAAACAAAAAATAAAAGAAACGAAAAAAGAATATTGGAACTCAAAAACTTTAAAATGTGCAAACTCAAACGACATCTCTAGTCAGAGGCATTGCTAAGAATGGTGGCACCCGGGGCGGGATTTCGTGGTGGCACCCTTTATTGGTCAAAATATAGATGAATACCAAAAAAAAAGAAAAAAGGTCTTCGCTGCAAAACGAGTTGATTTTAAGTCCGAAAGTATGTGATGACCCAAAAAAAACGTCTGCCTACCAATCAGTGGTTTTTCGGTCTCAAAAGAAAAAAACAAAACAAATGATGTCACCCAAAAATGGTGACACCCGGGGCGGGCCGCCCCCCTACCGCCCCCTAATGAAGCCACTGCCTCTAGGCGTATCAAAATCAAAAAAAATTTCTCTTGTAGTTAGGTTTCGAGCTAGAGCTATTTAAATCTCCAAATGTCTTTAATGTTTTTTTAGATTGGAAACCAGTATCATGTGACTAATTTTCCTCCAAACGTTGCACCACCACTTTTCCATGTGCTCTAATATACACTAATTCCAAATTCAAATTTTCAAGTGTTTATGTTTATATGTTCTGATTTCTGAGGTTGTGGCAATACTTTTTTTTGGACAGGATAATTATAAATTTACGAGTAACAAAAATTATAAACACAGGTTGTCGTACTTGCGGAATTTGCAATGACAGGGAATCAAACCATTATCCTTGCGAGTTTGAGTCTGATTCCCTACAGCTGAGGCATTTGCAAGATTGCTCAGAAAAACAATTTGACTTCCAAAGCGAAGCATTGTGGAAGTGCCAATTAACCACCATCTTAAACTATTTTTTTCCAAATTTATCTTGAGGCCACCAAACAAGAATATAAGTCATTTCGAGGCGGTCAAATCTTTTTTTAACTTACGTTTGATTCTTTTTCAGAATAAATGGCTCGATAAAAATCGATTGTTTGATAATAATCATAGTCGCTAAAGCAGTAAAAGATCTGTTTTGTGTGTTCCCCGAATCACATTCACTCATCCTCTGACTTGTGCCTTTTTAGACCCAAGCAGGCGCGCAACAAGATTTTGCTAAGGGGGTAGGGGTTTTGAACCAAAAGTTAAAACTTTTTTGTTCAAAAAATATCACATATGAGGCAGAGCCCCAACCAATAGGATGCCATGGGAGTTTGTGGGGAAACTGGAAAGACCCCAACCACTGGCAAATTTTTGTGACATTTTGGAAAAAATAACCATGTTAACTTCATTTGGAACATTCTAAAAGAATTTTAGAACGTTTCTAAAAGAATTTTAGAACGTTTCTAAAAGAATTTGACAAAAATTTTTGCCAAGCGGTCAAAACTTTGAAAGCGAGTAAAAAAAAGTTAATTTGTCCAGCTTCTTCAGCCTCGCTGCAGCCTCCTTTCACTTACACGCCAAACCCAAAACACATTTACATGATTACAGTTTGTGATTAAATTGTCTAAGTGACGTGGCTAAGGGGGAGGCTGAAACCCCTTAGTCCCGCTCCGTAGTTGCGAATATGAGCTGAACCTTAGACTAGTTTAGTTGGTCGAATTCAATTCCAGTTTCCAAAATCCAATCCAATACACGCTTCCAAATTCCAAGTCAAAACGAATCATGTTTGACTCGTTTTAGTAACACAAAAGCTGAAGAAGCTAAAATTACTCACGTGTAAACCGCCCTGCAGCAAAATTTTTGTAAAGGTAATTGCTGTTTTTTTCCAAGTTTTTGTCCAGAATTGATTTGGATAACTAACCACTTAAGTGTGCATGACGAGTTCTCTTGTCCTGTGCTTAAATAAGCCAAAATGCTTATGACGAGTACAACAGTCATAGACTTAAGCTCTTACATAACCTAGCACAAATGCGTTACACTCTTATACAACGTTTGACAATCATTCTCCACATTGCAATTAAGCAACGAGCGGATTCGTTCAAATAAAATAATCGTTTCTTTATTCCGGAGGAAAAACAAGGATCAGCCTGATTTATCAGTTAATTATTCATCTTAACCAGGACTTACTGCTATAATAACGGTTTACGGCTATAAAAAAATTCGAGACACTTTCGCTTTGGAATGGTTATTACAAAATAATTCTAAACGTTTTAATCTGCTTATTATGTAACTTTGTTTAAATAAGTAATTTTGCTGCACTTGATACAGTATGTATTTATACTTCAAAAACTTGTGTGCATCTTCGGTTCTATCTTACCTTGACTTTGAACCGCATTTCCACTGCTTTCAATAATATTGATGATTCCACCTGGTCCGACGTTGTACGTGCCTGGAATATTTTTCAATTGCTTTGTGTGCCAAAATAAACAACCAACATGCCTCAGTTACTCATTGTAAATTGTTACAGCCTTTTTCCAAATATGCCATATAAGCTTCTTTTTCAAGTGTTATAGAGCAGTTTAAGAAGCAAATAAAAAGTTAAAATAAGAGTGACAGTTAATTGGTTATAGTTTGTTTTTGTTCCATTGAGGCTGCCAATTCCTACTGTAAAATCTAAAATGCATTTGTACCAGATTTTCTCAAAAGAAAATTAAACTTTATTCTTTCCTTCCCAACAAAAATGCTGCATTCACCTGTGCACCAGCTTTGTATCAAGTATCAACATTAAAACTGGCATTCACTTCCTGCGAGGTAGCAGATCAAAGGCACTTTACAGTACAAATTCAATTCAGCAATACGAAAAAATAGCACACTATAAGGCAACAAAAGTTAGATGCACTACAGTTGGAAGTCCAGCCAAGTTGGTAAATCGGGTGGCAATGACATTTATTTCGTTTTTCTGTCCTAACTATGGCTGAGTTTTATGACGCCCAGAAGACAAAATTTTATTAAACAAACAAAGTATTTTTTCTACACGCGTCATAAAGCTCAGTCATAAGTACATGGTAGAAATGCAGTAATTATGGTAATGTGGCACCGTATTCTGTAATCACTTCAATAGGCTCTGAGATGCAGTTCGATTTGCATTTTGCCAATAAAATAAATATACTATTTGGAATTTTGGTAGTCTTGTATTGTGGTTGTATTGATATGGTTTTATATACCGTGCTGCCAAGTTCTATTAATGATTAAGCTCTCTGACGCCAAAATAACAAAATTTTAAATGAATAAGCAAAACGTTTTCTCCCGTCTACGGGTACGTCGAAAAATTAGCCACAAGCGGGACATTTTAGCGTGGTAATAGATTTGCGGGGCGGCTTTATAATGATGTTAACGGCGCGTTTATTAAACATATACTACATTGCTAAATTTTGTTTGACTTACGGTCATTATGAGTTCCACCCACACGAGCATGGTCACCATAAGTTGTTTTGCCAGAGCTCATATCAATATCCCCCTCGTTCCTGTCGCGTTTTCCTCTCAGCTGCACGTTGTCACCATGAACTTCACCTAAATCATAATACACAATTCAACTAAATAGTCAAAGAGGTGATTACTGCCCTTGTATTAGAAACGCGATGCTTACAATTTAATAAGCTGGACTATTTATCGCCTTTCGTGGGACTCTTCTTTGGTTGGTTTATGCTGTAACTAAAATTCGGCTCGAATATGACAGTCTTGCAAAGGCTTGCCACGGCTATGACATATTAAGTATCAGTGTAACTTTAATAGAAACACCAAACAACTGCACTACCGCAAAATAACACAAGAGGGCTTAGAATTTTTTCTTTAACTTTTAACTAACAAACTTTCCACACCTGAATGGCTGTATCCTAGCAACTATAACCTGGATAAACTTCTCAATTAATGAATGAACTCATCTCTCAACATTTTCCCAAAAAGATGCAAAGTCGTAAACAATATCAAGTATCTAAACGCCCATGGATCACCCCAGATATTCTCACGGCCATAAAGCAAAAAACAAGCTTTATTCTAAATGCCTTAAAAGCAAAAGTCCAGACTTATACCATGAATATAAAAAGTGTAGAAATAAAGTAACCCATGTGAAAGCAAAAGCCACACAAAAACATTTCGAAAACTTGTTTAAAAGAGCATTCAACCCGAATTTTGAAAAACTAAAAAAAAATCTTAAAAAATATGTTTACCTCCATGACCCCATTGCGATTCTTGCAACTCATCAGGTTAAGAAATTTTAAAAGAAATAAAATCATGTTTTCCTCTTATAATCCTAATTTCGGCCATCTTGTTTCGAGTAGATTGTGCAATACATCAGTTTGTAACTTCTATTTCAAGTCTTACTAAGTACCGGCCTTTTTGGAACAAGGTAAGTGCTAAGGGTATAGGTAAATAAATTAGTGGAACAATTGCTGTTTAAATTTAGAGAGGTTAGATGCTCTCCTAGTGTGCTTTGTCCGCCAAGTGCTAGCAAAGTATTCGAAATCAAGGTAAGGTTTTAGTGCTTTAGGCGTAATAGCCTATTGCCCATTGTGACTCTTGGTTACTGTAGATAGCCTATCCGAAGAAATGATTGCATATTGAAGGCTAAAGCATCGTAACTGATTAAATCTTAGCCTAAGATTCCAGTTTTTAGAGAGCCAGTAAGTTCTGTGCAATTATTGTGCAATTGGTTTAGGCCTAAAGGTCAGTTACTTTTTCACGAAATATGCAATTCAAGTTTCAATGCAAAGCATTTTAGTTAGCAGTTTTCGTAAAGGTTTGCTACAGTTATCAGCAGGAACAACGAAGTCACTTCCTTGACAGCTGCTAATCTAGTCAATCATTTGGAACGATTTTAACCCACGTCCGTTCAGTTTGGTAATGTTCGGAAAGCATTTCTCCTTACTCCAAGAGGAAAAATAATTGCAAATATCTTACGATTTCTTGGCCGAAGAGAATCAAAATTGATGCGAAAAAATTGCCAAAGTTGTTTTACTATGGTTTCACAGTAAAATTTTTTAAACAAAAACGTCCTGAATGCCCTTTTAAAGATGCCTGCAATACTGTGGATACATGGAAATGCATAAATCAGTTACTTAGGAAAACCAAATCGAAAACTACGTTGCCACAAACTATTGAAACCGATGGCAAATTAATTACCTCGCCTCATAACATTTGTAACGAAATCAACAAACACTTCGTTAAAACTGGTAAAAAACTCGCCGCAAATTCTAGTAATTCTAGCTTTCATCAGAGTAATCAACTCTTCACGTTTCTCGCAAACACAATGTATCATCAATTGTCTCACAACCAACTAATGCTTACGAAATCATTGAAATTATTTCTTCCCTAAAAGATCACAAATCTCTAGGATATATTGATATTCCAGCGCACATCATAAAAGAATCCAAATTCCTTATTTCTGATTATTTGGCAAACTCTTTTAACGAATCTCTTAAAACTAGAAGCTATCCCGACGTACTAAAAATTGCTTCGCTGATTCCGGTTTATAAAGGCTAATCCACTTTTGGACTGGGTAACTACAGCTCATTACAATATTGTCCCCGATTAATAAAGTCTTTGAAGCAATTTTGCACAAAAGACTCATTAAGTTTTGCGAAAAATTGAATTTATTCACTGAATTTCAGTTTGGTTTCAGAACCAAACACTCAACAAATCACGCAATAACCTGTTTATAAACCATACTCAAAGAATTAGATTAACAAAAATCGGTTTGCGGGATATTTTTGGACTTCGCGAAAGCTTTTGACTGTGTAAATCATCAAATATTACTGGACAAATTAGATCATTATGGCATTAGAGGTAATGCTAAGAAATTATTGAAGTCTTATTTGACAAACCGATTCCAGTGTACAGTAAACAATGACAACTAAATTTTATCTACTCTTTTATCAATTACAATTGGAGTGCCGCATGGTAGCGTGCTTGGGCCAATCTATTCTTAGTTTACATAAATGACTCGACAAATTCTTGCAAATCTCGAATTATATTATATGCTGATGACTCAGTATTGCTCTGTTTGGATAACAATTTTCAAAGCCTAAAAAAGAAATGCGAAAATGAATTCGAACTTCTCGAAAATTGGATCAACTTTAATCGACTTACTCTCAATTGCTGAAAAACTCACTGCGTAGGATACTATTCACTAATTCAAGAACGAACGCAAACGATAACTTTCGAATTAATACCCGAAATCGAGCAATTCTTCCCCAAAAGGCTATCAGATATTTAAGTGTCATACTGGATCACAAGCTGACTTGGAAGGATCACACACAGCTTATTGTTGAAAAGCTCTATATGGCCAGAGGAATCTTGAGCAAATTAAGGTAACATGCTCCTCAATCGGTGATGAAATGTGTCTGTTATAGTTTGGTTTACCCGTACCTTTACTATGGGGTTACATCTTGGGGAAACACTACAACCAAATACACTAAGACTATTCAGATTCAACAAAATTATATTGTCAGAATTGTAAATAATTCAACTTCCTTGAAACAAAACTGCTGCCTATATACCAGCAACTAAATTTAATGAATCTATGCCAAATTTATAAATTAGAAATATTAAAATTTATGTTTAAGTATAAAAATAAAACTCTTCCAAACTGTTTTAAAAACTAATTTATATCTCAATCAGAAACCCATAATTTCCTACCAGGTTTGCTTGTGATGACAACTGGGTTGCTGCATTCCAACATAAAAAGTCAACTTCAAAATGTTCGATTCAATATAATAGTTATAAAATATGAAATGAATTATCATTAGAAATTAAAAGGTTGCATAGACAAAGTTATTTTATCTTTTTAAAAAAAGTAAAAAATTTCATATTGGAAAATGAGTAGCTAGGTATAATTTCTTCTTACTTAAGAAAGCATCCTGACTTACCTTGATTAGATAGTTTTCCTGGCTGAATAATTTGCATAAGTGGGCAAGTTAATGCAAAACGTTAGCTTCGTTAACCACTAGTCCGTTAACAAACTTCCCACCTTCGTTAACGTTAATCCGTTATTTTCAGCTTTAATTAACGGAAGTTAATAATGTCCGTTAATACGTTAATATTTTGCAAGTAAGTTACATTTCCTTTTTTTACACTTGCTTCTAGAACATGTTTTAACGCTGTTGAACTGAATGTAAGGAAATATTTATTGCTGTGGTGGTCTTTTTGTGTTTTGGCAGTTACGTTTTGCAGTGTAATATAATTTCAAGATAAAAATAAGTTCAAATGCGCTATCGAATAAGCGATCAAAAAACCTTTCTAAATTACAAACAACGATAATTATTAGACCTATGAGGCTGCAGCATATTATTTGTCACAAAAAGAATCTACTTTCTTTCGCAAAACTCGTGCTAATACGCAACATGTGTTACCAGTGCAAACTGGTTTGTACCAGAACAATGAATGAATGTTGCCACATGTTAATGATAAAAACCTTAACGGAAGTTAATGGAACTTAACGGAAGTTAATTTAGTCCGTATACATGAAAAAACTTTTTAACGGATTAACGAGTAAACGAAAAAGTTAGCTTCGTAAATAACGGATTAACAATTAACGAACTTGTGCCCACCTATGATAATTTGTGATATTGGTTTTACACCGACACAATTGTCCTCGGCGATCTCTTTTTGTCCTCGGACAGGATATTGCCATAGCTGGGTGATTAAATTTTTGTTTACGTGTGTGTTGAAGAACGTGTATTTTTATTTTAGTTTGTTTACTGGCATTTCTTCTAAATTTGCTGCACTATTTTTCATTTGTATATACTGAGTGGATCTTGTTTGTGTGCTATCAAGATTTTATACTGAAGATAAGAGGTTGCAGACTCGACGACCTCACCTTTCCTGTAAAAAGCCCCAAGCTTTTCCCAGGAAATGGCCAATGGTCTTTTTGCAACCTCTCATCAGAAATAATTATACTGTAATTTATTTTTTTGCCTCATTTTGCTGCTTGACTTTGTATGCTTATTTATTTTGCAGAATATCTTTCTAAACAAAAATAAGTGCCAATTGAATGGAATTGAAATTAATGCATTCTAAGCGAATGATGCGGAAGGTCTTGCCATTTTTTTTTTGCGTGATTAACTAACGAAGACTACGCTCAAACCTCATTCAGTGATCTCGCTTATTTTGCTGATGTTAGCAAACTTCATGTTGGATTTGCCTGAAAACTTGAAATCTACGTATTTCGCGTTTTCCACCAAACTGTGTTCTTCCTTTGCCACCAACTTGTGCGTTTCCTTCGACACTCTGCGCAACTACATCAGAAACGTTTGCATGCGGCTCTATGTTTCGCTGGTTTCTTCCGCCGCCATTAGTTTGGTTTTCCTCGGCGTTTAATTTTGATTAATGAATAATGCTTTTAAAACGTGGCTTAGAAATTGGCTGTGCAAACAAGATTAAACTGGTGGCATAAATGGGCTATTTGGGAGGTGGCTAATGGTAAAATGTTAGTTCTCTTGTTTAATGTTGGTAAAATAAAATCGTGTAGATGCTGGTAAAATAAAATCAAACAGTTCAATAAAACTCACACGGAGTAATCTATTTCGTGTGCAGTTAATAGAGAAAAATATTTGGGGGGGGGCTAATGAAAAGATATTTGACAGAAATAATTGGTAATTAACCAATACTGAATAGCCTCCTCCCTAGTCCTTAGTTTATAGTATATTTGTTGATGACACCTATGTTGAGCAGTTTAGCATTTTTACACTCGCGATCAAATTTGATTGCTTATTTCTTACAATTTTTCAAAGTTTTCATTTATTTGTTGGTTTTATTTTTGACAAATTAGCCCCCCCCCCCAGAACATAAGTTTCAAAAGATGTTTTAAATCACTATTTAGTCCACTCCAGTGCATAAAACAGTCTCAAAAGTGCTAAAAACGTGGTGTTTTTCCCATTCTGCATTTTGGCCGCCCCCCCTGGCTACCTACTGTGCCCACTTATCCACCACACGCGGCGGAGGCTTCACACTGTCCCTTTAATTGCTAAACGTCAAGCAGGGACGCTGTGAATACCAGTTTTTATAGTTTTGGTTTGACCTGATCGGTAATCGAACCAGAGTCTACTGCTTCAGTAGCAGACGCTCTATCCACTCGACCGCAAACCTAAGAATGAGCTAAACCCTGGAAAAGGGAAAGGGGGCAGGAGGAGATTGCAACCAGGAGTCTGCGGCAAAAGTGTCCAAAACAATTTTTGTGGCAAAAGTGTTCACTAATTTTCACGCTTGAATACGCCAGACGTTTTCACCCAGTCTCTTCGATTTGCAGAAAGCCCGGATGTTCACAGCTTTACAGCTTGACGTTCAGCATTAAAAAGCACAATGTGAAGCCTCCATCGTGTGTTGTAAACAAATGGGCAGGTGGTAGCTTGACACGAAGAACCCAAAGGTCTTGACCAGGAGATCCTTCACTGTCTACCTGGTCAAGGAAACTTGGTGAAAAAACATGTAATTTTATTTACAAAGGCAATTGCTTTCATCCCCATTTAATTCAACCTCGCGTATACCTGGCAGATTGGGGCAAAATACTGACTGTAATATCAAACTGCATTGTAAATTAACTAAAATTTCAAGACTAATCAACACGAATAGTCACGAGATATACTTCATCTTGAAAAATTAAAGCATTTTTGTAATTTACTCAAATAGAACCATTTGAAATAAATAAGAAATAAGCTATAATAGCTAATTACAGCTAAAATAGCTAATTACAGCTAAAATGGCTCATAGTCTGTGGTTGATATCAGGGTTTAAAAAGTGTTCGATAACGAAGAGTCAGAGCAAATATCACATCAGATTACCTCAGGATTAAAACATTACAACCTATAAAACTTAACAGTCTGCTTCGCCCATGACTGAAATTATTAGGGGTAAATCTAAACAATTTAAAAAGTAGACAACTTAATAAATACCTAAAATGCTGATTCTGTTTTTGGACTG
The DNA here is from genome assembly GCA_963965965.1 of Trididemnum nubilum. Classification (NCBI taxonomy): domain Eukaryota; kingdom Metazoa; phylum Chordata; class Ascidiacea; order Aplousobranchia; family Didemnidae; genus Trididemnum; species Trididemnum nubilum. Next base: position 1,253,790 of record OZ014469.1, read on the forward strand.
CATTGTATGATAAACACTAAAAGACTTATGTTCAGCTAAATATCGGTTTTATTGAAAGAATGAGATCTACTTGAGGAAATAAAGATGTGCTCAAACCTTTTTTTCACAAATCCCGATATTTTCGAAAATACGATTTAATCCGTTTGACTCTGTACCATTGGCAACCCTGCAATATGCAATTTTGTGACATTACAAAAAGCATATTTTCAACATTTTTCGCGAACTGAAAAACGCAGTGCTCGATGAGGAAGGTAACACAAGCTTTCGGCCCCCCTCCCCAATTGAAATGCCACCAATGATAAAAATAATGGCAACAATGCATATTGCTTTCTCAGTTTCAATTTCTTTTAGCAGTTTCGCGTACAACAATAATAATGTTAATATTGATCACCAGGGGGGCCGGCCCTCAATTCAAATTTTTCCCACCATTTTAAATGTACTGTATATAAACCGTAAGAAATTCCGGATTTTTGCCCTAAAAGTTGCAACTTTAGGCCCCTAATCTAACCCTTTAATGATCGCAAAGCAATAACATGATTAGTGACCATCTATTGTATTAACTTAAGATACCTATCAACCTCCACTCCGCCAGTTTTTACACGACAAAATATTTTTGAAAAAAATTAGCCAGGACAAATGCTTATTAAACAAAATATTGAATTTGAATTGAGAGGGCCTGGCCTTTTGGTTGTATGGTTCTCCCAAAACTGGTTTGTTTTCATGACAAAACAAAAATCTTCAACACAATTTTTCAAGTTATTTATATTCACCACTAAAAATATTGCCAGAGTCAATATTATTGCTTTTCCCACTTTGTTGCATCAGAAAGGCGTTTGCTGTAAATTAGTACTGGTAGCCTATAGGTCTAGAGGTACCAGTAGCAGTAGAAAAGTATTCAAATTTGGTTAGGCTACTTACTGCTATCAGTTTGTTATTGCGTTTCTTACTACGCGAGGAATTTGGCAAAATCTGCCTTTTGTAATGTCACAAAATTGCAAATTGCAGGGTTGCCAATGATACAGAGTCACACCGTTAAATCGTACAGTATTTTCACGAATAAAACGAATTTTGAAAATGGTTTGGGGCACTTTTTTATTTCCTCAAGTAGTTCTCATTTCTTCAATGCAACCGATTTTGGGCAGCATCTCTTTAAAATGACAGTTTCTTTGATAGACCCACCTAAATTGCGGCTGTTTTCGCGAATCATTGAAAGCGAAAGTGACTCAGGCTGAAAGTTGAGCAAATTTCAGGTAGCAAAACTGTTTCATTGTAACACAAGGCAACGTCAAAACGGTTTTGTATGTAAAAAAAGAATTATAGTGCATCCTGAGAATGATCAGACACAACTAAAAAACGAACTACAAAATTACGCAACTTCTTTAAATTTCTCAGCTGCTATAAATAGTCTGTACCTGCTGTTCTACGCTGCTGACAATTTACCGATAGAACCTAACTAAATAGACGGCAGTTTCATATCTGCGGTGCAGTTCGTAATACAACATCCCAAAATGATCAAATGAAACCAAAAAATGCATTAACTTACGCAACTTCTTCAAACATCTCAGTTTCTATGAATTGTTTTTACCTGCTGTTCTACAAGGTTTAGTCTCAGATGGTTGCATCGTAGGATGGCAACTTTCAGAGCTGGCATCGTTAGATCGAATACGAGGACTTGAACTCTGTTTCGCACCAACCTGGGTTGACGATGACATTTGCTGAAGTTGGATACCTAAAAAATATCGGTAGGGTGAAACTTGACGATGAGCATTAGGTGGAATGAACTAACGTGATGGGCATCAGAGCAGGTGACTTGTAGTGAGAAAGAAGGTAGATTACGTATCGAATTGTTGGGGGGCTGCAATGAGTAGAAAGCACCGAGCGAGCAACTTTGGGATTAAAGTAAAGCACCCTGGTGAACAGAAGGACTCGTGCTAATTAAACAGTCAGGATGAACTGGATGTGAATGGAATTTTGTGTTACTATGAGAGGATGAAATTTGAGGCTATGCACCACGTGCAAATGGGAAAATATACGAGGAGTTTTGAGCAGGAATATTTGTGCCATGGAGATGCCGACTGAGTAAGACATTTAGCGACGATCGGCGCTGACGTTGTAAACCAATAAGATTATGGGAGGGTCGAGTGTGGTAGTGAGCATCAAGTTTACTTCAAGTATTTATAGCATTAAGCATTCATAGCCCTATAGGGCGTGAATGTGTAGTGAGCTTGAATGGGGGTACCAGAAAAGTGGGGCCACCAAGCGGGGTCAATGACTGAAGATGAAATACGAGTATTAAGAGTAAAATTTGAGTGTGAGAACTCTTGGAAGATTGTCCGACAATGGAGTCCATACATATTTGCTGAGGTTGAATATCTAAAAAAATATCGGGAAGATGAGACTTAACGATGAGCACCCGGTGGAGTGTAACTAGCATGATAGGATTTAGAGCTGGTGACTCGTAGTGAGGAAGAGGGTAGACTATGTATGGAATCGCTGAGGAACTGCAATGAGTAGGAGGCAGCTGAGTGAGTAATTTGTGCTTGAGGTTGAAGGGTAGCAGCCTGGTGAACAGCACGACTCGTGCTAATTGAACAATCGGGATAAACTGGGTGTGAATGGAAATTTGTGTCAGCATGAGAGGATGAAATTTGAAGGGATGCACCATGTGCAAATGGGAAAAAAGGCGAAGAGCTTTGAGCAGGAATACTTATGCCGTGGAGATGCCAACTGGTTAAAGCATTCGGCGATGATCGGCGCTGACGTTGGAAACCAACAAAATTTTGGGATGTTCCAGTGTGACGGTGAGCATCAAGTAGGGCGTGAATGTGTGGTGAGGCTTAAATAGGGGTACCTGTAAAGTGGAGCAACCAGGCGGGGTCATTGACTGAGGATGAAATTTGAGCATCAAGTGTGAAATTTGAGAATGAGAAACTCTTGGAAGATTGTCCGACAATGGGGTCCAAACAGGAGCATATCCGCCTACAGAAATGAGTGGAATTTGAGGGTGTTGGATATTTCGAGATGGAGGGATGCTGCATAAAAGATGTTGCACTCAAATGGAAAGTCTCGACTCTACAATTACCTGAACCACAAATTTCTGTGAGAATGTTGTCACCCAAGGAAGATAACAATCAATTCAACAAGCACTAAATAACTTGTAAAAAATAAAATTGGAAAATATGCTACACTATATTGCAACAATCAGAAATGAGTACGAAAGTTGAAAAATATTGTGAAAGTCGGACATCGTTTGACTCCAACAATTGACCTGACTGGATGGAAACTTCTGCAGCTTTGCTTAAACGAAGGTCTTCCATATTTCTATGGTTCGACATCGTTTTTGCTTCTTTCAACAATTATCAATGTAACACTGCGACAAAAATTTAAATTGATTTTCCGTAATTTTCATAACAACCAAAGCAGTATCTTTAGTGCGTGCTGTGGTGTGGCAGTTCGCTGATTGAACTTTACAACGCGTAAGACCGTGTTTGATTCTTTACAGAAGCGCTATTGTTATTCGCCTGAAGGGAATCCACAAAGTTTTGCAATGCTGCAAACTAAGTAACGTGATTGGATGAAGTTGCTGTAAATGACGTCAATATATTGGTTAGAATCGTAACAATGCATGAAATATGATTAAAATCAACAAAGCTCAAAAACAAATTTTGCTCTATTTGAGGTCAGATTGCTTCTATGAAAGGTGATGTTGATCCAAGAACTAATATTACTGATAATCTGGGATAAAGCTGCATAATACAAGGGTGGGGCAGGAAAACCTTCAATATTTTAACTTTACTACATCAATGATGTTTTTGTTGTCCACATAGTTGGAATGAATTTACGTAGTGATTGAATTGTTATTAGGTATAGAATAAGAGATTTAAATAAGGTAGTGATAAATTCGTTTAATTTTTTAGGAGTTTTAAAGTCTTGATTAGGCCTGAATAGTAAAAAATTGTGAATATTTATTGTGAAAATTTTTGTCGTCATGAAAAAGCAGCATCCGCAAACATTTCCAAGTGAACAAAAGACTTGTTTCTGATCAAACAAAATTTTTACTGATTTGTGTTAAAAGTTTAGAGTGGCAGATTCAATGAGGCCTCAGTTTACTGGTACTGGTCTCCTTTTTAACAAAGTAAGAACCCCTAACTTTTGTTTAAACCAAATCACTCTTAAAAAACATTTAACAAATTGATCAATTGTTTTTCAAGCTTTGGTTCTAACCCAAACGGCAATTCAATCACTTCATAGATTTATTCCTATTATGTAAATAACTGAAACAGCACTGCCATAGTAATGTTTCAAAATATAGTAGGTTTTTGTGCCCCACCCTATGAAAATGAAACTTGATATGAATGATCTCTTATTAAACACTGCAGATGCTTTAACAACAATCTCAATTGACACAGTCAGGGGCGTATGTAGGGGGGGCCATTGGGCCATGGCCCCCCTCTTTGGGTCGCCAAGACATTATAATTAGCATAGAAAAGTATGCAAAATTGTGGCATGGCCCCCCCTTTGTAACTTGAGCAGAAGGTGTGAGCGCAGAAACGGTGAACAAAGACCTTTTTTTGGCCAAAAACCGCACTAAATTTGAGTGAAGACTTTTTTTTCTTTTTTTGGGGGGGGCTTCACCTAATTTTGGGCAGAAAAGCGGACTTGGTATTGGGCTGCAAAGATTTTCATTCTGGTCTTCATTAATCTCAAATTTTCTGAATTTCCTGGCCCCCCCTTTCGAAAATTCTGTGTACGCTACTGAACACAGTAATTGATTATTGAACAATAAAAACTTAACAGACCTACCAGTATTGTATATTTTAAATACCTCTTTCATAAAATCTTGCAAGTCGTTCTTTACCTTGAAGTAAAAATTACGAAATCTTTGACAAAATGCTTTCACCTCAATACGACTGAAAAACTTTAATTTCCTTCCAATGTAATATCATACATACAAATTCCCATGTAATGTAACATAGCTATTGCAAAGTTGCACTAATCTACCCTGGAGCAGTAAATTGGTGGTAAATTGCGCAGCAATTCAATAAAATAAACAAAACAAAACCTGCCTCTCTGCAGAGGTGGTTCTTTAAAGTGCACATTATCACTGTTTTTACATGAATTCCAGTTATTTAAATTAAGCATTGAGTCAAAAGCATTGTTGAGAGACAAACCAAGTAAGTTAAAATATTTAAATGCATTGTCCGACTATGGTAAAAAAATAGCGTGCATTCAAATCCCTTTTAGAGCCAAGTTTCTGACGCCCTTAGACAAATTCAACTGCAAATCCATTCCTTAGCCAAAATTAAATTCATCTTATGACGAAATATTTGCTATTTTGTTGTAGCTTGGCACAGATTTTTAATACTTTTCTCTCATAATATTTTTCACATTTGCATTGATAAATCTCTCCTCATTTTTCTAATTTTGAAACATCTTGCATAAAAATCACTCAAAAATTTGTATCACCCAATCCACTCAACAAAGGTAACTTGATATTAACTTTGCTGTAAATAGCTGTTTATCTTTTGTTGAAATTTGATTAATTCCGCGGCTCTTAGCGCGCCTGAAATTAAGCAAGCTCAAATTTTGCCCTTTATTCGGTATAGTAATAATTCTAATTTTTGCAGCTCACAGCGAATTGTAATTACAAACCGAGTCGCGCCTAAAAATTCGCCAGTGTGATCGCGGCTATTAAGGCTCTGCATTACCACTAGCGGTACGCGTATCGATGCAACGTTTGGAAACCGCTGGAGTAGACGAACAGCCCTGGAAGGTATTTTGAACATGTACATCTTGAAGATGCTAATAGAATCTGCTGACGGCCAATGACGCTAATCAACTGAACTGCCTTCGCCGGAAGCTTTAGCTGCGGACGAGTCTAATTAAGTCGAAGCTCATCGACGTTCTTTTGGAGATCGAGCTATGCCTTGGCCACCCATCCGTGTTTGCCGATTTCCGTCGGTTCACTTCTTCACATTTCGCAACAGCAGGATTGCCACTTTAGTTTTTCTTTGTCGTCAAAGTAGTATTGGCTGAACAATTGCACAAAAAAACTATTTTTCCTAAACAGTTGGTCATATTCGTTGATAACGAACTCCATTTCAATTTAATCAGTTTTCATTTTTCAATAAAAGCAATCTTTCCAGCGTGTTATTAAAATGAGTTAGAGATTCTTTTTATTTTTTATTTTGGCAACCTGATTGAAAAAGTCCGATTATTTTATTAAAGATAGAAGGCCATTTCTCTTAGGCGTACTTAAAATGACCGAACAAACAAAACGTAAATGATTTATTTTACGACATAGAAATGGTTTGCGCCGATTGTACCGAGGACTGAGTGTTTGCAATTGGTTTAAAACTACGTTATCACACAGCAAACATTCAAGCGTAGGCTGGAAACATTGAAACAACTCGGCTACAACGACTCAGCGAAAATAATCAATACAAAATATTTTCCTAACGCAAAGATGGCGTCGTACATTTCGTCGGTGACTACCGTGAAGAAAGCGTCAATGTGTGTGTGCGTGTGTGTGCATGTGTGTGATGGCGACCTCCACCAAAGCCTGGAGAGCCGCGTCCGCCAAACCTGCATCTTCAACTGCTGAAAGGTTCAAACCCAAAACCTTGTGATCGAATCAAACCCAAACCAACCGACACCCCTGCTGGTGAAAACAGGAATACGTCTTGTTGAACGATTTGAAAATAACAATACGTAATTATTACGCAACGGTGGACTTTTATCAGTACTGAATTATTTCTTTGGTAGATAGCACAATATTTCCGCACTTTAAACCTATTAAAATCCAGCAATAATTTTGCTACGCCCGTAGCGGCTAAAATTTAGCGCAAATAGCGAATCTGTGTTTTGCAATAATCATTTTGTAGAGAATTTTCTCGAAGGCCTCAATCAGGAGCGCAAAACTCCGGGGATTCCCACAACTTTTAGGGCAGGAGGGCGCTTATGCTTTTGTCCCCTCAACTTTGACTTGAAAAAATCTTCTCTAAAACGGTAACTAAACAGTTTAAATATCAGTTCTGTTTTCACTGAAAGTAATCGGATTTAGACCATAAGTTTGCAAAGATAATCTAACGGAAAAAGGGGGGATAGGACAATCAACCTTCCAAGTACTGTATTTATTTTTTGTATTAAAATTTTTGCAAGCGTTAGCGGAAGCAAGGCTACAAGAATGTTTTGAAATTAGGCCCCCCTGAATAGCTTATATAGAAACCAATTGATTTTTTTAAAGTCTAGTTTGAAGTTCATTAACGGAATTAAGTTTCTACTGAGCTACTTTTGGTTTTGAGTTTTTTTTTGTATATTCGTACCAAATAACTGAGTTAAATAAACCCACATATTTAATGATTCAAGGAAAATTACATGGATTGGCAAACCTGGGCAAACTCAAAAATGCGGGTGCACGCTTCGCATTTCTGATCTAAACCTTCATAAAAGTTTGTGCTGTGATCTCAAAAGATTATTTTTATGGGCGTACAAGAAATTGCTATAGTTTATCAAATTATTATCAACCTGCGCGATTTGTAGCAGAACTGCAAAGGAAAACAAAATTTGATTCGCTGCCTATTTTGCGATTTGTGAAGATCATAAATTTATACCCCTCATGAATGCAGGCTATGGGGCAGGTGGGTGAAAGTTCCCATGCACAAACATCATTGATTTAATGAAAAACTTGAATAAAAGCCTTTTCTAAAACTGCATAATTTTAGTATTTTTTGTATTTTAGTTGATGCTGTAGAGGTGCCGTTTTTAATTTCGAAACGCCCATTACACTGATCATATCCGCAATACTTCGGAGCACCGCAGGGATCCTAATGGGACGTCAGTCGCCCTTGGCGTTTGCCAAGTCTCTTAAAAAAACGTTACCCAAGAATTCAAGCGTCGAGTTTTTGACTTGACCAGTATATAAAAAGAAGAAAGGGCCGCACAATTTAATTTTTTCAACTGGGCTTGCAAATCGTAGCAATTTAGTTACTTCAAATGGCACTAAAAACGTTCTAAATGTGATCCGTATGGGGTAAAAATTGATTTTTTCCGAAAAAAACAAAGAAAAACACAAAAATTGCTCAGCGAATGTTTTTTCCCCCAGACCTTTGTTCTATGATACGCCTGAGTTGCAACAGTTTGGTTAACACTCCATCTACCTGAGGTATTTTTCGATCAAAAAAGTGTTAACTTTTGCTTTAAGCAACCCCTTCCCCTTAGCAAAACCCTGTTTGCACGCCTGCTTTGGAGCTAAAGTTTTTAGGTAACAATATACGTTACGGTACAAAATAAGATGCATATCTACACAGATTTAAACGATCTTTCCTCCTGTTGGCGAAAAAGCAAAATTATCGTTCAACATAGCATTATTGTTTCATAAATAACAAGCAACTAAGCTGAAACAAGGACTGACGCCAAAAATCAATGGAGTATGTAAAGATAGGGCAGTCGATTTAAATTGGCGTTGACTCCATTTTACTTGACCCCGCTTTTACAGAGATATTCTATTGCAAACACAACGCGGTGGGTTCCCTGATTATTATTTTTATTGACAACCCCGACTTTTGAATGTAGTAGCCTAGTCCACAGAGGACTGTATCAACCTATACGACGGTTGAAAGGCCTCTGCTGTGGCTTAGCCTAACAGCGGCGTTGCCTTAAGGTAATTGCGCTAAGCCGATAGTTTATTAACGGTACACAGCCAATACGATAAACCGGCATAGCCCTGATTTCGGTCAAGCTCTAGTGATGGGTAATTGTAAAAGTTCAGTTCTAGCTTTATTTCCAGCCAGTAAACCACAAAAATCATCATTTGAAAAATACACAGCTTATTAATTTGCATACCATCGTGCTAACAAAAAAACTCTATCCTAGGCATAACCCCAGCCTTAAACTTAACCCAAACTGTAACCCTAGCTCTAATTAACCCTAACGTTAATCTTAACCTAAACTTAAAATCTAAACCCCAACTAACGATTATAATCTAAAAAATAAAAGAGTATTTGAGAATATGAGCACTCCCTCTTTCTCGCTTATTCTCTCTAAGCATAGCTCATTTGCACTCGTAAGTGTATAAAGGCACTTCCTTTGAAAAAATTCACAAGTATTAATCCAAATCATCTATATTTCAAAACGCTAGATAAAGATATAATTTGGAAGGAGGAGCTAATGAAACAAAATTTAACAGAATCAATTGGGAATAGACAGAATTAAATACTGAATAGACATCTTATAATTTTTTTACAAAGCCTACATTAAGCATTTTTGCATCAAGCAATCGAATGGACTGTTTATTTTGAGCTGTTTTTAGTAAGTTAGTTGTTACTGGTTTTGTTTTGACCGATATTAGTCCTTCCCCAAAATCATGGTCTAAAAGTGGCTATAAATTATTTCAGTGGCCGTATTACTACAAAAAATTGCCTCAGAAGTACAGTATAGTGCGAAAAAAGTCGAGTTTTTCTTATAGTGCATTTTGGTCAGCGGGTCAATCGGGTACCTATAGCCCGTTACGCTACTGCTACTAGCGGTAATACTGCTACTAGATCCATGAATTTACTCTTCGTAATAATATTCAATAATTTATGCATACTACTGCAAATTTTGGCATTTTACTGGTTGAGCGGTAACGCGTTTGTGTCTGGAGGGAGAAGTCTGAGGTTTAAATCTCGGGCAAGTCAAATCGGACACAGTGTTGCCAACGGCTCGCCACCGCTGCAACATTTGTTCGAAAGAAGCGGTGTTGCCTGGGTGCAATGACGCAAAGATGGGCCCCGCCGACTCGTTACACGCTTCGGAGTATTATAGAGGGTATAATAAAAGATTTGATTTAACAAAGATGTTCTCATTTGCACTCTAGAGCACTAGTAAGAACTGCTCAAAAAGAATAAGAGAGCAAAGAGCAGAGGAATGGGCGCTCATATTAACGTTAGGGTTAGAGCTAGGGTTACAGCTTGGGTTAAATTTAGGGTTGGGTTAGGGCTAAAGTAGCAATTTTTTTGTTTATTAGCCAGCGTACAACTAAACTCTAACTTTTAACAATACAATAAAGCTTTTTGAACAAACTTCACAATCCAAATTATTTCAGCAATAACTTTGTACAATTACCAGATTACAAGGTACCCGTCGTTATAAAAAAAAACAACTTTACATTCTGTCCTGGTAAATCACGGCAAAACTTTATCAAACATTTTCCAGGACTTAAAAACACAATTCAGGGACTTTTCAGGATAGCAAAAAAAATCCAGGACTTTTCCAGGATGTGGCAACCCTGTAAATCTCTACATAAATTTATTCTAACTAAGTGGATAATTAAAACAGCATTGGCAAATTAACCTTTTAAAATATAGTAGATTTTTCTGCTCCACCCTGTGTAAATCCCATCGATACGAAACTTAATATGAATGATTTCTTGTTAAACACGGCCGACGTTTTAACGCCATTAAAATACTATTCTACACTTGGATCAATCTCAATTGACAGTAATTGATTATTGAACAATAACGACTTAACAGACCTACCAGCGTTGTACTTCTTAAATACCTCTTTCATAAAATTTTGAAAAGTCGTTGTTTGCCTTTGACAAAATGCAACCTTTGACAAATGTTTTCACCCCAATTCGACTGAAAACTCTAATTTTCTTCCAATAAAATATTATATATAATAAACTCCCATGTAAGTTAATTCAGTATATCGTAATTATTTCACACAAAGTTGCACTAATGTAACCTGCAACAGTAAATCGGTGGTAAATTAAGCGGCAATGCAATAAAATAAACACATCAAAACCTGCCGCAACGTTGCAGTGTTTTTTAAACTCTACATTATCACTAACTTTACATGAATCTAGTTATTTAAATTAAGTTGTTCAGTAAATAGTACATTGATAAAAGACGAATAAAGCAATTAGATTAAAAGCAGCAATGCCGTATTTAAGATAGTAAAATTTTTAAACGTTTCGGACTTGGCTAGGTCCATCATCAGTAAAAAGTAAAATCTAAAAAAGTAAAAAATGTAAAAAGCAAATCTTGGATGATAGTAGCCACATTTCAATAGCAGCTGCAACATAATGCTGCAAATACGTTAAACCTGCAGATGTAAGCAAGCTGCTGTGTCACGATCACTGCTACACACGCTAAGTATTCCTGCGATACTACTGCTGTGCACTGAATGAGAAAAGAGGAAAAAACTACCAAAAATGAGGCACAAACATCCGTCTTCAAAAAAAAAAAACTCATACCGGACTGCATCTAAAGCAGACCAGTTTTGTCCCTTGTTGATGCAAACGCAATTTAGTACACTCACTACTACAACTGGTCTACGAAATTCGATCTTAGTACAAACTGATTCACAACAATTTTATGATAGTTGAAGATATGCTGGCCAAAAATGAATACCCAAGGACATTTGTCGACAATAGCATTCGAGGTTTTTTTAAATTCCAAGTACACGGATACTAAATCAACAAACCAACTCACTACTCAACCTACTCAAAAGCATTTGACTTGCAGGCTTCCCTTTCTAGGACCGATCTCAATGCAAGTTCAGCATGAAATCGGCCACTTTTTTGGAAAAAATACAAATGGGAAAATCAAAGTTAAAGTTATCCATGACCATAGACGTAGCCAGGATTTTTTGTTGGGGGGGGCCCTAACCACAAATCACATGCATGACGTCATCAGAAGTTTTCAAAAGAGAAACTTTTTTGTGGGGCAAAGATATCGTAGAATGGAAGATCTGAAGCCGTAGCCTGTTGGCACTTTACCAGGATTTTGGTAAAGGGGATAGGGCAAAAACTACATATCACAGACGGGGTCTGCGGGCGGAGTTTCTAGCCGTCGGTGGCTATGGGGGTCTGGGGGCTTTGCCCCCAGCCGCGGGGCGATTTTTGTTAGTTTTTGGAAAAAAAAAGCTATTTTAATCCCATTGGATCACATTTCGCACGTTTTCACAGCCATTTGGAAAAACTAGATTTTTAACAATTAACATATTATTCCCGAGCCGGATTTACATTGCGCAGGGCTCCTGGCACGTAAGGAATTTTTGCAACATCTTTCTACCAAATACAAGTGAAGACCAAAACAAGTGAGCGAGGGCTCCTGGCACTGTGCCATATGGCAAATACGACGCTGGTTATTGCTTTACGTTCATAAAAAGTTTAGATGAGGCCTGAGGTAGCAACTTTTAAGACAAAAACCCTTGATTTCACCCTGGTGACTCGTTTAAATTGGTCGGAAATAATTGGATTAAGGGGGTGCGCTGGGCCTCCTGGTCGTCAATATTATTTATTGTAAAGTACTGTTGTACGCAAAGATGCTAAAAGAAACTGACAATGAAGAAGCAAGGCTTATTTGTCAAAGTTTTGTCATTGGTGGCATTTCGATTGAGGGAGCCCGGGCTCTCTGGATAAAAAACTAAGTTCTTGCATAAAAAAATAGCGCCCCTAAGTTCTTGCATAAAAACAAACACTTAAGGCAAAATTAAAAGAACTTTTTTCCAAAACGTGGAAGCCTCGAGTCAAGTCACTTGACAGTTTTTTTGAAACCTCCAAGTATTGCATGACAGTATTATGACGTGGACACGTGGTCGCCATTATTATTACTTTTTTTGTACGTGTAAATCCTAAATCAAAGAAACTGCAATTCCGAATAAGAACAACATACTGGCTATGCTCTCATTACATTAATCATTGGTAGTATTTTAATTGGGGATTTGCATTACCGCCTATGTTATAGCATTAAGTTTATAATAGCGTTAAACGAAGGCCTGGGGTTGCAATTTGTAGGACAAAACTATTAGATTTCTCACAGGTTTTGCATACAAATTGTTAAAAATTTGAATGAAGGGGCTCGTGGCCCTGGACTCTTGGTCGTCAGTCAGAAGCCCTGGTGCCCCCTGGTTGTAAGCTAGGGGCCCCGGAGCCCCTTGGTTGTTAATTAGGGGCCCTGGAGCCCCCTGGTTGTTAGTTAAGGGCCCCAGGGCTCCCTGGTTGTCAGTTAGAGTCCCCCTAGTTGTCAGTTAGGGCCCCAGGGCCCCCTGGTTGTCAGTTAGGGGCCCTAGGGCCCCCTGATTGTCAATTAGGGACCCCGGACGGTCGTTAGTTAAGGGCCCTGGGGCCCCCTGGTTGCCAGTTAGGGACCCCGAGGCCCTATGGGTGTTGGTTAGGGGCACCGGGGCCCCTTGGTTTTTAATTAGAGGCCCTGCCCCCCTGGTTGTTAGTTAAGGGCCCCGGGCTCTCCGGTTGTTAGTTAGGGGCCCCAGAGTCCCCTGGTTGTCAGTTAGAGCCCTGGGGCCCCCTAGCCATCAGTTAGCAGCCTTGGGGCCCCCTGGTTGTCAGTTAGGGGCCCCAGGCCCCTTGTTGTCGGTTAGGGGCCTCAGGGCCATCTAGTTGTTGGTTAGGAGCCCCAGGGCTCCCTGGTTGTTAGTTAGGGGCTCCAGGACTCCCTGGTTGTTAGTTAGGTGCTCCTGGCCTTCCTCGTTGTCATTAATATTATTGTTAATAAGTGTTAGATGCGTAATTACTGGAAAAAAACTGCAACTAAACATCACTAGGCTATGTTGTCATAATTTTTTATGATTAGTAGATTTTTAATCGGGGAAGGGGGATAGGCCCTTTGGGCCCCCCTGGCTACGCCTATGTCCATGACACAATCAAATTGAAAAATTTTTTCAAGTCAAATAAGGTCAAGCACTACTAAATCGGTCAAAGGTGATCCATCACTTTCATTGCTCATGCGGCAGCAACTACATTGGTAAAACTTACAGAAATTTGCTTACACGACTCAGCAAACGCAACCCCGTTTCCAAAAAATGTAAAAAAAAAAGACAGACATTACTAACCATCTCTATCCGACCATAAAGTTGACTTTGCCAAACCTAAAATACTTGGTACTGTTAGGAACCGAACTAAGCTCTTTATTTTGGAAACTTCAAGCGTTTACAAACTGAAACTGGACATAAATGTTGATCAGTCATGGATAACTTGGTATCAGTTCAACACGTGATGTTGTTTTTTCCTCTTTTCTCATTCAGTGCACAGCTCTAGTATCGCAGGAATACTTAGCGTGTGTAGCAATTGCACAGCAGCTTGCTTACATCCGCAGGTTTTACGTATTTGCATAGTTATACTACAGCTTGTATTGAAACGTGGCTGCTTTCATTCAAAAGTTGTTTTTTACACTTTTTACTGCGTTAGATTTAATTTTTACGGATGATGGACATAGCCAAGTCCGAAACGTTAAAAAATTTTACTATTTTAAATACGGCATTACTGTTTTTAATCAAATTAAATAAAACTGCCATGCAATCAGTACCAACAAAGCAACTAATTAAGATATTTAAATGCTGCGTTCAATTATGATAAGAAATTTGTAAAATATTTAACTAAAAAACAAAACACTGTATTTTTTTGGAACATAGGGCGTACTTGAAATACAAAAATTAGAAAAAAAGCTGCAAGCACGTTCCGTATATATGGATGAGGTGATGCTTTTTTTTCTTCACCATTGACTACAAAGCCGTTTAAAGGTTTTCTGCAGTTTTTACAGCCTTTTCAGTCGCTTTTCATTTAGTGCGCCTTATCTATGGAAGTAAAAGCATTTAAAGACATTTATTGATAGTTCACCTTATATTCTGATGTACCCTATAGTCTGAAAAAAACAAAAAAAAGGTATTTAAACATAGTTTAAGAAAAAATTATGAAAGAGCAGACATTCTAATATAAAGTATAGTGAGTATATAAACATTGAAATGAAGTTGCTGGAGTGGATTCAGCGTCTGCTACTAAAATAGTAGACTCGGGTTTGATTCTCGGTTTGGTCTAACCAATGACAAAAAAAATTGATATTCACAGCTACTCTGCTCGATGTTCAGCGATTGAAGGGACAGTGTAAAGCTTTCATTGTGTGTGGTAGACAAATGAGCAGGTGGCAGCTTGACTCAAAGATCGAATGGTCCCTTCGCTGACTCCTGGCCAAGGCAACTTGATGAATAAAATGTAATTACCATTATCATTCAACAGCCACACAAACCATTATTTTAAAAGCTTATATGTTAGCATCAATTTCCCTTTTGGTAAAAGAAACATTATGACTAATGGCTGCAAGTTCTATGACGAATTGCAAGCTTATAAATGGAAGGTTTTGTGAATTTGAAAATAACTTCTCAATGAAAAAATAATAGCACGGCACATACCAAAACATCTTCACTGAACATGTGTGATTGCCTGAATCGAAGAAGTTAGCTAAGCACTGTGCATAACTTTATGTTGTACGCAAGCAGAGCTGGGCGTTTAAAAAAGACATCGTAAAGCGCAAGCGCAAATTCCGCAACCAAAATTTTTCTAGTTTAAAGCGCAAGCGCAAATTCCGCAACCAAAATTTTTTAAGCTTAAAGAGCAAACGCGAATTTTGCAACCAAAATCTTAAAAGCTTAAAGCGCAATTGCAAATTCTGCAACAAAAATTCTAAACGTTTTTAAGCGTTAACACAAATTGAAAATAGTACAACGCAACTACAAATTGATTGCTTGAGAAGCGCACACAAATTTCGCTATTTAAAAAAGTTTTTGAGTACAAATTTTTACATAATCGAAGTTTCAAAAGCGCGCTGCAGACGATGATGTTAAGTACAAAAATATGAAAGTACAAACAATGTACCATTTTCAGCTAAGCTGCATTGGAATAAACCAACTGCAATGTGTTTAGCTTTTATAACCAAAGGCACAAATCTAAGACCGAAGAAAAAATTATTTTTATTGTTGAAAAAAAAAGCAATTAAACACTAAAACAAAAATAAAAAATAAAAATTAACAGCAATAAAAATAATTAAACACCAAAACAAAAAAAAGCTCCACTCACTCACATTCAGAAATAATGCGTTATTCATGGGAAAAAATCGACTTTTTTCAACACTTTACAGTATTTTCATGCAGCAAAACAAACTTTTCAAAATTTTCTTTCGTCATAGACGATCGTTTTGATCGCAAAATGTCAGAACCAACAGCAAATAATCTCTCGACGGCGGCCGAACTAGGGATAGCAGTGATGAATCTTTTGAATTTTTGCAACCACGCATCTCTTTTGTAGGCAGAAAAGCAATCTTTGGTGATTTTGTCGTTTGCTCTTCCGACCCTTTCACCTAATCTTTTTCCTATTGTAGCGACCAAGTTTTCGGCTACTAATTACAGTACAAAAAACAAAAAGTATTTTGTACTTATTAAGTAAGGTAGCTTAAACTAAGCACAGGGTTCAAAATTAACGCCTGCCCGCTTGCCCGAGGCAAGCTGAAATCGCTGCGGATAAGTTAGTTCTTAGCTTAACTTCCCCGACGGCAAGCTAACAAAATACAGCGTATTAGACAACCTTAAACAAGATTATTTAATAACGCAATTTACCCGGTTTTGTTGCAATAAAGTAAAATTTGTACGTAGAGAAAGCTGATCCTTGCTTTATTTTAGTAAGCACTTTGTAACTATTACAATTAATGCATTGTCTAATAGTACGCACATTATTAATCACAATTAACACGTCTTAATCGCACGCAGATTTTTCGATTCTTGGACGCGTTTAGCAACTGTTTGGCACAAAATGTTCCGTTTTTTTTTCTAGAAAAGTTTTCCGACGCTTGCCACGCTAACAGCTGTTTCAGATACCACAAGTACTACCCTGCGCTGCATGAAGATAACGTCAAGTACTTTGCAATTTTTTTGTTATGATTATTTTGAAGATCTTTTAGCGTCTATAAGTTTTGCAAAAAATTTTAGCTTTCTATCTGGTGTAGTTACCAACATATTTGCTAATAAAAATACGTTTGCAACAAACCACAACGGTAATTAATAATTATGATTGTTAAATATTAAATGAAATATTTACAATCAAAAGATCAATTTTTGCTGATGCATGATTGGAAAAAGTTACTTATTGCATCACATTATCTTAACGACCGCTCTCAAAAACTTGATTCTCGAAACTACGCGTATTTTGCAAATTCAGTGCTTTTTTCCAAGTTAACCTCAAAATTTAGAGTATCTTTTTTTCGGGCAAGTTGAAATTTTCTTGGACAAGTTGACATTTGATAACATTTGCCCGACGGGATAGTGGTCAAAAAAGTTAATTTCGATCTCTGATACAATATTAATATATCACTCTTTGTCTTTCAGCAGTATACAGCATATAGTTTATCTAAAGCACAAGTACTACCACTAGGGATGGGCATGTCAGAATAGTAGGCTATTCCAGAATTATTCCGAATAGCTAAAACCGAATGCTATTCTGGCTTAAATTAACTTAATTTAATGAAAAAGTGAACAACCAGTCAATCACCACCGATATTCAGAAAAAATTTATCAAACGATTTGGTTAATTAAAGCAGCGCTTTATTGCAGTGCATGACATTGGATGTTTCTAAATGCTCACCTTGTAGTTACATTCTTAGATCGCTCACAGTTAAGCTTTGGAGAAGCACCTTTCAGAAGAAGCTGATGGTGCAGAAATGCAAAGGTTGCTTCAAATAGAAAAGTTGAAAATTTGGGACCACAATTTCTTGCACCCATTTTAAAAGGATTAAACGATTTAACTTTTTTTAAACAATTTAACTTCGGGAGCAAGTTTTTTTTATATCAGGAGATATCTAACATAGGCTACAAATATTTTGACATAATTTGGAGGTACCACTACCTCGGAGACCTACCAAATGAACCCCCAAAAATCAATTTTTTGATTGGCTTAACCTAGGGCGCTAGTTCAGGAATTCGTGAAAGCAATTATGTCTTCACAATGTACAACTGTATTTCGTTTGTTCAACTTACCGTTGTAGGTTACCTATCATTGCTCTAATTTTTTTTGTGCATTATTTACAGATTGACTACTGCGTGACTTAAGTAATTGGTCGAAACATCTCTTTTTAAATAAAATGTTTACGACAGCTTTGGTTCTTTTATTTTTAGTAAAACTACTTTCCAAGATCAATTCTTATGCTCCAAATTATTTTAATGGTGTTTAACAATCAACATTTTTTAATCACAAACCATTTATAATAAGATTCAAAAGTTTTTAAATTTTGATTGTGGTGTATTGCTGCGCTTTATTGCCAAATCTAAGACAGACTAAGAAAAAAAAAAAAAAAAAAAGATTGGAGCTTGCTTAGGAGCAAACTCTTGAACGACCGATGCAAATATCTACCGATTTCAAAAAGTCACGAATATATCTAAACCAAGGTAGTAAGTACGGATTTAATAATGGTGTATGTGCTAAATGTACAGTAACCAATACTCATCCATTCAACTGTCAAAGCACATCCAAAAACTGTCTTATACAACACAATTTTATTGCAGACAGTACGAAAGTCAAATCAAAATTACAGAAACCCAAGCAGTCACTCATAAATTGCTAGAATACCAGCAATCAGCTCTCCATCATATCATCACTATAGGCCTTCCATTATGCTGACTACCGTAGCCTATTAGTACTGCCTGTCAGCAGTAGCGTACGCAGGATTTTGAAAAGGGGGGGGGGGGGCCAGAAACTTAAATTTGAGAGGAACATAGATCAGAATTTGAAACTGTCACACTCAAATTTCGTCCCATCTTTCGCCCAAAATCAGTTGAAGAGCAAAAACAAAAAGTCTTCACTAATTTTTCGTCCCATTTTTCGCGAGCCCAAAGCCTGGTGCTCAACTTGCAAAAACGGGGGGGGGGCATGCCACAATTTTGCTCACTTTTCTATGCAATTTTGCAATCCTAGCGACCCAAAGGGGAGGGCCATGGCCCAATGGACCCCCTAAATACGCCCCTGCCTGTCAGTCTGTGAGTGGCATAGCGTAACATTGCAGATAGGGCACGCAATTTTGATGACATAGTCAGTTTGATGATGTCAGTAGTTATCAGATACCGGTAGTAAAATATAAAAGCTACTTACACTGTCAGATATGTAGTATTGTCACTAAGCCTCCTCTCTTCAGTACACTTTAGTGTGTGTACAACTACAAGTCTTTCTTGTGTTACTGTGCTACAGCCAATGACAGATCTAGCAGTTTTATATGTACCAGTATCTAATAGCCTGTAAGTCTACGATACTAGGCTAACACTAACAGTAAAGTAGGCTAAACAACATTAATTGTAAAACTAAGCTGAGTCAACTTGCTGAATAGCAAACACATGGCTTACTTTCATAGCCTATTTTCCTCATGTCGTTATAGCCAGTATATAAATTGTAAAATTTTGCATAGGGGGACGCTTTTGCAGCCTTGACAAAACGCATTTGGCATGCGAAAGTACTTTTAGCGGAAATTAGGTGATTCCGTCGCTCAAATTGAATAAAAAAAAAAGTCTTTACCGAAAATTAAAGTTTTTTCCCCAAAATTAGATGAAGACCAAAAAAAAAGGTTTTCGCTGCAATTTTGGACTATTCGGCCAGAATTTGAAGGATTTAATCGTGCTGGCTGGGGCTCTTTTTCGTCTGATTATCCAGCGCTCAAACCTCGATGGGGGGACGCTAAATCTCGATGGGGGGGACGCTAAATCTCGATGAAGGGACGTTAACTCTCGATGGGGGGACGTGTCCCCCCTACAATTTAAGTACTGGTTATAACATATTGTAGCCTGGAAACCATTTGCGATGCTACCGGTATCGGCGGTATGCAATATTAAACAGGCTGGTAGTGTGGCGGTCCTCCTTCCAGCCTGTCGCGGGAGGGGCCGCAATTTCCTTCCAAATTGATAGATTACTCGAATGATTGCTTGTTCTCCGATTTATTGTAAGTTACCAAAAATGAATTCACAAAAATTACCAGTATCGTCGATTAACTCAAATGAATTTTAGTAGTTGCTTATCCTGCCACGTTGGCAGCCAAAAGAGAAAGACTGATTATTTTTCATTGCGTCATAGAAAAAAAAGAGTTGCCAAAAAAAATATAATTACAAGAGATGGAGTTAACCGTATTCCCACAATACCCCCACCAAGGCATCGGACGATTGGTACAATTGACTGAAGCCTGAATGACGAATCTGTGGGAATACAAAAAAAAAAAACTTATGAACAAAGAAACGAACTAATGTAATCACAGCGGAGCATTAAAGCAAGCAAGTGACACAACAAGAAAACTGGCACAAATGAAAGAATCAGCCTCCGCTTTAGGCTGGGGACAAAAAAAAGAAAAGTTGAAAAAAAATATCCAATGGGTGGTCGAAGAAGTAATCTTCTAAGACAGTTCTTGTTCCAAAGTCCACAAAGGATTGCATATTTCCGGCTCAGGCGTCAGTGGCTGCGAGCGAGGGACAAAAAAAATTTAAAGCAACACATTGCTGAAATAATTTGGTATATGGAGCAAAAACGAAGTCTGCTACAAAACTCGAAATAAAAAAAATTCGGGGATGGAGAAGGGAAGGTGTCCTATTTCGGAGTTTCAGATGCAAAACGGAGAGCAGCTAGGAACCGACCCCCCACCAAGCTTAGCTAAGAAAAAAAAGAAAAAAGTGAAATTACAAAAAAATTACCAAAAGCGAAACCGATCTCAGCAAAAAAAACTGCTGAGCCAAAACAAGGCTACACCAAGCACGTCACAGACACACGCACACAAAAAAATCCAGCCACATGGTTTCAAACAGAAAAGTGGAGCATAAAGAACAGTAACAGCGGTAAGATAGCTAAAACTCAGAAGGAAGGATTAAATAGAGAATAATTTTGGAACTCAGCAACCGTACACCTGATAAAAAAAGAAATCGGCGAGATCTCCGATGGAGTCTGGGGTGCGCGACCCAGAGCTGTGGACGGTGATCAGTCGTCCTGCCATAAAAAACAACGCTGAAAACCCGAGAAAAAATTCTAAAACATCCTAGCCGTGGTTCGACTCTTTGAGCAAAACTGAAATTATCCAGGCAGCAACAAGGAAAAACAAAGCAATGAACAATAACGCAGGCGTGACAAGGCTGTAAATCCTCCGAAAGGAACGGGCTCATGTACCCTACAAAAAAACTCATGAAAACAAACTAAAGCATCGAATTAACCGAAAAGAAACTGTTTAGCTTTACAAAGGGACATAATCGTCAAAACGGGCGGGCATGCGAATTATCCTACCCAGCCTATTGCGAAAAACAGGAGCAGGTTGCTCATCAAACGGCACTGCTGCCAACTCCACAGAATTAGAGGACTCGCAAGCTACGATGCCATTGACTGTGCAGTCCAAACAATCGTCGTCTGTTACGTTTTCTAACAAATTTGCGGCTTTCAATCTATCAACGCTCGCCGTGTCAATTCTATTGCCAAGGTCTAGGGTGAAAAACTTGGCATGTTTCGACACAACATGAAATAAATGGCCCTTTGTACGCTCTGAAATCCACCACTCGTTTCATCGCGTACAAAAACATGATCACACGTCGCCAATGCTTTTTCAACATAAGTGTCGCGTTGGGTGTGATAGCTCGTCGGCGGAGCTTTCAAAGACGACATTAAGGAGTTAAGCTCTTTTACGTATGTCGTCTAGCAGACCGATTTAGGCGACTCAAAAAACTGACCAGGCAGTCGCAGGGTAGTGCCAAATGTTAATTCCGCCGAAGAAAATCCATGATCACTTTTAGGGGCAGATCGCAGAGCGAGTAAAACCCAAGGCAGGTTGAAAAACCACCTGTGCGGCTCTCTTTGGGCTTTAAGAGCCGCCTTCAAAGTTCTGTGCACTTTCTCACAAAATCCGTTAGCTTGGGGTCTATTCGCACGAGTGTGGTTTAGTTTACAACCCAAAAAACTACGCAATTCATTCCACAAGTACGAAGTAAACTGAACTCCTCGATCACAAGTTAACTCAGTTGGGCAACCGAATCTGGCAACCCAAGAGTGCAAAAATGCGTCAGCACATTCTTTAGCGCTCGTGCCCTTAAGGGGCGCTACTTCTACGTGCTTCGTAAACCTGTCAATGAAGGTCATCAAATACGAAAAGCCGTTACACTCAACTAATGGGCCTACAATGTCGCAATGTATGTGGGCAAATCTAGCATCAGGAGTTTTAAACCTTTGCTAAGGGGTTTTATTGTGGCGAACAATCTTAGACTGCTGGCAGGGGATGCAGGTTCAAACAAACTTTGCCACATCTTTTCGCATTCCCTTCCATACGAATCGCTGACAAATCAACTCTCTGGTCACTTTAATACCAGGATGCGCTAAAAAATGAACTTCGTCAAAAATGCGGAAGCGCAGCTTTTGCGGAACTAGAATTCGAGGTACATTACAAGATTTGTCTACCCAAAAACATTCATTAGAGCAAGGGATAGTGACCTTCTCCAAACGCAAGGAATGAGTTTTATCCCTGATCATATCATTTATCTCTGAATCAGTCTGTTGCTCAGCAGCAATCTCGAGCAAATCTACCCTCTGGAAGTCACCAAACACAGCGCCAATGTCAGGGGGTCAACTCAAGCAGTCCGCAACCACATTTTTCTTTCCCTCAATGTGGCGAATATTTGACGTAAATTCAGAAATGAATTGCAGCTGTCTCAATCGCCTACCAGAATACACCCTATGGTTAGACCTCAGAGCAAAAGCTAAAGCGGAATGGTCCGTTTCAATCACAAAATCGCGTCCTTCTAGAAAATACCGAAAATGTTTTAACGCTAGAAAGATAGCCAACAATTCCCTATCAAACGTAGGGTAATTTTTTTGTGTAGCGTTCAACGACTTTGAAAAGAAACCAATCGGTGTCAACTCACCACTCACAACTTAATTAAGAGCGGCCCCAACCGCTCCATCCGAAGCGTCACAAGTCAAAATAGTTTCTTCTCCTTTAATCGGAAAAGCTAAACTAGTAACATTTGCCAAAGTGTGTCTAGAGGACTCAAAATCATCGATACTTTCCTCTGATCACGGGATACTTTTCTTGCTGTTCTTCTATGGGGAAAGAAGCCGTTCCAGGGGGTGCAATATTGCTCCAGCCTGCGGGATGAAACGTCGGTAGAAGTTGATCATCCCCAAAAATTTTCGCAGTTGACGCATGGTTTTAGGCATGGGGAAATTTTGAATAGCTTCAACTTTTTGAACCAGAGGTAGGACTCCTTTGTGACTAATCCTGTGTCCTAAAAAGTCAATTTCCGGGACTTTGAAAATGGATTAGTCACGATTCAAGATTAAGCCGTATTGGGATAGGCGTTCAAAGACCAATTGTAGGTGTCGGATATGCTCCTTCTTGTTCCGACTGAAGATGAGGAGATCGTCAATGAAGCAAAAGACATTAGGAATTCCCTGAAGAACTTCATGCATGAAACGTTGAAAAGAGTTGGCTGCGCAAGAGATTCTCATGGGGAGGCGTAGAAATGCAAAGTTGCCCAACGGCGTGATAATACTCGTTTTGCATTGATCTTCTGGGGCGATTTCCACTTGATGGTAACCTTTGTACAGGTCAAGGCTTGAGAAAACGGTTGAACCTTCCGTATCACCCACAAAGTCAGATAGAAGGGTAATGGAGTAGCGGTCTGATATGGTTTGGCGGTTTAGTTGACGAAAGTCTCCAGTAATTCTCCAGCCGCCGCCTTTTTTCTGGACTAGATACACAGGGCTAGCCCACTCGATCTCGCTTCTGTAAATGATTCCCAATTGAAGTAGCTTATCCAACTCCGTGCGTAAGATCTCCAACTTTTCTGGGCTTAATTTTTGAACTTTAGCAACACATGGTGGGCCGGAGGTGCGTATATGATGCTGAGTCTTATGCTTAGTCGGTTTTTTAAAATTGTCAACGTCAAACAAATCAGAGTAAAAGGTGCAGAGCCTATCAACCGAGTCAAAACTACAAACATCCACTAGGCTATTTTCAACAACGTTAGCTGGCAGTTTGGGACAGGACTTATGGTCCAAAACAACATCTCTTTGCGATGCCTCATCCTCTGATGAAAAACTATTGTCAACACGCTCAACAGCGTCAGCGAACGAAACGTCGGGTTCCTTTATTGCACTACCACAACGAGGGCGAGTGAGCTTAGCATCAACTTTATCATGACATGGGAGTTGCAATGTTTTATTTGCTAAGTCCAAAACAAAACCGAAGTGAGTCAAAAAGCCAAGTCCTAAAATGGCACAACTAACACCAGCTCCTAAAAAGTTCCATTTAAAACTCTTGCGCAAACCAAAGGTTACCGTTAACGGAATAGTCTCGTAGGTCGGAACTAAAGTGCCATTAGCCGCCGTCATGTGACCTGTTAATCTTTTGCCGCCTGCAGAAGGGGAACATGGCAAAAGTGAGACCACACTGCCCGTATCTACCATAAAGTTTACGGAAGTGTTAGGGTCTTTTACTATCCACACATCTAAGTTAGCATTAATCAAACCAACTGGCTTGTCCCTTGGGTTGCGAAGCAGACTTCTCCGCGAGCCACGCCAGTTGCACGGTTGCCAGCAAGAACGGGCACTAGCGCCGAAACGTGCGTGATAGAAACACAAATCCGAGTTGGGCTTGTTAAACTCGTTTTCAGATCTTAAAGAAACGTCCTTGGTTGCTAATTTGGTTTCGATTGTGTGTTTTCGAATACGTTGCGTGAGCAGCTGGGCCCTGAAAGTTAGTTTGGGAAGGATTACAAAAGTTTCTGGGGCCACGAAAAAATTCACCATCTCTTTTTGGAGTCGAAAAATGCTGTGGTGAAAAGTTGTTGTGTGGGGCAGGGTGAGATCGAGAAAGGTTACTGACCGTAGCATTCAGCTTCTCAACACACACTCTCAAATCATTTAGTTTATCGGAGACCGAATGCAACGATAATGAAGTCGTAGGCGCTTTGGTCACTTGAGAAAAATGGCCTGCTAAGCTGGCAGCAGTACGTGAGACACGACTGTCATTTTCATGAATTCGGTCTGCCATTTTGGCCAAGTCATCTAAATCCTCACTGTCATGCATCGATAACATTTTTCGTGCTTCGCACGGCATTTGATCCAAAAATAGTTTGCGTAAAACACGCGGGGATAGCACTACATTTGTACCCATGAGACAGCGCATTTTGCCAAGCAATTCGCTTGGTTTCTGCTCAAAACTAAGCGTGGTTAAATACAGAAGCTGATGCAGCTTCTCCTCCTCCGTGGGAGCATAGTGCCTTAAAAGCGCAGATTTTAAATCGTCATAGGGGTGCTCTCCTAGGTGTGCCAACGGGAACTCCGAAATCGATAAATGCCTGCGGTCTAAAGCGGACAATAGGAGCTCGCATTTACGTTTGTCATCACTCAGGCCACGAAGGTTAAAAATTGCCTCGGCTACTTTAAACCATAGCAAGCCGTCATCATCATAGAATCCCGGGAGCTTGATTGGCGCACCCAGGTCTCGAAAGGCAGAAAAATGGGGTGTGCCCGGTAAGGTAGACGAAGTGGGCCAGCTGCCCCTTCCACGGCCAAAAGGGGTTGAGGCCAAATTACAAAAATTCATCGAAAGAATGGTAGCTAACCATACAGTAAATATTGCTAGGCTTGTAGGCCTACCGCGATACCGAGTCCGGTTCTTTATCGTTGTTGTTCGTCCAGTTGGAATTTTCTTGAAATGAATACAAATCCAAATACTGGTCCAAATGCCGGTTTTGTGTGTTCTGATGATCAAGTTGTCGTCGGCGGGGTCACCAGTTTGTGGCGGTCCTCCTTCCAGCCTGTCACGGGAGGGGCCACAATTTCCTTCCAAATTGATAGATTACTCGAATGATTGCTTGTTCTCCGATTTATTGTAAGTTACCAAAAATGAATTCACAAAAATTACCAGTATCGTCGATTAACTCAAATGAATTTTAGTAGTTGCTTATCCTGCCACGTTGGCAGCCAAAAGAGAAAGACTGATTATTTTTCATTGCGTCATAGAAAAAAAAGAGTTGCCAAAAAAAATATAATTACAAGAGATGGAGTTAACCGTATTCCCACAGTAGGGATAGGCTTGTCCGATGCAAGTATGGTTAGGCGTGGCCTTGTTTAGTTTATTTTAGAACCAGTAAAGCGCAAACAAAACAGCTAAACAACCTGGAGGTAATTTATTGAAAGTCTTAAAATCTTTTTTGCAAACCTAGTGCAAACTCTCCAACTAGCCTACTGGCTAGGCCTACTGAGTAGCCTACTAACTGAACCAATTACCAGTAAGACCCAGTTTAAATGGATTTCACAACTTGCTTTCACTCTTATAGCTCAACATGTAGCCTACATAGTCCGAACCGGTCGGCAGCGTGGCCGAATGGGTAAAGGCGTCGTTTTTACGACGACCCTGATCAAATGATCTGGGTTCAACCGGCACCCTGGTCACGTTGTTGCGTCCTTGGATAAGACGCTTTACGATGATTATCTCTGCTTGGTGGCTTCGAACAAGCAGCAAATTCAGTGCACAAGAATTCGAAGAAATCCACGGGAACATTGGATCATCGGAAACTCCTAAGCAGGTGCGGATTCCTCCAATCACGAAGTAGTTCTGGTAATGAAAAGTGTGCGGATCATCCAACAACTTAGCGTCTGACGCTGTCCGGTGACAGGAGGATAAATATGCGCTACAACAACAACAACAACCGTACCATATCAAAACATTTGCCTACTGAACCGATCAGTGGTCGAATGGAAAGAGCGTCTGCTACTGAAGCGGTAGACTTGGGTTCGATTCCCGGTCGGGTCAAACCAAAGACTAAAAAAATTGGTATTCACAGCTTCCCTGCTTGACGTTCAGCAATTAAAGGGACAGTGTGAAGCTTCCACCGTGTGTGGTAGACAGGCGGGCAGGTGGCAGCTTGACTCGAATACCGAAAAGTCCCTTTGCTGTCCCCTGGCCAAGGCAACTTGGTGAATAAAATGTAATAACATTATATTACATTACTGAATGCTAATACCTACTGGCTACCACGGCTTGGTTTCGCCGCTGAGTTATTCGCTTTTTAGCATATTGTTGAATTCATAGGTGGGCAAGTTAATGCAAAACGTTAGCTTCGTTAACCATTAGTCCGTTAACAAACTTCACACCTCCGATAACGTTAATTCGTTATTTTCAGCTTTAATTAACGGAAGTTAATAAAGTCCGTTAATTCGTTAACATTTTGCGTGTTATTTACATTCCTTTTTATTCACTCGCTTCTGGAACACGTATTGACGTTGCTGAGCTGATTGTAAGAAGATATTTATTGCTATGGTGGTCTTTTTGTGTTTTGGAAGTTGCATTTTACAGTCTAATCTAATTTCAAGATAAAAATAAGTTCAAATGCACTCACGAAGCTGCGATGGGAAAATCTTTGGAAATTGTGAACAGCGATAATCAATAGACGTATGAGGCTACAGCTTATTATTTGTCACAAAAAAGAGCATCTTTCTTCGCTTTCTTCTATAAAATTCGTGCTAATACACAACAAGTCTTACCAATGCAAACTGGTTTGTACCGTTACAATGAATGATTGGTGCAAGATATTAACGATGAAAGCATTAACGCAAGTTAACAGACCTTAACGGAAGTTATTTAGTCCGTTAACAGAACTCAACGGAAGTTAATTTAGTACGTTAACATAAAAAAAACTTTTTAACGGATTAACGAGTTAATGAAAAAGTTAGCTTCGTTATTAACGGATTAACGATTAACGGACTTGTGCCCACCTATGGCTAAATACATAAAATAAAAGGCAACCGACATGCAATATCACTTTGGGAAGATTCCGATTTAAAAGGGCATTTAGGTTGAGTTTTTCACTATCGATCAAAATATTGGAATAAGCCTAAAATGCATTCTCACCAAATTTGAGCTTTCCTTGCCTTGCCGTTTTCAAGACATTGCAGTTCAAAGCATTATTCCCAAACTTCACTGTTGCCATTTTGCCAGTATTATGACGGAAGGATAACTTTTGGAAAGTTGACTTGAATTTACTTGAAAAGCAGCTAATTTGAAATTCTGACGCTTTACTTTGTTTCGACAGCAACGCTGCCAAAATTTACATAAAGTTACAAACATGCAGTAACTTTTGGAAATTTTATTTGTAGTGGCAACCCTGGCAAAGTTTCTGAGGAAAAAAGCCTTTCTGAGGGGAAATCTAAACTGTCATATCTCTGGAACGGAAGGTCGTAGAAAGCTCAAATTTGGTGAAGGCATAAGTGGGCAAGTTAATGCAAAACGTTAGCTTCGTTAACCACTAATCCGTTAACAAACCTCACATTTTGCGTGTAATTTACATTTCTTTTTATTCAATCGCTATTAGAACACGTATTAACGCTGTTGAGCTGATTGTAAGAAAATATCTTTTGCTCTGGTGGTCTTTTTGTGGTTTGGAAGTTATATCTTACAATCTAATCTAATTTCAAGATAAAAATAAGTTCAAATACACTAACAAAGCTGCGATCGGAAATTGTTTGGAAATTGTAATCAGCGATAATTAATAGACGTATGACTATGAGGCTACAGATTATTATTTGCCGCAAAAGGAGCTCCTTTCTTCGCTTTTTCTATAAAACTCGTTCTAAAACGCAACTAGTGTTACCAGTGCAAACTAGTTTATACCGTTACGATGAATGAATAGTGCAAGATATTAACGATAAAAGATTTAACGGAAGTTAACAGAACTTAACGGAAGTTAATTTAGTCCATTAACATGAAAAAAAATTTTTAACGGATAAACGAGTTAATGAAAAAGTTAGCTTAGTTATTAACGATTAACGGACTTGTGCCCACCAATGGGTGAGGATAATTTTTAGATTTGTCAAAATTTTTTACGAGAAAATCAAGCAAAAAATTGTCGACCTGAATGCTCTTTTAACACCAGTTCCTAATTCATGTCGATCAATTTACGAATTCATTGTCGTTTACGAATTAATAAATCAGGGGCTGGGAAAAATGAATGAAATTCTAATCTATCCCGCTCTTCCACGTGTTGCAAAAATACTAGACATTTGGGCATGTTCTGACTATTATGTTCCGCTTGGGTGGTAAACTCCGCTACGATCAAAAAAAAAAAATTACGATGGACTTTTCGAGAATTTTCGTTTGAAAATTGGCGATTTTTGCGCTTTCGGGAAATTTTGGACATTCTTCTTTCAATCAATCCGGCAAACAAAGTTCATGCAAGAAAATGTTTTGATTATATATTTCCGATTCTGCACTAAATTCTGCTTCCGTCAACACCAAAACTGAGAATTTTCACCGACAAATGTTTAAGGTATTGTAGTTTGAAAATCGTCAATTTTGACGACTTGTCTTTTTTACGCGCAATACATTGCTGGACTTGAGATTTTTGTATTCCAATGAATTTTACAACTAAACTAGGCAATAGGGTATGATTTGAGTATGATTTTGTGATTCTGCAAACAATTCCGTTTCGATCAAAGCCAAAACTGTAAAATTTCACCTTGAACTTTTCGAGATATCGTAGTCCGAAAAGCAGCGATTTTCAACATTTTTTTCATCATGTCTAAAAGCTTTGTGGTGGGTCAAAAGGAGCGCACTCCGATTACGGTTAACCGGCGCGGTTGAACTATCTTTGAGAAGCTATGGTCTGTTGAGTTAACAAGCTATCGGTTCCAATTATTTTCGTTTGTGGGTATTTCGCTGCTAGCTTGCACAACGTCACTGGCTGAAGCAGGAACTGCGACAGCATTGCGGAATTTCAGATCTTATTATTTTGAAAGATCATGCAATCATACTAGGTCTTTACACGTGTTCAGGTTGTAATATTTGCCTATGTGGTAAATTTCGATCATCGGTTAACAATCGTAATTTTACCGTCATGTCTTTAACATTTTTTCACCCTGAGAGGTCATCAGCGTTAATGACGCTGTTTGGACAAAATCGTTTGGACTTAAGAACAAATCTATCAAGCTCCAAAAACCCAATACACACGCCGCCACGAAATTAAACTAATATTGTTTGTTTTTATGATTCAAGCTGTTTTTTCTTTTGGCGTAGCATGCAAGAAGTGTCAAGTAACAGAAAATCTGAAAGTCATAGTTCATAGAAAATGAAATTAACAACCAAGATGAGCGAACCGTAATTCGTTCATCTCTGGAGCAGGAGGTCCGTGGTTGAAATTGGACACAGTGTTGCTAACGGTTAGCCATCGCTATTTCTTAAAAAGAAGCTGTGTTGCCTGGGCGCAATGACCCGTTAATGGGCCGTGCGAACTCGTTGCACCCTTTGGCACTATACAGCGAGTATAGTGAAAGATTTAATTCAATAAATTACGCTACAAAAATTACACAAAGTGTTTCTTTTTACAAATAACACTGTTCTTTTTTCGTACGAGAAGTGCGGAAAAATAAAAAAATGTAAATGTCAAAGTTAATAAAAAATTAAAATTAACAACTCCAAAATATCCAACCAAGAATAAACTAATTGTTTGTTTCAACAAATCACGCTTTTTAATTTTTTTGCGTTGAGTACGAGAAGTGTCGAAAAATGTTTACCTGAAATTGTGAAAATTAAAATTAATAGAAAATTATTAACTACTATACTAGTTGGTCAAGCGATAACCCGTTCGTCTTTAGAGCGATAGGTCTGGAGTTCAAATTTTGAGCCGGTCAAATCGGACACAGTGCTGCCAATGGCTTGCCACTGCTGCAGCATTTCTTCAAAAAGAGCTGTTTTGCCCGCAGGTGTAATACCGCGGAAGTGGGCCCCGCAAACTCGTTACACGCTTCGGCGTAACACGCTTCGGCGTAACACAGCAATAATTTGATTGGAAAATACGATTCGAAAAATAAACGAACCAATTGTTTTTGTTTTATAATTCATGCTGGTGTTTTTTTTTTGCGCTGCTTTCGAGAATTGTTGAAAAATAAAAATGTTACAATCATAGTTAACAGAAAATTAAATTAACAACTTTTAAAATACGCCACAAACAATAAAGTTGTTTAAATGATTAACGCTGCTTTAACAATTGTTGGTGGTTTTTCACGATTTACGCTGTTTAATTTTTTTCGCGTTGCGAACCAGAAAGATATATTTTTCGATATTTCTGTTTTGCAACGCAAAAAAATGAAACAGCGAAAAAAAAACCTTGATGTGTCGTTTTTTGAAAGCTTTCAAGAAACGACACATCAAGGTAGGTTTTTTCTGTTCTTTATTGAGTTTTTTAGTTGGGTTCGATATTTCTATACTTTTGAAACTTTTAGCAATTTTTTAATAATTTAGAATTTGGTTCAAAGTTTACTTTTACTATTTCAGTCACTGGCGTGGTTGATTACGTAAATTGTCATGCCTGCATTACTATAGCGACATAATATGTGGATCAAATAGTGCGTCTGAAAGTGGAGATAAACTGGTTCCTTATAAGCAGTAGATTACTACATATAGTCAGCATAGCGGTATAATAATGATATGATGGAAAGCTGGTTGCTAATATTCTATCTATTTATAAGTGACTTGGGTTTCTGCAATTTTCATTTGGCTTTCATACTCTCTGCAATAAAATTGGGTTGTATAAGACGGTTTCTGGATGCGCTTTGACAGTTGAATGGATTATCAGTACTTGTTATCTTGGTTTTTTTGCACATTCTTGAAAGCGCTTAATGTCTTCACAATGTACACCTGTATTTTGTTTGTGTAACATATCTTTGCAGGTTACCTATTGCTCTAAATTTTCTTGTGCAGAATTTGCAGATTGACAATGACTTAAGTAATTGGTCGAAACGTCTCTTTTGAAATAAAATGTTCACGACAGCTTTGGCTCTTTTATTTTCAGTGAAATCATCAAAATACCATTTTACGCTTTGATCGGTAATGCTGAGTGTAGAATAATACAGGCTTAACAGACCTACGGAGAGTATTTTTCATATACAGCAACTGTTTTATGAAGTCTTGAAAAGTTGTTGGTCAACTTGAAGTAGAAAACGAAATCGCTGTTGACATAAAGCATTCACCTCGATATATAGAGTAAAAACTTTAATTTCCTCGTCATGTAATTTGCAAGATACAAAGTTGCACTAAAGCTAAACTGCAGCAGTAATTTGGTCGTAAATTTTGTGGCAATGCAATGAAATAAGCACCAACGAAACCTACCACAACACTTCTGAGGTTCTTTAATCTCCACAATGCAATTGGCATTATATGAAACCTCAGTTATTTGGCTGAAAAGAGGCAGAGCGCTCAAGCTATACGGTGTTCAAATGTTGCTTTCAGTTATGGTGGGAAAATCGAAATTATTCAAATAAAAAAAAAAGTCAAAATGTAATCAACAGCAATTGCATCTTTGTTTATCATGTTATCTTAGCTAAGAGAAGGAACTCTTTTGGTCCTCTAGTCGAACTGCCAACAGCCCAACTGTCCACATGTTCATCGATGCAACAGGTCAACTGTCCACCTGCTCACTAATGACGTGCGGTGAGACCAGGGCCTGCGAGAGGGGTGTTCAAGGGGTACATCGTACCCGGGCCCGGGCTCAAGCGGCCCGGAAGATTTCAAGTTTTCGCGTTAAGTTTTGGTACCGCACCATAACACCGTAATCAAACTTGCCTACAGCAAAAATATCAGTCAGCCTATTCAGTACTGGTAATTGGTCGCTATTTTTGCTGTACAGCCTTTAGGGCATCCAATAGTGGCCGATTTGATTAAAAAAGAGGAAAATGTATCAAAACCCATACACTTGCACCGAAACTAACGTTTTGCTACATTTCTATGGCTTGAGAGCCCTAATTCTACGGTATAACAATGTACGAGGGGCCACATTTCCAGAGATCCAAAAGCATTTCAACCTCAAAGAGCGGAGTCAAAGTTGACATACTATACTACTATCATTAAGTAACTCACTCTATCTGTATGAGTTTAATAGGTCTTTGGGTTTGTGAAGTCTATGATTGCAGATGACTTCTTAAAACTTTTACCAGTAAAATATTTGGATTTGCAGTATTAAAGTCATTTTATTGTATAATATTGTGTCAATGTCATCATCCCCCACTTCACACATTTTCTGTCATGTATATCACGTTTTCTGCTCGTCAATTTAAGCAAGTTTGATGCTGGGATCTTGATCAAATGCTGTATTTTACCCTCGAGAAGCATAAAAAGTGTTAAAGCTTCCGGGGCTCTGCCCCGGACCCCACTGGGGGAGCTCACAGCCCTCCCCCAGACCCCCTACCTGGATTTAAACCAATTTTATGTCTAGTTGTGTTTTTCATAGGTTCTAACTGTATGCGATATATCGTTATCCCCTCGCTTTTGAATGAAGATCTACACCAACTGACAAAAAATGATTTAACGGCAGGGGCCCGACAAGGCTTGGGGAGCTCAATAAGATTTGGGGGTCCGGTATCGATCTTTGTACCCCCTGGAAAATTTTCTCTCCAAGGCCCTGGGTGAGACTTGTGGTTGGTGAGGCACAATTTTTTTCTTACTCATATGTTTGAAAAAAAATTATTCGCGACAATAAATGATCGGCAAACAACTGTTTTCAGAGCCACCAAGCGAAGACCAAATTTTTCGATAATTAATTACTCGTGTAATCTTTGCCGTTCACTTAAAGCCAAATCAATTCTTGAAATTTTGAAAGTTTTTATAGGTAACCTATTCTTAAACTTTGAGCGTAGATAATATTGTAACATCAAGGTCAAAAGGACGCGTCCCAATGCGGTCGACCGGCTTAGTTGAACAACCTATGAGCTACTCTCCAGCTCGACTTAGTAACAAAGACAATCGATTAAACTTTAACTTGTGACTACGTTGAAGTGTGACGCTACATGATTAAATTTGTCGTGGTTGTCAAGGCTTGCTGGTGAATTTTTTAAGTCAAAAAACCCGGTTTCAGTCCAAACATTATTTTTGTTAAAAATATGAAAGCAAAAATGACGATTTTTATGGCGCAACCGCTCTTTTCTTGAATACGATTCTGTTCTTCCTGAAATTAAGGATTTTTTCGTATTGATGTCTCGAGCAAATTTTTTAAATCTTTTTTTCTGCTAGCTATAACTTCAAGTTTAGATTAAAAACTTATACTTTAGAAAAATCTCTCAGGTTTGAGATTAAATTTTTTTTTTTTTTTGATTGACTTTCCCGATTTAAATTGTTTCTGCTTTACTAGAAAAGTTATTCGTTCAATTTCGCCATGAACTAACAAAGACTACAAAAAATTGTTCTGACTTTTTCTCATTCTATGACGTTATAATTGAGGTACGTCGTAAAATCAGATTTAAAAACACCATACACTGTCCGCGTTTGTATAAGAAAAAAAGGCAAACACTTAGTTCGTTTAATAAAATTTGCTTGGCTGAAGTGAGGCACCTCGACAGTGTATCTCAGTAGCGTAGCCAGGAGCGGGGAGGGGGGCTGCAACCCCCCCATCATTGGCAAGCAGATTATGCAGATTAGACCACGTTTTTAGTACTTTTGAGACTGATTTCTGTACTGAAATAAAAAATAGCCCACCTCCCATAGGCAGTTGCAAATTTAGGTGAAGAACTTTTTTTTTATTTTTTAATTTGGTGTGTATCTGAATTTGGGCAGAAAAATTGTTGCAGTTGTGGGAGAAGACTTTTCTTTTGGGCTATTGACCCCCGTAACAGCTCCCCCACCCATTGCAGATTTCTTGCTACGCGACTGCAGTCCATCACTTCGCATATTTGAAGCGATGCTCAATGGCACGCCTTAAAGACAGCAAACCGAACAGTTCGGGCGTTGCGAAAATCATAATATGAATCATAACATGAACTATTGTGATGTATGTGAAAACATTTTATCTTAATTATATACTTTGTTTTTTGTTTTCTTTTGTACAACTCTACAGGTGAGGCACGGCCTCACCTGCCTCCCCTGACTGCACTTTTCTGCTGCATAGGTGGGCACAAGTCCGTTAATCGTTAATCCGTTAACAACGAAGCTAACTTTTTCATTAACTCGTTAATCCGTTAAAAAGTTTTTTCACGTTAACGGACTAAATTAACTTCCGTTGAGTTCTGCTAACGGACTAAATAACTTCCGTTAAGTTCTGTTAACTTCCGTTAAGGTTTTATCGTTAATATCTTGCACCATTCATTCATCGTACCGGTACAAACCAGTTTGCACTGGTAAGACTTGTTGCGTATAAGCACGAGTTTTATACAAGAAAGCGAAGAAAGATGCTCTTTTTTGTGACAAATAATAAGCTGTAGCCTCAAAGGTCTATCAATTATCGCTTTTGAAATTTCCAAACAATTTCCGATTGCAGCTTCGTGAGTGCATTTGAACTTATTTTTATCTTGAAATTAGATTAGACTGTAAAATGCAACTTCCAAAACACAAAAAGACCACCATAGCAATAAATATCTTCTTACAATCAGCTCAGCAACGTCAGTACGTATTCCAGAAGCGAGTGAATAAAAAGAAATGTAAATAACACGCAAAATGTTAACGAATTAACGGACTTTATTAACTTCCGTTAATTAAAGCTGAAAATAACGGATTAACGTTATCGGAGGTGTGAAGTTTGTTAACGGACTAATGGTTAACGAAGCTAACGTTTTGCACTTGCCCATCTATGCCCTTGAGCGGACATTCTATCCACTCAACCACTGATCGGTTTAAACAAGGTTTTTAAAAAAATATTCTAATCGCCGAAAGATATTTTAATATCCAAATAAAATGTATCTTAAATTTTATTGCAAAATATACCGAATGAGTTTTCTTTAGCTGTACTGTAGATACCCTAGCTCTAAAAACTAGCTCTAGAGTCTAGATACCTCAAAAAAATTGAAAATTGCAATACAAGGTAAGGTATTTGCAGATAATAAAGCCCCTAACACACTTTTTGATGTCTGCAAAAATCTTTTTGTACGTTTTAGATGAAACTTGGCATGGTAGTAGCTTAGGTCCATAGTAACCTTACATCAAAATTAGGCGAAGCCATGATGTCACAGAATCGCGTAATCTCACTTTGAAAAAAAATTTTTGGGCCTTATTACCTGCATATGCTGTTAATAAGGTCCACCACTGCAAAGCTATAATAAAGCAACAGTTAAGGCATATAACTTGTATTGTGTCAAGTATAAGTTGAAAAAATAATAAAGAAGCCCAAAAAGTTTGATACAAATCTCCTTAAATTCGTTTAGCCTAAATTTAAAACAAGTATTTCGTCGCTAAATTACAGGTGGCAATAAAGACCCTCTAAAAATCAGCAAAGCTGAAATCACTAAGCTATGCTCAAAATTTTGAAGCCAGATGACGTCAATTACCCAGTTTGATAGCAATTTATAACAAACACTCGAATGTTAATGAAACAAGCAATTTTTGTTTACCATAGTGTGACAAAATGGCAAAAAAATCTTGCTTGGGTCTCATTAGCAGCAGAGCCCACCATTACGATAACCAAATCATAAAACTAACATTAAATTTTTCACTAGCATCTAATTTGTTTAAACGAAATATAAAAAAATATTTTACAGCCTTATCCAAAAATTGTCAACTGATAAATTCAAAACCCTGAATTTTTGAACATAATAAGTCACAATGTTTACATCTGCATGTCAAAACTTGACTTGGAAATTTTAATTCGCTCCAGCGATCTCGTTTTTGCACGAAATAGTCTCAATTGTTGTGGAGCGGATTCATTCACATGTTTTCCCTTAAAAGAAAAAAAAAAACAACTCCGGTTAGCTTCGGAGATTTGGGCAGTGGGCCTTATTACCTGCTGGGCTTTTTTACCTTCAGGTACCTTATTAAAATTGATCTTGTGCAGCCAAGAGATGCAAAAAAACTGTGAGTAAAAACTGGATGGAAGCTTGCGAAGAAGAAAGCTAACTGAACGACCGACGCATATTGAATAATGAAAATTAATGTTTGGGGGTTAAGTATAGGGGGTTCCCGAAGAGGTGTACTCTCAAACTATGTCAAAATCTTTGTCTCTTAGGTATCTACTTATATCAAAAAAACTAGTGCCATAGCTTGAACCGTTCCAGAAATTGATTTTTGAGTGTCCATTTGAGGAGGTTCCCCTGAAGCTATTCAAATATTTTTCTCTTCAATGTTAACTGGTATCAAAAAACATTTTTGGTCTAACTTATAAGCCATTCAAAATATTGAATTTTGGGGGTTCCATAGAGGTTTTTTTTAGGGGATGGTACCCCAAACTGTGTCAAAATGTTTGTCTCCTAATTTTTTACTGATGTCAAAAAGCACTAACGCCCTTGATTAAGTTGTTGAAAAAAAATTAATTTTTATAAAAATAGCCATATTGGGGGATTCTTGGGGGAGTCGCCCCAAAAGTTTTTTGGAGACAAAATTGCGTATGAAGCTCAATAAGTTTACAAAAATTAGATTTTGTTGCTTTGCAGGTTAGAAGAAAAGCGTACAAGATTTAAGAAGAAAAAAAAAATAAATAAAACTCATTGCGGCCAAAAGTGGGTTGGTAAGGATGAAAGAGTATCTTAAAAATATAACCATGTGAAACATTGGGTCTGTTTTGGGCCCTAAGACTAAATTTACTACAAACAAACACCTTAATAATCTCAAATCGCTGTACCAATTTTATGTAGCTAGATTTAACCGTTCTCGAGTTATAAGCTAAAATCTGAAACTTCGCGGTCTCGTTAGTTTGAAAATGGCCGAGTAAAAACAAAGGAATACGCGATGTAAGCGTCGGTGGTCGTTTCGATAATGGTGAAGGGGTTAAAATCGAGCGCGCGATCACCTTTGTCTACTTTTTGTCTATTCGGCACGGCAATATCTTGAGTGCATTGATTGTTCAGTCAATATGTTCACTGCTGTCCACTACCAAAGAACAAAAACTTAATGCACTTAACTTGTATACATCATTTTCTAGTTAAAATTTGATCTTTTGCGGTTTGGAGTTATTGTATCAATTGATAAATAAGGCAGGACATGATTTGATCTGGATGTATGTTTATTGCGCAATTATCGACTTGGTATTTTTGATATATTATTTATGCTCTCTAGTAGCACAAAGTATAGTTTATTTGTTCTGGCAAAAGTAGTCTATAGTTTAGCATTATGAATTGGGGTTCAACGCTTTTATGGCAGCGCTGCAAACCAATAGCTGGTTGCTGAAGTTGCAGTGCGTCATTTTGGAAGATCAAAAACTCTCCCCATTCAATAAATGATAAGTTTTTAGGAACTCCCACAGATTTTGGGTAACTTCCAAAACGCTCTCTAAGACATCCTAACTGATTATCTCGACTCATTATAGAATGCCTAAATGTTACTCTACATCATTTGCGTATAAACATCATCCATTTCAATGTGGCGCATAAAATTTGCATGCAACAAACCCACCACCAAGCCAAACAAGTCTTCAAGTTAAGACGCCCATGTTTCCGCCACCATAACTCTAAATTAACTTATACTAATTTTCTAAACCATCCTGCAACATCTTCATTATTGCGTCACGGCACAAACCTAGCATCCTTTTACCGGTCAAATAGATCGTACGAAACAAAGTCGTTTGTTGCATGAAAGGAATGACGCGCTTCCGATATCTGATGTAAGCGATGTTTCTGCTTGTGGGTCGGGTCCAGAGCCAGAGTAGCGTGACTGGGGGGGGGGGGGGGGGGGGGGGCGTAAACATTTCTTTGTGGGGCATAAAAACTTTTTTCCTCAAATTCGGCAGTGAAAACCAAACAACAAAGATTTTCATCGCGAAACATGTGCAAAATTCCACCGATTCTGGGATGAAAACATGTGCAAAAAAACACCAAAAAAAATGTCTGTCGCAAAATCCAAGAAAAAAACGGTTTTTGTCACAAATTCTCGGGTAAAGAACAAAAACAAAGGTTTTTGTCGCAACGTCCGAGAAAAAGCTGTTCTTGAGCACAAATTCTGAGGTGATAACTAGTATTTTGGGGATCTCATATCCGAAACTGTTACTTTTTTTGAGGCACAATTCTCGCTTGGGGGCACAATTCTCGTTTGGGTGGGCACAAACGGAGATTTGGGGGGCACGGCCTTGAAATGACCTCTTGGCGAGGGGCTTGGTGTGGGTTCAAATCCCGTTTGAAGTCATGTTTCTGACGTCCTAAGACAAATTCATCTGCAAATTCTCCTGTTTGTTAAAATTGCATTTCCCTAATGACGAAATAATTTCTAGTTGTTAGTAGCTTTGAACGAACTTTTTATACTTTTCTCTCTTAATATTTTAAGTCTATAACAACACTGATAAAAATCTGAAACTGACAAGCTACTTGTGCGGCTGCTGATCCTTAGACGAAACGCTTTACGAACCACCCTTCGAAGGCCGATGTCTAACAGAACCTCTCAAGCTATACGCTAAGCAACTGAACTGGCATCGCTCGTTGACCAAGCTCATCAACATTCTATTGGCTTTCGTAGGCGTCGTTACCATGGGCCTGGTCTTTTATTGACAAACTGAAAGAAGAAACCGATTTCATTGTTCAGTAATTGAAGTTTTTTTCG
Source organism: Trididemnum nubilum (assembly GCA_963965965.1). Classification (NCBI taxonomy): domain Eukaryota; kingdom Metazoa; phylum Chordata; class Ascidiacea; order Aplousobranchia; family Didemnidae; genus Trididemnum; species Trididemnum nubilum. The sequence continues at coordinate 1,293,059 of OZ014469.1, forward strand.
TCGGAGGCGTACCTATGTAATGACGGAAAAAGAAACACGAACGAATTGTTTAACGACATAGAAAAGCATTGTAATTGGAACTGAGTGTTTACGCTTAACCCTCTATCTACCAAAAAAATTTTATGCAAAGTGTACCATTGGGGTCCAATGGACCCCAAATTTCAAAAAAGTATTTGGCCATAAAGATCTCACACAAATCAACAAATTAACATTAAAAGCTGTATTAAATGAACAATTAAACACAAAAACAAGTAACAAACTGAAAAAAAATACAAAAATACACTAATTAGGCCTTATTTTATATACTGTATATTCAGCTAGACAAGGAGTTTAAAGATTAGATGATGCACTGCAATTACCTTTACACCGTTTCCCGACAGTTATGCGTTACTTGCATGTTTATAAAGTTTTGTTATTGCTTGTTTCCTTTCATCATTCTCATAAAAAACGCAACATCTTAGGAGCTCAAATAGGTAATATCAACAATAAAAGTATAGAAATCAAAGCCAATTTATTGAGCACAATCTGCAATGGTCGGCTACACAAAAGCCAAAACTCACGGTTTTTCAATACCGTAAATCAATGCTTACAATTTCAAAGCGTTTAGAAAACTGCTAAATAATGCTTTCAGCCCATCAGTGTTTTCAATCTAAGCAAATAACTTTCGAATGTTCTTATTGCCGGCGCTGCATTTTTGATCTTTGCTTCTTTCACAAAGATGGCGTCAGTTTTTTTTGCCTTAATGCCTGGTTTTCGGTTGCAGCAGTCTTTTTTCTGTAGCTTTGAGGCTGAATTGCGCTATGTTTTTGCATTGACAGAGCACTTGACATCCCAGCAAGCTCTTTTCCTAAGCATATCAAAAACTTTCTCCTTTTCTAGCTAAAAATCCGGTTACTTTCACCATGCAATTGCTGCTACAAGTATATGCATTTACAGCGCTAATATCAATCATGTTGTAAAATGGGGCTACCGGCCATCTTCTAATCATACTCTTGCTGTTGTAGGTTCAAACCATTCTGTCCAAAATGTCCGACTACTCAATTTGTTCTTCTACACTCCATCTTTCCTAACCTTTACTCCAGGCCCGGCGCCAGAGTAGCGTGACGGGGGGGGGGGGGGCATAACAGTTGGGGGGAGGCACAAAAACTTTTACCTTCGAATTCGAGAATGTAAGCCAAAGGTCTTTATAGCAAAATACGTTGGAGTTTCCACAAATTCTAGGGTGAAGACCAAAAAAAAATGTCTTCATTGCAAAATATGCGAAAAAAACAAGTCATGCTAACAAATTCTTGGGTTCTGAGGCCTCGAACTACACTCCATTGGCACTGAGCCTGTTATTTTCTTAGGGGCACAATCCTCACTTGAGGAGGCACAATTCTCGTTTGGGGGGCACAAGCAGTGATTTTGGGGGCATGGCCCCGAAATGCCCCCCTGTGGCGCAGGGCCTGCTTCACTCTCTTTCGGAAACTCTAGAATCTCGTCACCTTTCGAGTAGCAAGCAATTACTTTTCAGTGGTACATTTTGTAATTTAACTTCCATTTGATATTATAAATATTATTTTTCAAACTGATAATTGTGATAATTGTGGTCTCAAAAACAGATAAGTTGTTTCAAAACAAAATGACTGTAATTAAAAAAAACAAACTCAGCCAGTCTAAACTAAACAATGCAGGTTAGCTATTGGCTTGGGGTCCATTGGACCCCATGGTATACGATGCTGTTTTTATTTTTTAAGCCATATTGGTTTATCATAGATTTTTGATATTCCACCTCGTTGAAGATCAACTAAACGTAGGAAAAGTCAGGTAACATGGAAATCGTGTTTGCTATCTTTCTTACTAATGCAAGATTAAATTTCATTTTGGGGTCCATTGGACCCCATGGTAGACAGAGGGTTAAAAAACAACAGAGTCTTGATCTTACAAGCGTATTTTCAATGTTCGAACACGTAAAGCGAACAATTGTTTTATGACATAGAAACGCAATGTGAGTTGAGCGGAGTGTTTATATGCTTTTGCAAACCTGAAAGAAAGAAAAGGCAAAGACCAATTTTCACAAGGCTGCCAATAATGGACAATAAAAATACCCAAATGATATTTTATTGTAATTACATTTTATTCACCAAGTTGCTTTGGCCAGAAGTCAGCGAAGGGACTTTGCAGTCATCGAGTCAAACCTCCACCTGCCCACCTGTATACCACAGGCTGCGGAAGCTTCACACTGTCTCTTTAATAGTTGAACGTCAAGCAGGTAAGCTGTGAATACCAATCTTTTTGGTCTTCGGTTTGACACGACCGGGAATCGAACCCGAGCTCACCGTTTCAGTAGCAGACGCTCTATCCACTAGATAATACTATCTAGAGACAACACGTCTTACAATTTTACTTCATTTGACAACTAAATGCTGTCTCCATGTTAAAATGGATAATCGTTTCAACCCCTAGTAACGCAAGTGAGACTACAGAGCCTCCATCGCCGGCGCATTCTCGTGTTTCGAAGTCAACTGACTTCATTATTCGTGTGAAGAGGAGTCGACACAATGCAAGAAATTGTGACACTGAGGTCGGCTAACTCAACTGGTAATGTTATCATCTGCTCATTTCTTTTTTTTTTAGACTATGTTCATCATGTGTTTATTTTCTTTCTAATTTAAAAATGCATTTTTATGCAAAAAAAAAAAAAAATCATCATATCCACACCAAAATGTTTTTCCAAAAGTGGAAATAATGTTTACCGGTATGGTTAAAATATTGTTTTCTCCATAGGTGGGCAAGTAAATGCAAAACGTTAGCTTCGTTAACCACTAGTCCGTTAACAAACTTCACACCTCCGTTAACGTTAATCCGTTATTTTCAGCTTTAATTAACGGAAGTTAATAAAGTCCGTACATTTCTTTTTATTCAATCGCTATTAGAACACGTATTAACGCTGTTGAGCTGATTGTAAGAAAATATCTTTTGCTATGGTGGTCTTTTTGTGTTTTGGAAGTTACATTTTACAGTCTAATCTAATTTCAAGATAAAAATAAGTTCGAATACACTGACAAAGCTGCGATCAGAAAACCTTTGGAAATTGTAATCAGCGATAATTAATAGACGTATGAGGCTACAGCTTATTATTTGTCACAAAAGGAGCTCCTTTCTTCGCTTTTTCTATAAAACTCGTTCTAAAACGCAACAAGTGTTACCAGTGCAAACTGGTTTATACCGGTACGATGAATGAATGGTGCAAGATATTAACGATAAAAATCTTAACGAAAGTTAACAGAACTTAACGGAAGTTAATTTAGTCCATTAACATGAAAAAAATTTTTAACGGATAAACGAGTTAATGAAAAAGTTAGCTTAGTTATTAACGGATTAACTACTGTATTAACGGACTTGTGCCCACTTGGACTTGATAATGGTTTTCTCCAGTTATTGTTTTCTTTTTGTTCTTTTCATTTTTAAAAGCAGTCCTGGAGACCATATCGCTCATATAAAGACGATACTGAAGTAAGAAAATTAATGTTTTGCTGAAAGTCTACTACAACTTGTATTATAACGTAATAATTACCTTTTTTTAGAATTTTAGGTTAGTTTATTTTTACTTAATTTTGACACCATTAGGAAAAAGAGGCAGAAATTAAACGCATATGGAGTGGCAGTTTAATTTTTGTAGATTCTCAGAATTATAGATTTTAACCGACCTAACATATGCACCAGAATATCGAAATTAATCAGCCAGAACAATTGGTGGGTATTTAAACTTTAAGACAAAAGAGCCAGATCGGCTCAACTCAACGTCCTACTTTGGTGACGCTGCGGACGCAAATCCTTCTAAGCAAGTACAACGAAATCAACAACAAAAGCAGCGTAAAGATTAAGAAACTTTTCAGCAATTTTCTTCTCGGTTTCGGAAGTCACAAATGAAAAATAAATGAACTGCAAATTGTCATACTCAACAAAAAATGCACAAAAAACACATTGCTCCTGCTTTGGTTATTAATAATAAAGAACTAAATGCATTTTTTACTCCATAGTTTCAACTAAGTTTATCCGCCTGCCGCTTTGAATAATATGCAATTTTATTGTTTGCAACAAATTTGTTTTGTCTGTTTCTTTTCAGTGACATACAAATCGACAAACCAATAGCAAGCGCTCAGTAGCGGATGGAAACGCATGAACTTATAAAAACTCACCCACGAAATAGTATAGTGTAACTGCGTTTCCAACTACGGAGGCCTCTTGAACTATTGATTAGTTGCTACTGTATAATTATTGTGGTTAGAGCTAGCTCTGATTACTGCACAAACCACCACGCGACATGCCGACAGCAGACACGAAGTTCTGGTCACTTTTGTGCATTCTTGTCCTTGTGCTGTAATCAGAGCTCATACACTCCGACAAGCGCATATATTATTTCCTCTGGTGAGGCGCGCTGCTGTCCGCATGCAAATGCAATTCTTTTCAGAATTCAGCATTAGCAGCTTCTTTTTCCCCTTGTGATCAATAACACAGGCTTCGAATTTAGAGGAAAACATTGCATTTACATTGCGCAACTTAGCGCATGAATTCTCGATTGTCTGTTCTGCCTCACTTAAGCACTTGAAACAATCACCAGAGTTAAACCAATAAATAACCCAAAATAAGAGATGACTCTCATGAAATTGCTGAAAAGGAGCATAGTTTATTTAAGCCGTAGTTTGCTATATTTGCGAAAGTGTAGGCCTATTGCTTTGTGTTGAAACTTCGCAGTAAACTACTGTAGCCTTAAAACATTGTAGCTGAATGATTTATTAGAATTGACGGTGTGCTTTAGTTCGATTGGAATAAAACGTTATGGACTGATGACCGGTATAACCATAGTTACCGACTGCCGTAGGCTATCGATATTCCTTGAAGCTTATCGGTAATCTTCGAAGCAGTTATTGTATTAGGCTGCTTTTTGTGGGTAGGCTATCATCATAACAAACTCGTGGTGTAATTCATAAGGTAGTTCGTTTATTTTTGGACCTTTGCGGGAAACAATTTCTTCATTAATGGTTACCGATATTTTGTCGTAAAAAATTGTTTTGAAGTTTTACATTTATAACAATCAGCTGCCAAGTGACGACGGTCACGTGACTTCAAAGCATGTTTACATGTTTAAAATTCAACGCAAAAAAACTCAAGCTAAAACTTAGATTATGCAAACTTTTTAGCAAAAACTTACCCATGATTAATTATGTAGTTTAAATTTATCATATTTTGAATTTTTACATTCAAAGAAAGATAAAAAATATCTTTGTTGAAATTTGTGGATTATTTCACGGCAACACCAATAGTAAAAAAAATTATTTAAGCGTATGATTTTAAAATATTCATCCGCCTTCGATTAAAAGCGGTATATCTTAAAAACGGCACCTGGTTGCAACCGAAGACAAATCAATCATTAATCAGGCATTAAAACTCTACTTGTAAAAAATTTTTCAAGAGGTACCTCGATGGGTATCACGAGACAACACAATTTTGGACACCGTAACAAGGCCTAAATTTCACTATTTTGTAATCCCGTATAACTTTGTCAGGTTTCCACAGTAAATTTTGTTTGTGTTTCAAAGTTTCATTAAAGCAGGGAAAGCTACACAACTAAATTAGAGAGGGAATTCGCTTTATCATACTTAGTAACAAGTACTGACCTCGATTGACTTATTTTCAAATCGTAGCATTGTTTTGCCGAGTCATGCGTTTGCTCGAAAACAAAATAGCTCTTTATCACTCTCTTGCAGCTAAACGTTGCTTGCGTGCTGTGATGTTTGGTCTAGAGTTCTTTTTCGCATCAACTTTTAGCACTTACACTTTTCCGCGGCCATCTACGCTACGTTTTCATCTACGTGTAGGCTATGATGTCATCATTTTAGTAAACCTGAGATTAGAAAAGTATAACACTAGGCGACCAAACCGCAAGCTACATGAAGTCTGCGACTAACAACTTTTTGTGGAAAAACTCCGCAATATTGCTCCCCCATTTAACGGGCTTTGTCTAACCGAATATAGCAAATTAACCCTACAAAGACTAAGCCGGGTAGATTACACCCCAGCGGTTTTTTCCTGCTTTATATAATTGCTTTTATGGTAAAATTTCTTGACTTAGTTCCAAACTTAGTTATCATTCACTTACCAAAATTTGAAAATGTCATTTTGTCTCATTTAAAAGTTATTAGCAAGTAAACAGAAAAAATATTTTTGTATTTGATGCGCTATCCAAAAATTGATGCGCTATCCGTTCCTAAAAAAATCTAAAAATTGGTTTGGGCATAATACGTGCTACAGGTGCAAATGGTAAGTCTTACCAAATTCAAATACACAAACAACATAAGCTATTACCAGACCGGGGAAACTTGAAAACTGGTGTTAACAGGGTGACGTACAGCATCGATAGCGACAAATCGCTGATTTTCCGATTTCAATACAACTTTTAAATTAATTTCATTTTAAACGTTTCCAACCGCCTTAGTACATTTTCAGTAACAATCCAACAATTTATCTATTTTACTGTGTTAGATAAATACCGCAACGACAATGAACTACGTTAGTTCAAAACGTCTAAAATGAAAATTGATATTGAGGTTGTATTGTTTTGAATAAAAATGATTTGAAATTGTTGTCAAACTTTTCATCGGTTTATATTTGTTTCGAAGTTTTTAATTTTATTTTTCTCAAATTTCAAATCTACCTCGAATCTCAAGTTTAAGCTTGAAAATGGGCAGTAAAATGATATTGTCACCTCTTTGAGGTAAAAGTTTTGAAAAGATCCATCGCAACCGATCCACTCGACTCACCGCTCAACTGCCTGAGTTGCTACAATGTGCTTCTTATTACGTACAAAGGCATTTACTGATTCAACAATGCTCAGTGTGCTGTAGTTTGTTGAAGCGATGTTGGGTTCCGCAATCCGCACACCAACTTTGAAAGGCGCCAGCCATTTTGTACCAACGCAGCTCAACCGAACAAACATAGTTGATGGCATTTAGCGTCAAGTTATGCTATTGTTCATGTCTTTACGTAATCACACTATAAATAGTTGCCTTTTTCACTATGTTTTTTTTTTCAACCCCTAAAAAAATTTGAAAAAATGCATCATGCCAGCTAATTTTACTTTTTTTAAGTTTTAAAGGATTTCAACCTCATGGTGTGTTTCCGCTTTGTTGGTTTCTTTGGCGTTCTGCATTATTGGTGAGAAGAATATTTTTTCACACCAGTCACAAAGAAAACTTTATTGATATAGGAAAGACCGCACATTGTGGGAAGCCTACTAAGTGATGCTTTTTTTATGCTAAGGATTTGAAGTGATAATTCATATGTTGATGGGAAATGTAGTTTATCAACATTTGGTGCCGACACCAAAACTAACTTGTAACTAGCCAAGGCAAGGGTAATGGCACTCGAGGATAAATAAACCCTTGTCGAGCGGTAACGCGTTTGTCTCTGGAGCGGGAAGTCAGAGGTTCAAATCCCGGTCTGGTTAAATCGAACACATTGTTGCCGGTCTGGTTAAATCCCGGTCTGGTTAAATCGAACACATTGTTGCCAACGGCTCGCTGCCGATGCAACATTTCTTCAAAGGGAGCTTTGTTGCTCGGGTGCAATGACGCGGAAAAGGGCTCCGCAAAATCGTTACCTGCTTCGGCGTGATGCAACAATTATAAGGAAAGATCTGATTTGACATAAATGTAGGCAACCCTACTCGATATATTCGATGACATTTCGGAAGACTTCGTAAAAAACCAGCAAACGATAACGAACAGAAAGTCATTTATAAAGCAATTCAGCTTAAGCAATATAAACAGTTTAATTGGTTTCAAACGCTGCCCCAAAATTATTCTCAATTATTTATAGCTTTTACGATTTTAGATGCTACAATACCATTAAGTCCATAGCGTTAATCTACTGCTTATTGTATAGTCATAATCGGTCCCGAAGTCATATCACATCTATCGTAGAAAAATGTCATGGCTTTTCGAAGCAGTGACTGGAGTTAATAATTTGTATTAAAGCAAGTTACAAAACACCTCTGAATACAAAACGTCTTTTTTACTTTGAAAGGGCATTCAATTCAAAAATTTTGCAATGACTGAGATGTCGAAAAAAACTCTAATAGACATCCTCATCAAATATGGGCTCTCAATGCCTTGCTGTTTTGAATATTGTAATTCTGTTATTGCGCATTCATTTCGAATTAGGATTATACAATATTTTTTTAGTATGTTTTTCATTATCACTACCAGCAAATTTTAAAGCCGATAAGGGTTTCCAAGTGGAAATTTAAAGTCGGTTTAAAAAAATTTAAGACTTTTCAAATGTTTTGGGAGAAATCCGAGTTCTCAGTTTTCTTAAATAAAAAAAAAAATTGAGCTGTGTTTTTTTAATGATTTTAACGTTTGGTGAAGAAGACAAACATTTTGATTATGCGCGGTGACATAAATCAAGCTACAATCCAATTGGTGGCGCTATTGATCGATTAACGAGCTTGCCCATGGTAGTATGGCACAATGCAGAGGTAAAAAGTTGGACTTAAAATCACAAAGACTAAGGTTCGATTCCCTGTCGATGCAAATTCCGCAGAATGCATGTGGTTATCAAATTGTCTTGTGTTATCTAATAATATTTATGTTTTTTTTGTTTTTTTTTTAGAAGTGTGGCAGAGCAGTACCGCAGATTGATTGCACTATAAAGTCATAGGTCGCCGGTTGCGTTCTTAGCACCAAGTTTTTAGATTTAATTTACTCATGTTAACCAAGTTTGGCTACTGAAACAAGTCGCACAGCAAACATGAAGTAAATGCATTATTGTCCACGAATGTGCACAAAACGCTGGACTACGGCAAGGGCATATTTTTCCTTAATTTGCATTGGATTACTAATGCATTTATATCGCGCCGCCTTATGTATGAATTTAACTGTTTTCCAATCCCACGTAGTTTTGTCCTGTTTCCACAGTAAGTACTGTACTTTTATTTGTGTTTCAAAGTTTCATTCAAGCAGGCAAAGAAGCACAGGCTGATTTGAAACGGATTTCGCTTCGTCATACTTAGTAAGAAGTAGTGACCTCGATTGAACTATTTTTGAATTGCAGTATTGTTTTACTTAATCATACTTTTGCTAGAAACAGTGGTGCCAATCTTTGTTGAGCATTGGGGGGGATAATTTGCAATTTTACCCCAATTTAATCGTGGTCGAGGTTCATCCCCCCCAATTTTGAAAATAAGGCAAAATTGGGGGGATGAACCTCGACCACGATTTTGTTCAGGTGAGCAAATCAAGTGAAGACCAAAAAAAGAGGTCTTCACCAAAACTGGAACATTTTTTCCCAAAATTTAGGTGAAGACCAAAAAAAAAAAAGTCTTCACCAAAAATGAAACACTTTTTTTTCCCGAATTCAAGTGGACACCTACGTTCAGATGTACACCAGAGTCAAGCTCTCTGTTGCCTCTGTCGCCTTTTTGCTCTATAGCTCTCTGTCGCCTTTTTGCAAATATAGCTCTATTTTTCTATTTTACTTTTTGCAAATATAGCTCTATATTTCTATCTTTTTGCAATATAGCTCTCTGTCGCCTTTTTGCCTTCAGTTTGCAAACTTCGCGCTTTCTAAAGAGATTTCTGTTTGCAAACTTCCACGCAAGCAATGGGTCCAGTTCAACAGACTACGCAGCCGATCTGAACAATTTAACGACGACATGCATCGCTGGGGCTTTTCCAAAACGAGTGCGTGTGATTGTGGTTCAGAAGTCCAAATCTATACTAACATCCTACAGCAGTGCCGCATTTGGAAAACACCGTGTCACCTCACTGAAGAAGGCCATTCCCTCTTGCAAAACTATCTACAAAACTGCAATTTTTGACCTGAGTTGTTTTTTCCATGCTTTTCTTGGTTTAAATGAATATACAGTTGAATGTTTTTCTTAATAGCTATACCGGCTTTGAACATTGAATTTATTTGCAAAACACATCACTTCAATATTGTGTCTCGGTTCAATCTTTACGGCCGATATAGCAAATAAGGATAATATTACAACTATACGTATTGTACTGTTTAAGTACCTCTATTGGAGTCTTCAAAAGTTATTCCTCAATTAGAAGAAAGAAATAAAAATTCTGACCAAAACTTTTATCTCGATATATTAAGCAAAAATTTTCCTCAGTGTATAATATGCAACATACAATATTACAAAATGCACTAAGCTAACTGGCAGCAGTAAACCGGTGGTTAATTGAACAGCTATGCAATGAAATAAATACAAATAAAACCTGTCATAAATGCTACGGTGATTCTTGAATTTCCATATTATCTGACTGTATTATTGGCATTATATGAAACCAGCTGGTTAATGTAAGTCGCTGTTGATTGAAAAGTTTTGTTGAGAGGCAAAGCAAGTAAGTTAAACTACTTAAACATTGTGTCCACTTATGGTAAGTGTCCAAATTATGTTAAGCGTTCAATAACATACCTCCGGTCTGTCCTACACAACTTTTGATTTACAGCCCAAATTTCTGCCTACGCCAATGGTTGGCAGTTTTGAGTTTAAGCGTCAGAATTAGACCTACTAGGGTGAGTTTTTTCAAGTCATTTCGGCGTTTCAAATTACAAACTATTTCATCAGCTACTATAATCTGATACTATAAAGGCTGACTCTTCCTGCTTCCAAAATTCGCCAGTATTTGTTTCCTCTTAAACAAATAACAGTGGTGGTAAAGCGCAATTAGAAGCGCAAAGCGCAACTTCCGCAATCTCCGCAATTGTGGAAGTTGCGTTGCGCTTTAATTTTTTATTTCTAAACATTGCGGAAGTTGCGTTGCGGACTAAAGGCTTTAACCCTATGTTACTCAACCTTTTTTAGGGCATTGACTCCTCAACAACAGGGTTTTTGAAGCCCACCATGGTTTTTTGATAAAACTTGAAAACTACCCAAGCTAGAAATTTCAAATCTTCACTGCATGGTAGAGCATTTATTCATCTATCGACACAGCAAAAACAACTGAATTTATTCCCGAAAGTTAATGAAATATGCGTTTTATTCAAGGTCGTCAAGTTTTTGATCTTAAGCGCTTATTTAGTAAGCGTTAAAAAAATAATAGTGATTGTGCGCAATCATAGTTGAGCGTGAAATGAGATTATAATTGCTTCGCCGTGAGACGCGGTAAAGGTAGTAATTAAGATAATGACGTACACAATACGCTTATTGCAGGTCGACGAAATTATTCAAGCATCACAAAAATTTCGGACAATTTTAATTATTTGAAGTGATGTAAATGATGTAGCATAGTTAGATGACATATGATAAGCTTTATTCATGCGTTGTATAAATTGATATACATTGCAAAATTGTATCAAATTCTTCATGATTGTGGACAAAACTGTACCGTAAATTAAAGCCCCACAGTATAATTAATTAATTGAATTCTTTCTTGTATAAAATACGGTACATACAATGATAGCGCCGTAAACTTGAAGACAACGTACGTCCGAGTTGTACATCGGGCCGGGCTTTTCGAGCCGGGCTTGGACCTAAAGTTGACAAAAATTTCGAGCTTAATTCCGGCCTAAGGCGTACTGTTTATTTTTTTCGGTGAACAAAAATATAATCAAAATAACCTGGCAATCAGAGGTGGAGTCCTTAAGGACGTCCTTGGCCTCGAGGACGTCCTCGAGGCCAGATTTTGAAGTCCTTGGCCTTATCCTTGGCCTCGAAACCTCAAGTCCCCAAAAATTGCCCTGTCCTCGCCTCGAGGACAGCACTATTTTTTGAACCGTTGAAAATTTGTTGGAAAGCGCCCGAAACCCCGTAGAAAAATTGCAAAGACCTTTTTTTGTTTTCCTCAAGTGGAAATTGCCATTTTGAAAACTTTTTTCGCCTGAAAAAAATTATTGAAGACCTTTTTTTTGAGATTGCTTGAAACAAATTTTTGAAAACCTTTTTTTTTTGGAGAACACTTGCGCCTGTGTCCTTGGTCCTTGGCCTTGGCCTCGAGAGAGTCTGTCCTTGGCCTCAAATTTTTTTTGTGTCATTGGACTTGGCCTTGAGCTTTGTGTTCTCGACTCCACCTTGCTGGCAACACTGCCAAATTTTTCAGACCTAACTTAAGTTTCGGGTTTTTTGGGCATGATTTGGACTTCAAATTAGTTTTTGGGTTCGGGCCGGGTGCGGGCCTGAATTAGTCGGCCCGTTTACAACTCTGACGTAGGCCTACGTACAAAAGAGTTGTCACGAAACCAAATGCACTACTTTTCATAAACGTGCGATTTCGTTGGCTACAAGAATACAGCGATAAGCTGCAAGCTGACCTCATTTACTTCAATTTTGGCGCGATGTCAAATTGCATTTAATTCAAGTCAAACTTCTCATTATACTTGCTGCATTACGCCGAAGCGTGTTACAAATTGACGGTGCCCATCTTCGCGTCATTGCGCCCAGACAACACAGCTTCATTCAAAAAAATGCCGCAAAGGAGGTGAGCCGTTGGCAACACTGTGTCCAATTTGACCGGTCCAAGATTCAAACTTCAGACTTTCCGTTCCAGAAATGAACGCGATTTTATTAAGATTTGAAACTTTTGAAGCAAAATGTTTGCAACAACTAACTAACATATTATTTGGCTAATAAGAGCTATTGCGATTTAATTTACAGTATTTTATTGTGCTTTTACTCAGTAAAAAAATTAATACAGTTAATACGGTTAAAGTTTCTTCGCTTTAAGTTGGAAAAATCAAGCTTTTTACTAATTATTTTAAAATTTGCTACCACAATTTATACTAATAACAGATTTGATTTATCATTCATTCCGATTAAATGCTACGGAATTGTTCATATTGTACAAAAGAATGATTGTTTTGGATTCTAAAATCGTAAATTTATTGTGATCTCCGTTTTACGGAATCAATCACGAAATTAATCCCAAACGTAATCAAACAAATAAACACATTTTCATGCAAAACAAGTAGTAATCGTCAACAAAACTCTCTGATAATAATTTTAACAATAGAGATACTAATTAAAGTCAAACCACAAACAAGAATAATAATAGTTATTGCATACGCTATACTTTATAATAGATAGATAAGCAATAATAAGCAATACTGGAAAATACTCACTTGAGTAAAAAACTAACGCCTGATTGCTATTCTGTATTGTTTGTTTAGCGCCCATTCTAATAATTAGAATTGTTTGTTTAGCGCCCATTAGAATGGTCGCTAAATTAACAATACGGAATAGCAATTAGACGTTAGTTTTTATACTCATGTGAGTATTTTCCAGAATTGCTTATTATTGCTTATCTATCTATATAAAGTATAGCGTGTTACACTAATAAATAATATTGTCGTGTTTACGATTTCTAATTTGTTTTGCAAAATTGCATTATAAAAGTAATTACGTAATATATTTGCTATAGCTTGAAAAAAAAGCACTGGGTGTTTGCTCAATAAAAAGTAGAATGCGTTACAAAATTATCGGCATTCCTATTAGATTTTATGACTTTCTAATCATGTGAAACACTTTCTGTGCAATGTAAAAATACGACCAAAACGTAAAAAACTTTTGATCGTTCTTGGGGCTTAGTCTTCAAATATCCTAAGGTATGGGGGGTACCAGGCATTGGCTACGAGAGGAGGCTATGGGGTACATCGCACCCAGGCCCGGGTTTAGGAAGCCCGGAAGGATCTATAAGTTCACGTGCACTCAATTAGTAGTAGTTCGATGTGCATGCGTACAAAAGCCGGGCGGATTTCCGGTAAAAATACTTTTTTGGTCTTGACGCAATTTCTTACAAAAGCTGGCTGAATTTGCGATGAAGAGCTTTTTTTTCTTTACCCAAATAAAAAAGTTGTTGGTCTTCCCCCTATTTCCCGCCCTGGTATTGGCAAAAGAGCTCAATATCAGTTTTCGTACTCTGAAAAATTTCTCTCAGAGGCTCTGGTCGCCTGCAAGGCCTAATAAAAGCAAGTTTCGAAGTAGTTTAGAAGGTTTATAGGTATTACTGCAGTGCAAAATGCAAACATTTAGAAACCGAAAGTTTCTCTGATGATTATTTACGCTTGAGTAGCGATATCCTTTGATTATTATGATTATCAAGTAGCAATAACGTTTTGGTCTCTAGAGACGGAGGTCTGCGGTTCAAATCTTGGTCCCGTCAAATCGGGCACAGTTTTATGAACAGCTCGCCACCGCTACGACATTTCTTTGGAAGGAACTGTGATGCCCGGGCGCAATGACGAGGAGATGGACCCCACAAACTTGCTACACCCTTCGGCGTAATACAGCAAGTTTAATGAAGATTTAAATGATTTAATTTGAACTATTTGTTACGTAAAACTAATTATAGAAACATTGTATTTGTAATATAAATAAAAATCAATAAATAAAAAAAAAACATCCACTTAGGGGTGTGTGATTGAACAAGTTGATGGCTTTTTATGTGTAGGTAAAAACAATGCTTTTCATTTTCAATTATTTGCAATTTTTGTAAATCGGATGTAAGGCATTAAAACTAAGGCTAGACTATATTGAACATTAGTTTATATTTTGCATTTATTGGCCAGGTCATTGAACAGTTACGCGATTGCTCATGCAACGGGAAGTTAAAAGTTAATTCCGGGCAGGTCAAATCCGACATAATTTGGTTACGGCTCGCAACCACTGCTACATTTATTCAAAAGAAACTATCCTGTCAAGTAGCTATAGCTCGGAGCTGGGCACCACAAATCTTGTCACGCGTTTTGACATGATGTTGATAGTATTGCCCAATGAGGAATTGGTTTTGATTTTTTGTATTGGCGTATAGCTAACACAACCTGTGACTGCATTGAATCATGATTCGTTTTCTGCCCTAATATTATTTTGTTCGATTGTAGTTTGCAAGCAGTCATTGCATTGCAAGCCAGTTGTAACTCTATTCAATCAAAATTAGCGTAAACACAACGACAAACAAACCTAATAATTTCTTGCCTCGGGCGTAGTAGCTTTTCGTTCGCAACGCAGTCACGCTAATTATTGTAATCCATCTAATCTAGAACACCAATTTACTTTAATCCTCTTAATTTCTATCAGAAATATTAAGCGTGAAATTAAAATTTTACACCGAAAACTAGAAATTGGCTAAATTTCAAAAAATTTGTTAAAAAAAACCATTTTACGCTTAAACAATGATATAAAACTAGATGATCCGAAACTGCGCGAATGCGCTCATTTTATTCTCTGCTCGGTCACGCTTGGCTGCAGGCCTCACTCTTCTGCTTTTCTCTGGCTCTGGCGTTTAGTGCGCAGTTTGAAAAAGGTCGGTTGAAGCGCTAATAATGGACTTGCAAAGTAATTAATGGTGGTTTGAAGGAAACTAATCTATATTCATGTTTCTGTCATTCGAGTGAAAGCAAAATCTTGAAAATTGGAGCTGATTCTACAGGTCTTTGGTAGCTGATTCAGAGTAGGATCGTGTCCGTTCTTAATCGTTTAAAGGGTGTGAACCAAATAGTCGAAGTCTTACTCATCCGCACCAGCATTTTTTATAGGTCTTGAACTTTTGCTGTAGTCACTCGATTGATCATTCGTATAAACCAGGCACTTTGCGTCTGTCTTACCACAAAAACGCCTAGAACAGGCGTAGCCAAAGGGGGGCAAATTGAATTGCCACCAATGTTTAAAATAATGGCAACGAAGTTTTTTTTTCAGCTTAAGTTTATTTTAGCACTTTTGCGTTTAACAGTACAATATATTAATATCCAACCAATCTAAATGTATTATCCAAAAGAAACTCAGGCTTTTTGTCCTAAAAGTTGCAATCTCAGTCCCTCATTTAACCTTTTTGTGAACATAATGCAATAACATGACTCGTAACCAACAAAATACTTTTGAAAAAAAAATTAGCTTGGGAAAATGGTTATTGAACAAATTATTGAATTTGAATTAAGCGAGCTTGGGTCCTGGTCGTTTATGTACTCCTAAAACTAGTTATTTTTATGATAAAACAAAAATCTCCAAGGCAATAATCTTTGAGTAAATTATTATTTACTAGCTGCTAAACATATTGCAGAAGGCATTGCATCTTGCTTCACCCTACCAGGACCAAGCCACTTGCAAAATTTAACCAAAAAAAGCAAGTTTTTAAACGTGTTTTGGACTTGACCTGCAAGTAAATGGAAGATTGAACAACTTTATTTTTTCAGTTGGCTTTCAAATCTTAAAAATTTAGTGATTTTTAATGGATTTACAAACATGCGAAATGTGATCCAAATGGCCTAAGAATTGCAATTTTTTTAAAAACATTCCAAAAAATTGCCCAGCGGCAGAGGGTTTTGCCCCCAAACCCTAGTCTGTGATACGTTTAATTTACACTAATTTACTCGCCATCTTTCACAATTTATAATTTTTTGAAAACTTTTCAAGTTTTAGTTCAAGTCCTGATCCCTTTAGCAAAATCCTGGTTACATGGTAACCCAGGCTTCTGCTTCTGATCCTCCATTTTAAGGCATCTTTGTCCTATTAAAAATTCCTTTTGAAAAGTTCTGATGACGTCATTGCTTTGCGGTTTGGGCTCCACTAATCAAAAATCCTAGCTACGCCTAAGACGCCGACCACTTTTTTGGATTCTGCTTGCAAGTCTTTCCTCTGGCTGGGCCTCCACTGCGGGTAGACTGCTTCGTCCTAATGGTAGATATGCGTCAAGCGTCTTTCCTAAGGACACAAGGACGTATTGCAGTCACTAATTCTGAAAAAAGGTGCCTTGACGCCAGGGGCGTATTTAGGGGGGGGGCCATTGGGCCATGGCCCCCCCCTTTGGGTCGCTAGGATTGCAAAATTGCATAGTAAAGTGAGCAAAATTGAGGCATGGCCCCCCCCCCTTTGTAAGTTGGGCATCAGGCTTTCAGGCTTTTGGCTGGAAATTTGAGTGAGTTCGGGTGAAAAACGGGACGGACCTTGAGTAAAGGCCTTTTTTTTTTGCTCTTCACCTAAATTTGGCCGAAAAATGAGACTAAATTTGAGTGGAACAACTTCTGATTCAGATCTTTGTTCTTCCCAAATTTTCTGAAATTTTTGGCCCCCCCCTTTTCAAAATCCTGCGTACGCTACTGCTTGACGCTTTTTCGCAAGAAGTTGGTAAAATATATGAATCTTCAAAGGTAAAGGGGTTTAAGTAAGACATCAGACGACGTTTAGAGTTTTGATCCGATGCTGTAGCTGGTGATTTATTTTTGCTTTATCCTGCTGTCACGAAACAACGGTGGCGCTGTATATCAGACAAAACCGCATCTGCTTTGAAGTTTTTCTGCGATCAATTTCAAAACATACCCATAATTTTTCACTAAATTATTTTAATGAATTCAATTTTTTTTCACTAAAACGTCTCAAAATCGACGGTTTTCTTGATGAAAAAATCAAAAACTTTTTGAGCGGCGACCCTCTAAAATAAAATTTGCAGCCGAAATTTCACGCAAACATATAAAATCAATCTTTTTTGTAAACAAACAAGGAAGAATTTTCAGCGGCAAAAACTCCGCATTCCAAAGTAGAAGTTAATCTTTTTTATAAAGATACTTCACCACTGGATAACATATCTAAAAAAAAAGAAATCAAAAACACACTAACTAACTGTTCATACACTCTTTTCTAGAACAATTTTATAAGAACACTAGGCTTATTTTTGCTCAAATTTTAAGAACAATTTAAGAAAAATTCCAGCCTCAGCAGCAAAAATAAATTATAAGGACAAATGAAAAAGAAAAAAAAAATCCAAATTAATAACAGAAACTAAATTCTGTACTGATTCAAAACGATAAAATTTCAGTGGCTTTCTTGTATTTGCGAGCAAAATTGCAACTATTACGAGATTAAAGAATGCTGTTGCGCTCTATGCGAGTTACTGAGAAAATTTTTGGCAGTCGTTCAAGTCGAAAAAAGAGCAATTTTCCGTAGCGGCAAAAGCAGTAAAAAACGTTCACTCAAGCACACAAAGCTTTGGGACTAAACACTAAGTTTTACAAATATGATCGCTAAAACTATCATCTTGAACAGTTGTACAAATGTGATCGCTAAAATTAACATCCGTGTTTTCAAAATTTAAGAACTATTGAGGCCAAAAATCGGCAAAAAACTACGAACAGCAAGCCTTAACTTAATATTTATTCGTTCTTATAAAAAAAGTATACTATATGCCATGAAAAACTACGGCAAGTTTTTTTGACATTATTTAATTCAGTTTATTTTTGCCAGTTTATTTTTGCATGAAAGCAACGAAAATTAACATATGCTCTTGACTCTTCAAAGTTCAATGCTACCATAACAACATCACAAAATGAAACATAAAGTTGACACTTACATATTTAGAGTAGTTCAATCAATTTAGTGCGAATCATTTAACATATTTTGACTCAGAAAAGCAGAAGAAATGAGAAACCACAACAATAAACAAAACAAAAAAAACACTTTTCATATTTACATTTCAGTGATGTCGTAATATTAAGTTGCGATAACACGTTGATATTTATGTATTTTACGCAAAACTAACTCGAAAATTGGATTTTGGGGGGTAATTTAGTAGTTGACAAAACTTTACGTAAATTACGCAAACCCACAACTTCCAGAGACAACGATATTTGTTATAATTGCTACCTATTGTTAGTTGAGCAAGGCAAAGGCTGTACAATACAGTCACTGTCAGCAGTTCAGCGCTGGCAAAGACATCTAGCAAAATTCCCCACAATAAAGAAACGAAGAGGAAAAAGAGTGGGAAAAAGAGTTGCGTATCATCTAGTTTTAAGTCATTGCTTAAACCCCTTACGTTGTATAAACAAAAATAGTTACATCGTAATTGGCAAAAGCAAACAGGAAAAGTCAGGAAGGAAACTTCAGGTTTTTATTACAAACCGAATTTAAGTAATTACTGTTTGTAATGAGGATGGGCTTCAGAAGCCCTACCGTTGAGTAATAAAGGTTAAAACAAATAGCGTAGCGCTGCTGGTTAGGGATGGTGGGGTATGTTGGCCGTAGAACTGATAAGTGGAACGAAGATCTTGCTGTAGCCAAAATGGAAAACTGTGCATCTTTGTAATATTCGGCACATTCTTCATTCTCTAGCAAATGCTGTCCAATTGCAGAACCTCAGTAGACTGTAGGAGTGCTAGTGATTTTGCATTCTTGATTAGGCAGATTTTTCGTTGGTCTTTTGTCACTTCTTATGCATCTCGTAATGTGTTGATTAATTCTGTTTTGCAATCTTTGGGAAGTTCGACTCACGTACTGACAGTCACAGCGGTCCCCGTGCTTCACCGGGGCAGAATAGTGAAGCCATTCACCCAGCGAACCGTAAGAGGAGGTTATTGGGTACTCGGCATGGTCAACTATCGGTGCTGAGCTGCTTGACTTTTGGGTTTTGCAGAATTGGCCTCCCGCTAGCGGCGCCTTCTGGGAACCATGCCTGTTGGGGTTTCTTTCTTCTTGTATTTCTTGTGCCAGAAGACTTTCTCAATTGGCTAGAGTAACTTGATGCGAGTCGACTCTTACTATTGCTATTTGTAGTAATGAGAAGCTTTTTTTCGATGTTGTTTCAACCCGTTTTTTGCATCTGGCTGCTCTCTTTAAGACCCACCAACGGTGGTCGCCGTCGAGAGGTGGAAGTGCTCTGCTTTGTGCAGTAGCATGGCCATCAAATTCCGGGATTATCTTATGTCAGTAGCACTTCTGTGCTAAGGGTGATTCTCTTGTGTCCTCTTTGGACATAGGAGGCTGTCATCCCTCGGAAGCAGCCCAGTACAACAACAACAACAACAACAACAACAGTCACAGCGGCACACGTATGAATATACTGTACTACCATACTTTGTTGAACGGAGGGTAGAACATTTTTATGAATTGCAGGCAAAATTTTTCTCGTCGTAAAAATAATGCGAGGTTCAGCAACTTGGTAACATCGGTTGGTAGCAGTCTTGGTTTGCTTTTCAAAATTTAAAGAAATTTTGCCAATCCAAGGAGCTTCAAGTAAACTGGACATTTTTGCGGTCCTTTTTTTGGTTTACGATTGAAAAGCGCAATTTTCTTAGACATGGTGATTTGAATAATACTTTCTGGGTATCTATTATTCCGTTGAATGGAGCTGATGTTTTCCAGTTCAGGCTGCTGTTTACTTTTCGAACAAATCATTAATGCTCGATGCAAAAGTATTTCAATCAAGTTGGTTTTAGGTTTTGTAGGCCCAAACGAATCATAACAAGGTATACTGTCCAGTAAAAGTAGGTTTCCTAAAAACCGAAGTTAAAAAATCCTTATTGCTTTTCTCCACTAAAACATCTAAAAATGGGAGCTGATCATTCTCTTCGTTTTCAAATGTGAACTTTAATGCCAAATGCATAGAATTCAAGGCGTCAAGAAAAGAAGTGCATTCTTCCTCTGATCCAAAAATGGCAAAAACGTCATCCACATATCGGTGATAAAGGAATGGCTTGGTTGTAGATTCAAAAAGTTTGCTCTCATGGTATCCAACAAATATGTTGGCTAAAGCAACACTTAGTGGACTACCCATCCCACGCCATCAATTTGCTTGTACATGTTGTTGTTAAAGCTGAATTCCACCGATTTAGTGGCAGTGTTCATTAACTTCACGAACGTTTCTTTGGGGTAGTCTGGAGGTATGAGCTCACCGCCATACAATGCATCCGCACAAATTTGAATTGTTTCCGCTAAAGGTACGTTGGTGAACAAACTGCGTATGTCGAATGAGCAAAGAAACGTTTCTTTTGGGTGCATTTGAAGATCTTGCATCTCTTTAGCAAAAGTAATTGAGTCTTTTATGCAATTGTTTGAGTAAAGCTGTAAAACCGGAACAATAACAGCTGCCAAATATTTTGCCAAAGCGTGTTGCGATGAGCCAAACATAGACAAAATTGGTCGAAGAGGGACTTCATTTTTGTGCACTTTTGGCAAGCCGTAAAGTCTAGACCTGAGTGAACCAGTTGGGCAAATTTCCTTATAAACAGATTTGTACATTACCCCACCGTTCGAGAGCTGCAGCAAACGCCTCTAAATTTTCGCTTCAATCTTTGAGTTAGCTGGCACTCTTGTGCTACAAGCTTAAACAGCTCGTTTGATTCCCACGACGTGCAGTGTAAAACTGTGCGGTGCTTTCGTAATTTTTGCCTCAGTCAGGTTATAAATCGGCCAAAAACTAATCAAACATCAGCATGGCTCTACATAGTGTTTAAATCAGATACAGGTTGTAAAAAAACATGTTGGCATTTATCTTACTAGTTCTATATTGTATATAAACTTAATCTAGGCTCAAGAAGATGAAAAGAAAGCACACAAACAATAAACATTGTCAATTTACAGTCATCAGTGTCGTGATTTCGGTAACTCGCACAAAACTTAGGAGTTTTTCATTGACATTCTATACATATAAATCGTAGTTTGACAAAAAACTTTTGGAACAAGACGATTTGTTTCTACGATATTTGGCCAGACAGATGATCGATCACAAATAAAGTGACCAACTTACCCAACTCGGTAGCCATATTGGAAATAGCCTTACAGGGGTATGAAGGTTAACGTTTAGAACACTTAAAGGGGGTGAAGCACCCAGCTGGGATTACGTGCAAAAATTAAAGAAACATCTAAAACATTTTTTCACTAAATTTCAGCTTTCTACGATCTATCGTTTCTGAGATTTTTTATTTCAAAGTTGGGAGATCTCCCAAACAGTGTTGCCATTTGCGATTTAACTTTCTAGGAATTAGGATGTATTATTTAAATTGTAGAATTATTTTTGTTGTAACACTAATTTATGCTTAAGCCCAGCATTCAGGAGCTTTCAAACCAATGTTAAAAATTAAAAGAAGCATCATTTTAGGAAAAACGAGATTTTAACTGGCAACACTGTTGGGGAGATCTCCGTAATTTAAAATAAAATATCTTGGAAACAATAAATCGTCAGCTGGTGAAATTTGGTGAAGATATGTTTCAGATTATTCTTTATCTTTTGGACATAATCCTAGCTGGATGCTTCACTCCCTTTAAGTAATAGAAATTCATAGCTAAAGCACCTACTAACCTGACTGGAAACTCACTTTTCTAGTGTTTTACAGAGGCAACAAAAGCTGATGCTGAACTGAATTTTTCAAAATCCAAATTATCATCAAAAATCAGTTTTTTATGAATAACTTTTCTTTCTGCGTAGAAAAAACTTATCCGACTTGCTATGGTAGAAGATTGCAACAATGGGATTGGTTGTGAAAAGCACGTAAACATTGCACCGCTAATTTTGGACAAAAAGGCGATGGCCTACTTGCCCTCCTGTCCAATGACACTCTACTACAACCGGTCCAATGACACTCTACGGCACTGAGTTTGACTGCTTTTGCAATCGACGATATGTGATTAAAGTGCTGCTATTTTTGTTTTTCAACTTTTTATGCTACTTAAAAACTGAAATAATCAAGAGTTGTGCATTAGAAATATTTTGAACAAAAATGCAAAATTTAGCGAAGCCCTAGATTTGATGGCAACTGACGTCACTGAAAAAAGGGCTATTTTATGAATTTATGAATTTGTTCACAAACCCGAACAGAAAAAAAAACAAAAAAAAAATGATGGAACATCCCGTTTGGCGATTTGGTACTGTACGAAAGTACAGTACGGTACGCCACAATTTTTGCTAAAAAAGTACGACTACGCTTGTATGGTACGCGCTTTTTGTGAAGCGTAACGACGTTTGCAACTCGCTGATGACGCTACGTACCGTGTTTGTGTTAGTACAATGCATTGTTACACGTCTGTAAATTATTTATGACACTTGTTCTGAGTTCCGATTGTTTGTTATTCTCCACTTTCTTCCTCATAAATTAAGGCCAAAAGGCGTCGCATGAGTTAAACAACTCCAAACTTGGCAAAACTGATATTCATGAATTACATTTTAGAATATACATGCAGTTAAACTTTTTTTAAAGCTTGGAAAACTAGAACTTCGGAAAAACCTTAGCAATTTTTTTACATTCCTTCTGTTCCTCTCAAGCGTGGTACATTTGAGCTTTGATTAATCTACGTACCGTACCGTTTAAGTACGGTACGTTTCGAGCATACTATCCGATGAAAAGTTCGTAGGTACGATACGTATGCTAAAATTTTTTGGTACATTACGTTAGTAGGCTACGTTACGGTAACTTTTTGAAGTGGGCTACGCCGTGTTCAAATTTTATTCCTACCGTACTGCAGTAGCGTAGCCAGGGGGGGCTATAGCCCCCCCATTGGCATGTCGACCAAAATGCAGAATGGGAAAAACACTACATTTTTAGCACTTTTGAGACTGTTTTATGCACTGGAGTGGACTAAATAGTGATTTAAAACATCTTTTGAAACATAGGCCTATATTCAGGGGGGGGGGCTAATTTGTCAAAAATAGAACCAACAAATAAATGAAAACTTTGAAAAATCGTCAAAAATACGCAATCAAATTTGATCGCAAGTATAAAAATGCTGAACATAGATGTCATCAACAAATATACTATAAACTAAGGAATAGAGGGGGAGGGGCTATTCAGTATCGGTTAATTACCAATCATTTCTCTCAAATCTCTTTTCATTAGCCCCCCCCCAATTATTTTTCTCTGTAAACTGTATACGAAATAGATTACTCCGTGTGAGTTTTATTGAACTATTGGATTTTACAATTTACCAGCATCTAAACAAAATAACTAACATTTTACCATTAGCCACCTCCCAAATAGCCCATTTATGCCAACAGTTTAATCATGTTTGCACTGCCAATTACTAAGCCACGTTTCAAAAGCATTATTTTTTAATCAAAATAGCCCTAAAATGGTTATTTTTGCGAAAAATGCAAAATTTTCGAGCGCTGGGGGCTCCGCCCCCAGACCCCCTATACAGCCCCCCCATTGCAAATTTCTGGCTACGCGCCTGCCGTACTGCCATCACTGCTGAGTTCAAGTTCAAGTTTGTTTATTAACGCCACTAAATAAACGAAAAAACAAAAGCACATAAAACAGAGTACGTATAGTGTTATTATCAGTGAAGAAAGCAGCGCCTGAGTGACAGCGAAGGAACCGCAAGGTTTTCGAGTCAGCAGCCACTCTGGGAAGCCACAATAAAAAATATGGCATTATTTTTCGAGCTACAGCGAACTGACATTAAAAAAGACTAAAAAAAAAGACTAACCAAGAGCTACAATAGTAATGTGCTGGCTAAGAGTAACTAAAATTTAGTATTTTTAGAAAATATTTTAGATAATTAGCTTATTATTTTTAGAAGGTTAGATACGCGTAATATACAAACATTATTAAAGTCTATGGTTTTAAAATCATACAAAATTATTATAAACAATATAAAATCATAGAACAAGCAAGTTGCTGGGTTTAGATAGACAAAATTTAGCATGCGAGGAAACGTCTTCTCTACCTCAAGTGGTAGAGCAGTGGACTGGTAATCTAAAGGCTGCATGCTCGAATCCTGTGAGAAGACAACTTTTTCGTATTGCTTGTTTCAAGTAGTCGCCGTTCTGGTTGCTCTTCCCTAGGCTTGTAGCCTTTTGGCTTCCCTAGGCTTGTAGCCTTTAGGCTTCCCTTGCGCTGGTAGCCTTTAGGCAAGAACCACGCAAAAACCATTAAACATTATTCAAGTCGCCACTTTATAATTTAAAATATGAGACAAGAAAATTATCACAAAGAGTTCAACAAAGTTTCTTTGCTGTCTTTCAAAAACTTTCTAAATGAGAGGTCTTTAATATTATTTGGAATGGAATTTCAAATTTTCGCATCGGAAAATTTAATTGATTGTTGCGCTCATCTGGATTTGTAAACAGGAATTATTAGATTCGAGAATGCCTTAGTACAAGTATGCCGACTGAGCGAGAATTTGGCCAAAGTGAAATAGTTATTAAAATTTGGAGGTAAACGCTGATTGATTTGCTTATGTATGAATTTGGCAGTCTCAATTTTGTGTAAATTTAGTAGATTTAATAAGTTAAATTTTTGATAAAGAGGCAAAACATTTTGATATCGTCCACTTCCAGTAACAATCGTTGTAATTAATTTGGAGAGATAGGTTAGATTTGAGCTTCCCAAACTATAAGTCTAATAAGTGCCTTTCCCTACTGATCATAATCAAAAGTCAACGTCGGTTTTGCTATACTGCTCAAATCTGAAGCAGTCCTGGCAGTTTGTGTAGCGGTGGGGCTCTGATACCGAGGGTCGAGGATTTAATACTTACAGTAGTTACAAATATTGTCAGTGTTGTCCTATAAAATTGTCTGTAGTTCACTTCTCTGCTTATCTTGTTCAAATACAAAAACCACATCTCATTGTCATTGCTATGGGGGGAGGGCGTGCCTCCCAAAGAGTTTGCTCGACTAATTATCAAAGGTGGAGTCGAGGACACAAGGCTCGAGGCCCAGGCAAAAGACACAAAAAAATTCGAGAACAGCCCCTCCGAGGACAGACCCGCTCCAAGCCAAGAACAAAAATGCTCGAGGCCATAGCCAAGGACTAAGGACACAGGCGCAAGTGCTCTCTGAAAAAAAAGGTCTTCAAAATTTTTTTTCAGGCGATCTCCGAAAGAGGAAAACAAAAAAGTCTTCGCAAGTTTTCCGCGAGGTTTCTGGCGTTTTCCAAAGAAATTTTAGCGGTTTAAAATAGGTTATTTTTGAGGACTTGAGGCTTCGAGGCCAAGGCCAAGGACTTCAGAATGTGTCCTTGAGGCCAAGGACGTCCTTAAGGACTCCACCTCTGCTAATTATCTCAAAAAACCTATCTTGCATTTACTACTCAACTCCGCTCCTCAGCTACCCAGCTTCATTGCTTCATGTTCTACCACTTGATGGCGAAGTACATTTCGAAACTTTCACTTACCTCATCGCGCAAGTTTCCATTAAGTTTTTTGAAACAAAACTGCTCAAAAACGATTCGTGAAGTTTGGTTTTCAGCCTTCAAACGCATGATGGCGCGAATGAGTCAGCTAGTTGCAATCTAGTTGCGGCTGGTAACTTACAATAATTCGTCCCATCAGAAACGTAAGGTCGTAAGTGACATTTTCGAAAAAAATGTTTTTTGCACCAATCATTCACTAGTCGATTGGTCCGTCAATTGCCGACTAGCGGTTTCTGGAAAGTTAGAGATTTGCGGAATATTTACCAATAATCAAAGGTCGTAAGTGCAGTTTCACTCAAATGCTTACAAACATAAGGTCGTAAGTGACATCTCTGGCGTAACATAAGGTCGTAAGTGACTTAAGTTTTTTGACTGCCCTTTTTTAATTTCCAATTTACTCACATTTTTGCTTTTATTTGGCTACTATAAATGCTCCGCTACTACGGAAAGGTTAGACCGAACATTGAACATTGTTATGGTTCCAGTCACATCACGTGACCACTCCAGTTTTGATGAAATCTCCCGTTTTCGTTTAAATTTGTATTTTGTGGATTAAACAGACTTTGCTCAAGCACCATAGGCGTAGCCAGGGGGGGGGGGGGGGCCCTGGGGGTATAACACTAACGACAAAAAGTTATGACAACATAGCCGGGCGATGTTTAGTCGCAGTTTTTTTTCAGTAATTACGCACGTAACAGTAATTAACAAAAATATTAATGACAACAAGTGAGTCCCGGGGCCCCCAACTAACAACCATGGGGCCCTTACTAACAACTAGAGGGCCCTGGAATCCTTAACCGACAACCAGGGGTCCAAGACCCCTAACTGAAAACCAGGGGGCCCATAACTGACGACCAGGGGGCCCGAGGGCCCCTAACTTACAACCAAGGGACCCTAAACCAAAAACCAGGGGGCCCCTTAACTAACAACCAGGGGGGCCCAGGCCCCTAACTGACAACCAGGGGGCCGCTAAACGACAACCAGGGGGCCCCAGGACCCCTAACCAACAACCAGGGGGCCCCGGAGTGCCTAACTGACAACCAGGGGGCCCCTAACCAACAACCAGGGGGCCCCGGAGCCCTAACTGACGACCAGGGGGCCCGGGGCCCCTAACTCACAACCAGGGAGCCCCAGGGCCCCTAACTAACAACCAGGGGGCCCCTAACCAACAACCAGGGGGCCAGGGGCCCCCTAACCGACAACGAGGGGCTCCGGGGGCCCTCCTAACTGACGATCAGGGAGCCCCAGGGTCCCTAACCAACAACCAGGGGATCCTGGAGTCCCTAACTGACGACCAGGGGGCCCCGGGACCCCTAACTCACGACCAGGGAGCCCCAAGGCCTTTAATTAACAACCAGGGGGCCATGGGTTCCTAACCGACAAGCAAGGGACAACGGGGCCTCTAACTGGCAACCAGGGAGCCCAAGGGCCCCTGACTGACGACCAAGGTTCCCAGGCCAGGGGCTTCTTAATGCAAATTTTTAACAATTTAAATGCAAAACCTGTGAGAAATCTAAGAGTTTTGACCTAAAAGTTGCCACCCCAGGCCCTCGTTTAACGTTATTATGAACTTAATTATTTACTGCTAAAGTATTGCAGGAGGCAATGTTCGTTACTTCCCCATATAGACCAAATCACTTACAATTAAAATTTTACACCGTAATGCAAGATTCTAAGCGTGTTATGGGATTTAATTGCAAAAAGAGTATTGAACAACTAAATTTTTTCGATTGGCTTTGAAATGTTAAAAATCTAGTTCTTTGAAAAGGCTCTGAACTCGTGCAGAATGTGATCCAATGGGATTTAAATAGCTTTTTTTTCCAAAAACTTACAAAAATCGCCCAGCGGCTGGGGGCTTTGCCCTCAGACCCCCATAGCTGCCGGCGGCTGGGGGCTCTGCCCCCAGACCCCCGTCTGTGATACGTTTGAGTACACTAGCTTACTCAACACGTCTTCCAAGTTAGACTTTTACACTTTTTAACAATTAATTTTCACCCTCTCTTTTTACCAAAATCCTAGCTAAGTGCCATCAGGCTACGGCTTCAGATCTGCCATTCTACGATATCTTTGCCCCACAAAAAATTACTTTTTCGAAAATTTCTGATGACGTCATTACGTGTGATTTGTGGTTTGGGCCCCCCCCAATCAAAAATCCTGGCTACGCCTATGTCGAGCACCTCAACTTTATTTACTCCCCCAAATCCAATTCAAACCAAAAAGGGATTGTTTCAAAATTGGATTGGTCACGTGATTTGACAGAAACGTTTGTTTTCACTCGATCCAACTATACCCCAGTTCCTCGCGGCAAATATGCATGAGAGGTTTAGTGATTTTTGGGTTCAAATTGATAAATAAAGCACTAAACTTTGTGATTAGGAGGTATGGCTGTAAAGATGGTTTTACAGTTGTAGTCCTACAGTACATGCACTAAGAACTCAGTTTATCAAGAATAAATAGTGTACTGCAGATGAAATGAAGGTTTTTGCAGCAAATTTAAGAGAGCTGTATCAATTTCTTAGTGATGTAATCTGATGCATTGTAAAGAATTAGCTATGGGAGGCGGTGCTATTGCTACGGGGGACAGACAGTGAGCAAAGACTCCTGCTGGCGGGGTCTTGGGCAAGAGCCTACAGTAGTCGAAGGCTAGTAATTTTGATACCGGTACTTTTTTGCCTTTTATGAAAAT
This sequence comes from Trididemnum nubilum, assembly GCA_963965965.1. NCBI lineage: Eukaryota > Metazoa > Chordata > Ascidiacea > Aplousobranchia > Didemnidae > Trididemnum > Trididemnum nubilum. Next base: position 1,321,620 of record OZ014469.1, read on the forward strand.
ATTACTTCGGATTTTCTTGCATGTTGATAAGGCTAGAAGTTTTTTGCAGTAGGCTAGATTAGAGTTGCATGTACCAAGTGAGAAGCGGCGTTGCATAAACTACGATGTTTTATAGTAGCTCCTTTTTCTACTTTCCTACACTTCAAATTAAGGCCAAAATGCTTCTAAAACGTGTTTGCGGAATAGTATTGCTCCTATAATGCTGGTTGGCCAATGAAGTAGATTTGGGACCCATGGCTTTTTTCCTATAATTTAGGCTACTGAATGCAGTGCATCTAGCATCAAGATCCAAAGTAGCGAGGCTGGCTTGATCGAAACTCTATTGAGTTAAAGATGAATTGCAACAATTTACAAAACTTAAAGCTATTTTTATTTTTAGTACAATAATATCTTTCTAATTGCAGTGTGCCTTGTTTTACCCGATCCATCGTATTACTGCTGATATATAAAACGTATTTATGGCTTTTCGTAAATTGACATCTCACCAAGTTTTTGAGAAATTAGTTGGATCCGATTGCAAATCGGAAGAATACTGCTTATCATCGGAGGACGAATACTTACCATCTTACTGTGTCCTAAACTCAACTCTTCGTCCTTATTTTATCGACGTAAATTGGCTACATATAATTTGACTATTTATCGCTTAGATAAAGGAGAAGTTTCATGCCACATGTGGCATGAAGGTCAAGCAGGCAGAGGCAGCTGCGAAATTGCTACTTGCGTTTCCAAGTTTTTCAATTCTCTACCATGCGATGTCGACCGAGTGATATTGTACTCAGATACGTGCCCTGGACAAAACAGAAATCTGAGCTTTTCCACCATGTACCTTTCTGCTGTCCAGTTTCACTCCATAGAGATAATACTGTAGATCACATTTACATGGAGTGTGGACATAGTCAGATGGAATGTGATTTGGCACACTCCACTATAGAGTCTGCTTTGAAAAATAAGGATATTTACTGCCCGACTGACTACTTTCGCATTGCAGCTCTGGCCAGAAAACAAAAGCCCTTTTAAGTTGAATTGCTGTCAATCTCAGAAGTGTTAGATTTTAAAGGATTTTCAAAAGAAATTGTACGCAACAGATCATGAGATTCCACCAGTCAGAAAGTAAAATGGATAAAAATCAAGTGGATAAGATACGAAAAAGCAAACCCTGATATTTTGTCGTTCAAGTACGATTACGAAGAAAATTTTCAAAAGTTAGTCGTAAAGCAGCAGACTAGAGGCCGTCGGTTATCTTTTATGGCTTCACATTCCAATCCTAGCTTTTATCAAGAACCCCCAGCAATATCAAAGGCAAAAGTTAATGACCTTGAATTTTAATGTAATTCAAATGCTATTCCTCAACCTTACCATTGTTTTTTCAAAAATCTGAGAGTTGATCGGGAATTGGTAGATTGTCTTCCGGAACCAGACCAGTTAGAGACCAATGAGTTGGCTGATGAAGAGGATCAATGACTTCTGATGGTCAATTTCTTTTTTGTTTTTACTGTACGTTCTTTTAATTTTGTCAGCCAGGTGAATTGCCAATTTAGTTGTGATTTTGCAACAAATTTCGTAGTTTATTTTGAATGCAGATTCAGTACTTGAAATTTCAGTACATCTGTGATGGCCGAGGATGTAGAGCGTCGGCCTCTGAAACAGTGAACTCGGTTATGATTCCGTGTGGGGCTACGCTAATTTTGCTGCAGTAAAATTTTGTGCAAACCGTATACCAGAGACATTCATGCTACTTTTTGTAAACAAACAGTTTTGTTTGTATTGTTTGATTATTCGGGTATCTATTGTGTCACGTTGAGCCTCTAAATACCAACTGTGGCACTTCCTCTTCAACAAAACGTCGTTAAGAATAATGTTTACTCATTTAGGCTTTTTCTAAACACAATATTATGAAAAGTCGTAAGTGACTATCAACTTAATACGTTGAGAAGCAAAAGGTCATAAGTGAAATTCTGCCTCGGCAGGGTTTCAAACCATCAACCCCATAGTCCTATTTCGTAGAGCTTCGGATTTGTGTGGCATATGCAACTGTTCAAACAAATCGTATTAAAACCTGATTTTTCAGAGACAATCAAATCTTTAAACTCGATTTACTCAAAACTATCAAAATGTCACTTACGACCTAATGTTTCCGGTAGGACGAGTTATTCGTACATTGTGTTTGAATCATCTCTAGGAGGCCACCTGTCCACCGCATATGATGGAGGCTTCACACTGACCTTTTATTGCTGAACGTCAAACAAGTAAAGCAGTAATATCGGTTTTTAGTCTTTAGAATGTACCTTTCTTTGAACAACGATTTGCTATCTTTAAGCTGGCATCGCTACCCTACCTTGAATGCAAAGTTTTGAAAAGAAAAAAAAAACAAAAAAACAGCGAAAGTCGAACTCGAGGCTTTCTACACGCGCGCCCTTATTACTACATCACCGAGGCGACGCTGTCGAATGATTAGCGTCAAATTTGTCTCGAATTATTGAGAAAGTAGCGATAGATTGTAAATATAAAGGTACTTTTCGTTAAAATTCGACCGGGTTTATCCACTCCGCCACTGATCGGTTGTTGGCAATCTTAATCTCGTTTCATTTGCGCACATTTTTTAATTTGAGTTAAGGACTCGATTCTCTGAGTGGTTGCAAATTTCACCAGTGCGTTCGTCTATGAAACTTTCTGTTTCTTTCTCAAAAACAAAACAGTCAACTTATTGCAGTCTCTATCAAGGCTATAGGTCTCGAGACCAATTTTTTGTGGTCTCGGTCTTGGTCTCGGCTGTTTTGCACCGGTCTTGGTCTCGAACCGTTGCGGTATCGGCCTCATAACTCAAAATTGGTCTCGAGACCGGGTAATTTTTGTAAGTAAAATAAAATAGTTAATTTTGTAATTTTTGTTAGAAAAACTAAAATAGCAAGATCGTGTAAATTTTGAAGTAAAATGTAGTTTTGTAAAAAGTTAACACAGCAGTTACATTATTGGTTGGACAAAGAGGTTTCGCACCTAGAGATTAAAATTGTCGCCTTTTTACATGAGAAAAGACGTCATTCACTTATAGAGGTTTTGATGATGATGAAAACTAGAGTTCAAGCAAAACTACCGAGTTTTTGCCCAATTCGAGCACTGCAGATATTTTTGCTACTTTTTTAATCCCCATGTGATAGAAGTTTTTGTGTCAAAGGATGTACACAATGCTATTATTTTGAGATTATAGAGTCCTGCACAAATAGGTGAGAAATTTTTTGGCAGTCGTTTAAGCAATTGTTGAAAAAGTTCTCCTTTTTACTTTTGCAATTTTACGACGCTGCCAAAGAAGCAAAAAACCTCAACTCGAAGTAGACAAAGCTATGGGAATTAAACTGTTTTTCAAACATGATTGCCAAAATTGACGTCGATGCTCTCAAAATTTAAGAACAAATCAAAAAACAAATGTGGCAGAAAATCGGCAAAAAATTAAAAACAGCCAGTCCCAATTCAAAATTTACTGATTCTTATCAAAAAAGAGTGAATACATTGTGTACATATTACTTTATTGTCGATTGTCGACAACAGTGATATACTAACTGATAGTAATAGTCAGAGGTGGAGTCCTAGAGGACGTTCTTGGCCTCGAGGACACATTTTGAAGTTCTTGGCCTCGAAGCCTCAAGTCCCTGGCCTAGAAGCCTTAGGTCCTCGAAAATTGCCCTGTCCTCGGCTCGAGGACAACACTATTTTTTGAACAGTTGAATTTTTGTTGAAAAACGCCAGAAATTTCGCGGAAAATTTGCAAATACCCTTTTTGTTTTCCGAAATTGAAGCATAGGCTTGGCCAAGCGGGCCTCCCCCCCAATTAAAATTTCACTAATGACAAAAATGTGACAAAAAAGCCTATTGTTTCTTCAGTTTCAGTTTCTTTTTAGCATTTTTTGCTTACCTCAGTAGCGAACAACAATATTGAAGACCAGGGGCCCCGGGATCCCCTCAAATCAATTTTTGCCAGCCAATTTAAACGTAAACCTGGAAGAAATGGATAGTTTTCGTCTTAAAAGTTGCTATCTCAGGATCACATTTAGTCTTTTTATGAACGTAACACAGTCAATAACCAAGGCCGGATTTACCACAATATGGCGCAGTACTAGCTAAAGGCCCTGCGCTCAAATATTAAGACTTTTTATGGTCTTTACCTACATTTGGCAGAAAGAAGTTGCAAAAATCTACAAAGTGCCAGGGGCCAGCGCGATGTAAACCCGGCCCGGCAATAACATGGTTAGTCAGCGTAACCATTTATTGTACTATTTTTTAATAACAATTCATTAATTCACTTCCAACACGCCAGTTTTTACGCACAAAATAGCCTACTTTTTAAAAAATAGCCATGGAAAATGCTGAATTAACAAATCGTTGGATTTCAATTGAGAGTGCCTGGGCCCCCTGGCCTAACATGCATTTCCATTACTGGTTATTTTCATAACAAAACAAGGTCTCTAAGGAAAATCTTAGAGTGGATTTTCATTTACTGCTAAAATGTTGCACGAGATATTGCACCTTACTTCCCCTACCTGGACCAAATCTCGTACAATTAAAATTTATCACCAAAATGCAAAATGTTAAACGTGTTTTGGAGTTAAATTGCAACTAGAAGGGGGATTAAACAATTTAATTTTTTTAATTGGCTTTTAAATGTCAGAAATCTAGTGCTTTCAAATGGCTCTAAACATGTGCGAAATGTGATTCAATGGCATTAAAATAGCTTTTTTTTCTAAAAAATTACAAAATATCGCCCAACAGCTGGGGGCTTCGCCCCCAGACCCCCCGTCTCTGATACGTGTGAGTTACACTGGTTTTCTCAAAACGTCTCCAAACTTACGTATTTGTACTTTTCAACTATATTAGTTGAGGCCCTCTCCGTTTGCAAAATCCTAGGTAAGTGCCAACAGGCGAATTTTTGATGACGTCATTGCATGTGATTTGTGGTTTAGGCCTCCCCAATCAAAAATTCTGGCTACGCCTATAAATAGGAGATTGCCTGAAAAACTTTTTTGAAGACCTTTTTTTTGGAGAACACTTGCGGCTGTGTCCTTGGTCCTTGGCCTTGAGCATTCCTGTCTTTGGCCTTGAGAGTGTCTGTCCTCGGAAAGGCTGTCCTTGGCCTCGAATATTTTTTGTGTCCTTGGCCTTGAGCCTTGTGTACTCGACTCCACCTCTGGTAATAGTATATATATATATATTTTGTCTCTGTCAACAGCGAACAAACCCACTACTTTAAAATTGGTAAATTTTGTTTGTTCATGATGTATAGGCCTAAGCTAAGTGTAAAATGGCAAGTGACGCAAACAAGAGAGCAAAGTGGGCTGCAGCTCTCCTCTTTTTGGTCATATCACTTACATCATCATCATCATCATTATATTTATTTATTTACCAAGTGACGTCATATCACAAGAAAAAAAAACTGCAACGTCCTCTAGGTCTATCACCAAAGCATTAAAATATGCAATTCCTTTAAAACCAAACACACAAACTTGCAGAGTCAAAGCGATATTTAGTCACTTGGTGAAGAGACAGCGAAGGACCGAAAGGTCATCTAAGTCTACTGCCACCTCACCAAGTTAAGGTTAAAAAAGCAGCTTCTAGATTTTCTCAGTCTGTTACTTTCCATGATAAAAAATTTTACACAAAATTAAAACAAAGTGTTGCAAAGATATGTACACTTTGTACAGTGTATACACAAAACTCACAGTCACCATGTAAAGAAAATGCAAGGCAGCATTAGAATTGTTCTAACTCTAAGCATACTAAAAAATAAAAAAATAAAAATACTGTAACTACAGATTGGATAGAAAATAAAATCAATAAAGTTCATAATGCTTATTTATGTTTTATAAAATTTAAAGTGGGCAATTGGAGTGAAAAAAAACCTCCTTGCTTTGTTTTGTATTGTGTGCCAATATGTCATTAGCACTGATACAATTTCCAATACCAGTATTTATCAACCTCAGTCAGTTACTGCAAAATTACTAATAATTCAAGGGCACATCAAAATGAGAGATGACGTATTGTATAAATGTGTGATAGATGAATGCACCAAACTCATGCCATTCAAGCAATAGAATAGGTTGCTGTTGAACTCAAGCATAAATATGCAACTTTGATTCCTGTTATTACTACTGCATTGCTGATAGAAAGCTGTTATTCTAGCTTTTATCGGTTTTATAGTTTGATAAAAAATGAGCTTTAACAGCTTTTTTAAATCTGTAGAATGAAACTTCTTTTATACTGCTTGGAATTTTATTCCAAATTTTAATTCCTGCGAATGATAGAGACTTTTGCCCTTATCTTGTTCTAGTTCTTGGAAGAAAGAAGTTGTTTTTGTGGCTCAATCTTGTCTTATGTGTATAGCAGTTTTTTATCAGGTTAAACTTATCTGAATTTGCAAAAGATAATACATTATTGTGAATTTTGTGCATTAGCTTTGCAGTTTCCAGAGAGTAAATATCCTTGAGTTTTAAGCATTTAGCTCGATAGAACAAAGGATTAGTATGCTCGCGATATCCACTTCCAGTTAACAATCTGATGCTTCTTTTTTGCAGAATAAAGAGAGGTGCTAATGTTGATTTTGAAGCTGTCCCCCAACTACTTATGCAGTATTGTAGATGAGAGTATATGAGGCAGTGGTAATCAGATTCTAAGGTTTGCTCATCTACAAAGTGTTTTAATTGATTAAGGGCCCAAGATCCCTTTGCTACCTTTGAACATTGTTCCTTGATTTGTTGTTTACAGTTTAGATTGTCGTCTATGAGAACACCTAGATACTTTATGTGATGTGATTGCTTGATTGGATTATTATCTATTGATACTTTGAGTTCAGGTTTATTTTGTTTTGTTGTCACTACCATAAACTCAGTTTTATTAAAGTTAATTGATAATTTATTCACCTTGAACCAATAGCTTACATTGACTAATTCATCATTAATATTTTGTTGCAGTGTTGAAACATTAGAATGGGAGAGAGTAAGGTTTGTATCATCCGCAAAAAGATGAATTGTGGAATTTGAGGCAAGTGGTAGATCATTGATATAAATATTAAATAACAACGGACCTAGAGTTGAGCCCTGAGGAATACCGCAAATAACATCTCTTGACTTGGATTTACATTGATTTACAATTGTATACTGTTGACGGTCAGTCAGGTAACTCGCTAGTAACTGTAATGGTAATCCTCTAATTCCATACTTTTCTAGTTTCTTGATCAGTATTGTGTGATCGATGGTATCATATGCTTTTCTTAAATCTAAGAAAATAGAACATGTAATGAGCTTTTTATCCATATTGTCAAGTAGCTTATTGTAAATATCTAAAACGGCTTCATTTGTTGATCAATTTTTCTTAAAACCATACTGGTTTGGACTAATCAAATTATTGCTCACAAAATAATCGTTAAGTTGATCACGCAGACACTTTTCAAATGGTTTGGCAAAAGGATTTAAAATAGAAATAGGGCGATAATTACTGCATAACTCTCTTTCGCCTTTTTTGAAAATTGGAACAACTTCAGCGGTTTTTAACACTTTTGGAAAATATCCTGTTGATATGCATGCATTAAAAATGTTAGTTAGAACTGGAGCTATAACAGAGCCTGACATTTTTATATACTTTGCAGGAATTCCATGTCTTCCTGTACTTTTTGATGGATTCATAGCTCTGATGTAATTTACTACTTCTTCAACTATTGGTTCCAGCAAAAACGAATTGCAACTACTCTGAATCAAAGATGTGGCATTAAATTTGCCATCAATTATAGCTGGTGTTTCGATTGTAGATGCAAGGTTAACTCCTATCTCTATGAAATATTTATTGAACAAGTTACTGATGGCCTGTGGACCTTGTGCACTTTCACTTTTGGAAGCATACATTTTATTAGGAATGTTATTTTTCTTCACATTTTACAAGTGAATAATTTTATGTATAATTTTCCAAAGCGACGAGGTGTCATGCTTATTATCATTCACTAAATTTTTAATGTAAAGTCGTTTTGCATATTCCTTAATATGAGTCAGTTTATTTCTATAGACTTTGTATTGTGCCCATGTATTACTATCATTTAATTTAAGGGCTCTTTTGTACAATAAATTTTTTTGCTGGATTGATATAAGGATTCCTTTGGATAACCATGGTTTGTTTTTTAGTTTTGTTTCCTTTCTGCTTTGTTTTCGTAATGGTGCATGTATGTTTAATGTCTTATGAAAAATGACAATAAACTTTTCAGTGTAGTTGTCAATGCATTCCTCTTTGATATCATCTAATAGCTCCATTCCTTCAGTTAATTTGTCTAGAAATTTTTCTTCTTCAAAATTTTTTGTATCACGAATTAGGGTGACAGCTGATTTTTCACTCTTGGGCAGGCTTAAATTAGAACATACCATTACTGGCAGGTGATCACTTACATCTTCCACCAGAATAAAACTTTTGTGTTCGCCCTCTACATTGTTTGTATAAACATGATCTAAAAGAGTTGAGCTTGTAGTGGTTATTCTTGTCGAGTGTGTAATTAAGGGAATGCAGCCTAAGCTATATGTTAAATTCATGAAATCTTTAATATTGATATCAGAGTTACTTTTCAACAAATCTGCGTTGAAGTCTCCTCCGATATAATACATCAATTTTCTACTATTCAATTTTTCAATGGTTGATTCAAAACTCTTGCAAAACTCTGATAATTTCTGTTTAGGGTGTCTGTAAATTACTCCCACTATACATTTTTTGTTATTCCCAAATCTAGTTGAATCCACATATCTTCACATTTAGGAATGTTTAAATCAAACTCCTTGCAAATTGAAATTGATAAATCCTTAATCAAAAATCCTACTCCTCCCCATCTTTTAGTTGTGCCTTTGTGGTAAAAATGGTACCCACTTAACTTTGCATTGTATACCTGTAACAATTTAAGTTTGGTTTCACTTATAGCAATGATATCAGGTAAGATATCATAATTTGTTAAAAGTTCATTCAATTTATCAAAATTTGCATTTAAGCTTCTTATATTCACGCAAAGCAAAGAAAATTTACACTTTTTGTTAATAATATTGGCTTCGGCCTGTGAGCATTTTGAGTCAATCAAACCAGAAATTAAATCATTTAGTAAGCTTTTTATCTTGTTGTCTGCCTGTAAGCATTTAGCTGGGAAAAACGAATTATTTGTGTGATTAATATCAAAGTTTAGTTTGTTATCATTTCTCATTTCATTTAACAATTGCTTATCATCTAGGGTTTGAAAAGGAAACAATTCACTGTAACAATTTTGGCAGAGGTATGGTTCAGTAGAAGAACAAAGAGTGTGAAATTTAAGGGGACCAATGACTGTGCATTTGAGATGAATCCATCCATCACACATATCACACTGAATAGCACACTGGTTACATTTACAAGGTCTTTAACATATTTCACATGGACATTTAACTGGCATTATCAAGCAGTCAAACCAATGAACGATTCTGCACTAGTTAGACAAAATAGCAAATTTAGAATCAGCCACAAAATACGCAGAAAAAGTTGTTTTGAGTTTAAAATGAAAACAGGTGAAAAGTATCTTTCAATTTACGGGTAATTATAAATTTAGACAGAAAGATAAAAAAAAAAAAAATAGTCAGATCCAACTATGTACACAAAAATACAAAAACTACAAATGTCAGATCCTGCTACGTAGGCACAAAACACCAAAAGAGTGCTGAAAGTCAGTTTGAAGTAGCCTTCTTATTCATACACCCAAGAGTTGTTAGCACAGCAATAATTGTTAAGTTCACCTTCTTTAAACCATAAAGCTATTTCTTTCTTTGCTGTTTCCACATAGTCAGATCCATGACATATGTTTCTCCCAATGTCAATGCAATAATCTCCACGAATTGTTCCAGGAAGAGAATCAACAGGGTTAGTCTCTCCAAGCATTTTACGATCAGTTTTAACTGCTCCTTTTCCTTCCCAAACCATTGCCACAACTGGCCCAGACAACATAAATTCAACAAGTTTTGGGAAAAATGGTTTTGAACTGAGATCTGCAAAGTGCATTTCAAGCAAATCTTTACTGGTAGTCGTCATTTTCATGGCACAAAACCTATGACCTTTCTCCCCAAAACGGCAAATTATTTTGCCAACTAAACCCCGCTGAACACCATCTGGCTTCACTGCAATAAAATCTTCAAGAAAAAGTTGGATTTGACCAAAGAGGGGGGAGGCTTGAACCAAAAGTTAAAAAGATTCTACCACCAACTATCACTAGGCCTACCACTAGGCCTACCGTTTAATCTCTTTTACCTGTCTTATTCAAATAGAATGATTGGCTGTATCTTTTGGCTTTATCTTATTATCTTTATCTTATCCCCAATAGTTTGGCTGTATCCCCCCCAATAGTTGGAGATTGGTCCACACCTGCACCACTCCCCCCATAATTTGAATGGGTGTACATCTGAGCGTAAATTTTGGGGAAAAAGTGTTCTATTCTTGTGGAAGACTTTTTTTGGCCTTCATCTGAATTTGTGGGAAAAAAAGGTTCTATTTTTGATAAAGATTTTTTTTTTGGTCTTTCCCTGAATTTGGGGAAAAAAGTGTTCCATTTGCTTTTTTTTGGTTTTCACTAAATTTCCACACCTGAACAAAATCGTGGTCGAGGTTCATCCCCCCCAATGTTGAAAATAGGGCAAAATTTGGGTAAAATTGCAAATTATCCCCCCAATGCTCAACAAAGATCCGCACCACTGGTAACAACAGTTTGTTCAGCGCGACGACAAGAAAGTGCTGCGAACTCCAACTTGAACTCGAAGAAACTCAGCCTTTTTGCCGAGCTCGCCCTCGAAAAAATGACTTTGCTGAACTCGAATAAAACTGTCCGAGTTCGTAAAACGAAATTTAAAGTTTAAAAAATCGTTTGAAATATTTTTGTTGATCAAGCTTTTTAAACTGAGATTGTGTTTTTCCCTAAAGTGCATGTTCTTCACTTTTCATGTTTAGGCGACCTAGAAAAACAGCTAGGAATATAAAAAAAGAAACGATTAAGGTGGAAAAGCGACGCAACGTTTTATCTTGAGTTAATTAAATGATAAGAAATTTGTTTCATATAGCGAAAACTTTACTATTATTGCGTTAACAGTTATCTACGCTCATGATTCTCAACCTATGGGTCGCCTAAAAATTTTTTAGGGTAATTTTTTTTGTAAAAATTTACAAAGAGTGAAACTTGCAGAAAGCAATACAGTAATAAAGTAAACGCATTGAGTAGTCAACCCTAGTTGCATTTTTATAGCAAAAAACTCCAGCAGTGAAATTTTGAGTTTCCCAAGATCGCAAAGGTGTAAAACGCTTAAAAGTAGTTAACGATATATTTTCAAATTAAATCTTTCATTATGCTCGCTGTAATACGCCGAAGCGTGTAACAAGTTTACTTAGGGGTACCATATTTTCATTGACCAAAAAAAGGACAGTTTCTAAAAAAGGTCTTCACCGAAATTGAGACTGATTTTTTGGCCAAAATCAGAAATTCAAACGTTTTTTCCGGCCAAAAACAGGTGGTCTCCAAAAAAATAAAAAAATAAAAATAAAAAAAAGGTCTTCACCGAAATTGAGACTAATTTTTCGGCCAAAATCAGAAATTCAAGCGTTTTTTCCACCCAAAAATAGGTGGTCTCCAAAAAAAATAAAAACAAAAAATAAAAAAGGTCTTTACCAAAATTGAGACTGATTTTTCGGCCAAAATCGGATATTCAGGATATCGTCTTCGTTGGTTTGTTCTTCGATCCCGCCTTTAAGCTCTGAGCATTGGAAAAGAGGACTTTTGGCTATTTTTGGGTGTCCTCGGAGGACAATTCATTTTAAATCGAAAAAGAGGACAAATCCTCTTAAAAGAGGACGTATGGTAGCCCTAAGTTTACTGGGCCTATCTCCGCGTCATTGTGCCCAGGCAACACAGCTCATTTCGGAGAAATATCGCAGCGGTGGCAAGCCGTTGGCAACACTGTGTCCGATTTGACCGGCCCGAGATTTGAATCTCAGACCTCCCGCTCCAGAGACGAACGAGTTACCGCTCGACCAACTTGCATAGAATTCACGCATTGAAGAAGCTTTGGGCTCGTGGACAACGGTCATGTACGTCAGACTACGTAAGGACATTATTGGTAAAGATATTGAAAGCTAAATAGCAAATATTCATAAACATTTCAGTAGAAACTTCTTTGTACGATTTTTAACTCAGTTCTGTGATCATAAAAAGTTTTTTTTTCTACATAACTTTTAATTTAAACTCTGCGTCAGAATTTACATGGGCCACAAAATTTTGCACCAATGATTTTTTCAATAAACTGAAGTCGCTTTGAAAAAAGGTTGAGAACCAATGGTCTACTCTACGTCTCTACATTTTCAGTGGTGTAAAGCAACGAAATACTTTCAGTTGAGTAGATTACTTGAGTAGTTTTTTTCGGTAACGAGTACTTTTTTGAGTAGTTTTTTTTAACTACTTTTACTTAAGTACTCTTAGTCTGAAGTAACGCTACTTAAGTACTTATTATTTGATAAAAGTACAAAGTAGTTTTAAAATTTGAGACGCAGTGTTGACTGTACTTTGACTGTGGGCATCTGCAGTCAATCATTCGTAAACGCGCAGTCAGGCTATTCTCTAATGGTTCTTTCTTTCTTTAAATTCCACGCTTGACTGCGTTCATGTGCTTTTGAAAACGATTGCATTTTTTCTAATCAAGTACTGGTAAACATCGACTTCTTAATTAGGACTAGGAACCAAAGCTCTATCGAATAGTTAGCCTGCAATATTATACTTTAACCTTACCATTTTAACACCAATAAAATGCAAACGAATCGTCAGTTTTCCTGAGGTCATGAGTAGAGTTAGTAGGTTAGAGTGCATATACAATCAGGCTGTTCGTAATTAGGGTGAAAGATCCATTCCCGTTTTGTTGTTTTGTAGGACTGGAGGATTAGGCAATTGTAGAAATTTATTGATAAGTGGAGATATGAGATCCTGGCAGGCACATAGCCAAAAATTTGCAATGGGGCAAGGCTAATTCAGAGGGCGGAAACTACATCAAACAATCTTATCCCAGATTTTGATCGGTTTTCACCCAGATTGAGTCGGTTTTACAGTCCAAATTTAGGCGATCTCCAAAAACAAAGGTCTTCAATTTTTTTTTCTGGCGAACTACAAAATTTTAACAATTCAATAAATACTGCTGTCCTCAAGCCGAGGACAGGCATTATTCGAGGACTTGAGGCTTCGAGGCCAAGGACTTCAAAATGTGTCCTCGTGACCAAGGACGTCCCCAAGGACTCCACCTCTGCTGAGTAGCACTGTAGCAGTAAAACTTCATCATTGAGTAATAAACTGATTAAATGTTTAGTTTCTATGTTCTTGAGAACAGTGTCTTGCAGTTTGAGAGCCTGGGGTTGAACTGATAAATATGCCGACAAGATTGTATAGCCTAGTGGTTAGAGCATCTGTATATCAGTCTGAAAATTTGGATTCAAATCTGGTCCAGTCAAGCCAAAGACTCAAAAATAGGTAGCCTACTGCAAACCGTATTCACATCTTCCTGCTTGACATTCTGCATTGAAGATGATAATGTGCTGCTCAGTGCTTACATGTTTGTGTGGTAGAGAGGGGGCAGCTTGTCTCAACGACCCTAATATCACTCTGCGGTTTCCTGGTCAAGGCAACACGGTGAATAAATCAGTAAAACTGAAAACAAACATGGTGGAATTCAGGAATTGCATGATAAACTTTGTCTAGGCAGGTAGCAGGTTTTCTAAAGTGCAGCAAGTAAATTGAATTGGAATTAAATTAAGCTGCAGTCTAACCTACTAATGCTGTGACAGAACACTGGTATCACTATCAATCAATGAATGACTGTGCTTCACTTACAGTTTCAGTTATGTTTCTACCGGTTTCTAACTGCCTTCACATGTCGTGAAATAAAATCAACTTAAAAAAAATCACGATAATTTTTTCTTCTTTAATCCAAAAAAAGTTTATCGCAGACTATTGAATTGCCTTTGGTGCGTGACCTTTGGCGCACCCTGTGGATACAGTAGGCTTGATTGATTGATGCATCTTTATCCTCCTTTCACGAGAGAACGATGGTGGCGCTATCCTTTGGTCGAATCCACATCCGCTTAGGAGTTAACAATTTCCAAGTTTTCCGGTTGACCTTTGACTTCTTTCTACCTAAATTTGCAGCTTGTTCAAAGCCACTAAGCAGATACAATCATCGTAAGGCGTCTTTTCCAAGGACGCAACAACGTGACCAGGGTGCGGGTTGAACCCATGATCATGCGATTAGGGTCGTCGTAAAAACGACGTCTTTACCCTGTTGGTCACGCTGCCGACACTCTACAAAGGCACTTCCGCGGTGTTTTTACTTTTTAGCATATAAATTTAACAATGGCAGGAATGAGTATTTGAGCAAATATTTTATGAATTGATTCCTTGAATATAGTAACAAAAAACCTGCACAATTAATATTTCATGACTTCTTAAGATAGTGAGGGGTTAGTAAATCAAGCGCTTGTGGCAGTAATGTGAAGGTAGTCGACCAGTTGTCATTGATCAATTGAATAGTTTGCTCATTTTGCGTGAATACTTTCAGAAATACTTCTACTTGAGTACTTTTTAAAATGACTACTTTTTTACTTTTACTCAAGTACTTTTTTTGGTCAGTACTTTGTACTTTACTTCAAGTAGTTTTTTTGTCAGTAACGAAACTTTTACTTGAGTACAATTTTCGAGTACTTTTTACGCCACTGCGCATTACACATCAAAACTAATCACGCAAATTGCTTGCGACACCTGCTTAGAAGGTTTGGAATGTTTTGCCCAAAAAGTTGGGCAGCAACTGCCTAATATATATGTTTAGCAGTTGCAATTTTTACCCAAATACAAAACATTACGCAAAGGGAATGCACCCAGATTTTTGGGGTGAGAAAAAGGAAACAGTGCCCAGGGTGAACTGCTAGGTGAAATCACTTAGACCCAAATGGCTTGGGCTCTGTGTTTTGGGTAAAGACTACCAAAGTGTGAGATTTGGGATGTTTTAATCTAAACATATAACTTGGGTAAAGCTATTTGGGTTCCTTCTACCCAAGTAAAAAAAGTTGGCTGTCTACCCCTATCAAATCAAGTAAGGTACCCAATTGTTTTGGGTAGTCTTTACCCAGTTTCGTTTGCAGTGAACGAAAGAAAACATAATTTCAAAATGTTTTATCAACTACGGTAATTTTTTTTTGGTAAAATGTAGTTAATATATGAAAAAGAATGTTTGGCAACAAAATGAAGTTATTATTTTCAAAATTTTGGTTTTTGTCTTTTCTTGACCAAACTGAGTTGAAATCGATTCTTTGCCAATAAACAGTCATTTGACGGTGAAATTAAAATATTCATGTTTTGCCTTATTTTGGTTTGTCACAATACAAATGCATATAGCCAAAACTTTTCATTTTCGTAGTGTTTCGTCATAATACATCAACTAATGCAAGTTCAATAAGAATTTAAGCATTGCCGATAATATTACAACTTAATTTTTTAGCAAATACGCGATTGAAAAAATACCGAAAATATAGATTTTATTGCTTTAGGGATGTTACACTCGTAATAAACGGTCTCAATTTTAACTAAATTGACTGTCAAATCAAGATTATGTCGCATGGCAATATGTCGCTCGGAATGCTATAACAAAAATAGAATTGCAAACGTAGGTATAGGCCTACTCAGCAGCGTAGCCAGGGGCGGCGGGGGGGGGGGGGGCTACAGCCCCCCCCCCCAATTGGCCTGCAGACAAAAATGTAGAATAAGAAAAATAGCACGTTTTTAGCACTTCTAAGACTCTCTTTTGCACTGGATTGGACAAAAAATGATATAAAGCATAGTTTGAAACGTTTATTTTGGGGGGGGGGGCATTGGCGTAGCCAGGATTTTTGATTGGGGGGGGCCCAAACCACAAATCACATGTAATGACGTCATCAAAAACTTTCAAAAAGGAACTTTTGTAGGGCAAAGATATCGTAGAATGGAAGATCTAAAGTCGTGTTCTGCTGTCACTTAACCAGGATTTTGGTAAAGGGAAAGAGTAAAAACTAACAGTTAAAAAGCGCTAATGTCTAACTTAGGAGATGTGTTGAGAAAGCTAGGATACTCAAACGTATCACAGACGGGGGTCTGGGGACGGAGCCGGTGGCTATGGGGGTCTGGGGGCAAAGCCTCCAGCCGCTGGGCGATTTTTGTGAGTTTTTGGAAAAAAAGCTATTTAAATCCCATTGGATCACATTTCGCACGTGTTCACAGCCATTTGAAAGAACTATTCAACGTGTTCAACTCACGTGTTCAATGAGCATTTTCCTAGCTATTTTTTTAAAAGTATTTTGTGCGTAAAAACTGGCGAGATGGAGGTGAATCATAATCGAAAAATGGTACAATAGATGGTTACGCTTACTAAACATGTTATTCCCTGGCCGGGTTTACATTGCGCGGTGCCTGTGGCACTTAGGGGATTTTTGCAACATCTTCCTGCCAAATATAAGTGAAGACCAATAAAACTCCTACTATCTAAGGGCGGGTCCCTGGCACTGTGCCATATGGCAAATCCGGCCCTGGTTATTTCATTACGTCCATAAAAAGTTTAAATGAGGGCCTGAGATAGCAACTATTAGGACAAAAAATTTCACCCTGGTTTTACGTTTAAATTGGTTGGAAAAAATTGAAATAAAGAGGTGCGCCGGGCCTCTTAGTCGTCTATATTATTTATTGTTAATTACCGTTGTACGCAAAGATGCTAAAAGAAACTGAAAATGAAGAAACAATACTTTTTTTGTCAAATTTTTGTCATTGGTGGCATTTCGATTGAAGAGGCCCAGGCCCCCTGGGCCACCCCCTGGCTTCGCCTATGATTTTGAGATAAGATCGCGCCCTTAAGTTCTTTCATAAAAACAAAAAACATTTATAGCAAAATCAAAATAACTTTTTTCCAAAACGTGGAGGACTTGAGTCAAGTCACTTGACAGTTTTTTGAAACCTCCAAGAATTGCATGACATTATTATGATGTGGGCACGTGGTTGTCATTATTATTACTTGCTTTTGTATGCGTAAATCCTAGATTAAAGAAACTGCAATTCTGGACATTTGAAAGTTTATTTAACCATACGCAAAAATACGCAGGAAGGACACAGCGAAAAGACCACCAGGTCACCTAGGTCAACTGCACCTTTATGGCAATACTTCTACACTTATGGCGGTAAACTTAATTTGAAAAAATGAAAATAAATGACACAACACATAAAGGAAACAAAAAAAAAAAAAAAATCACTAGACAGTGCTGCCGACTTGAAGTTGTTAATTCAAAATTAATAAGACTTGTTTGAGGTACAGTACTTTAAAAAAAAAAAAAAAATTATTATTATAATCTACCGATTATTATGAAAGATACACTTTAAAACTACAAGCAATTTAAGGAGAAAAGTTGTAAAAAATGAAAATATACATAAATAGAAAAATGTTAGCACTAATAAGAATAAAACTGCAAATTTTTTGTTACACCAATGAGAGAATAAGATTGAATGGCAAATAACGGTTATGGGCAACTACTATTGGCAATAAAATCCTCGTAAAAATACAAAATTGGGCATTAAACAATGAACATCCGCAATCAGAATTACACAGCACAATAGCTTACAGCTCAGAACTGTAAAAACAGCTTACAACTCAGAACTGCAAATAAAAATCAATAGCTGAAGCCAATATCTAACAATAAAAATGTTTATCTTACAATAAAAACGTTTATCTTACAACAGGTCTTAATAATAGCGCTATTGCAACATGTTACAGCGGAGAGTTCTATAAAAAAAAAGTTATCATTACGAAACATAAATTTGACCAGTTTTAAATTATCGATGCCTTAAAGGCAATGCATAAAAGGTAGCAACGTGGGGTGTTGATTTATTGTTTTACTGCATATATTGTCCGAAAAAAAAAAAAAAAAAAAAAATGGAACTTACGAAAGGAAAAAGAAGAATAAATAATCCATTAATCATGTTCTATTCGTTTCACTAGTAGTAAGTTTACGAAATTAAAAGCAAAGGAAAAACATCTAATGTTCAAAACAACAATACTTTTTATACCTAAAGCATGTTCAAGAATATTTGTCTAAAAAATAATTTTTGCAATATTTTTTAAATTTTGTAA
The DNA here is from genome assembly GCA_963965965.1 of Trididemnum nubilum. Taxonomy (NCBI): domain Eukaryota; kingdom Metazoa; phylum Chordata; class Ascidiacea; order Aplousobranchia; family Didemnidae; genus Trididemnum; species Trididemnum nubilum. The sequence goes on from OZ014469.1 coordinate 1,339,814, forward strand.
ACGAGCAATGTCGAAAGTCCTCTGGAATAGTTTTCCATATGTTTATGCCAATATATTGCAGGGTTTTTTTCCCTGCTTCGGTCTCAGCAGAAGGTTGAAAATACTCATTTCGATATTTTTGTCGTGTATTGTGATAATGAACATTTTCAATTTTGGTGAAATAGTTATCGAATGATTTAGGTAGCATATCGTTACTGTATTTAAAAATAAATTTAGCAAATTCCATTTTAATCATATCTTCAAGTTTTAAAACTCTAAATCTGATATATAATAAATTTGTGTCATATCTACGTGGACAGAAAAGACAAGCTCTCAAAATTTTGTTTTGCAAAATGGAAAGTTTGTGATAGTTACTTTTGGCCGCTCTTCCCCAGTTTAATATCGAATATTGCACATGTGAGTGGAGACAATATTTTAATATCGGACAAGGACAACGTATTGGCTATGCTCTCATTATGTTTATCATTGGTAGTATTTCAATTGGGGGTTTACTTTACCGCCTGTGTTATAGCATTAAGGTCATAATAACGGTAAACGAAGGCCTGGGGTTGCAGCTATTAGAAAAAAACTCTTCAATTTCTTACAGGCTTTGCATATAAATTATTAAAAATTTGAATTAAGGGGCTCCTGGCCCGGGACCCTTAGTCGTCAGTCAAGGGCTCTGGGGCTCCCTTGTGAACAGTTAAAGGCCTCGGGGCTTCCTGGTTGTAAGTTAGGGGCCCTGGGCCCCCTGGTTGTCAGTTAGCGGCCCCCTGCTTGTCAGGAAAGGTCTCCGGGGCCCTCTGGTTGTCAGTTAGAAGCCCCGGAGCCACCTAGTTGTCAGTTAGGGGCCCCAGGGCCCCCTGGTTGTCTGTGAGGGGCCCCCTAGTTGTTAGTTAGGGGCCCCGGGCTCCCTCATCGTCATTAATGTTATTGTTAATTACTGTTATGTGCGTAATTGCTGAAAAAAAACTGCAACTAAACAGCACTAGCCTATACGTTGTCGTAATTTTTATCATTGGTGGTATTTCAATTGGGGGGGGCCCGGGCCCCCTGGCCCCCCCCTTGGCTACGCCTATGGGGGGGCTATGGACTGCCGACAAAAATGCAGAATAAGAAAAATACCACGTTTTTAGCCAGTAGCGTAGACTGGGGGGCGGGGGGCTATAGCCCCCCTCCCCATTGACATGTCGACCAAAATGCAGAATGGGAAAAACACTACATTTTTAGCACTTTTGAGACTGTTTTATGCTCTGGAGTGGACTAAGTAGTGATTTAAAACATCTTTTGGAAACATATGTTCAGGGGGGGCTAATTTGTCCGAAATAAAACCAACAAATAAATGAGAACTTTGAAAAATGGTAAGAAATAAGCAATCAAATTTGATCGCAAGTGTAAAATGCTGAGCATAAGTGTCATTAACCAATATACTATAAACAAAGGAATAGGGGGGGGGGGGGCTATTCAGTATTTGTTTATTGCCAATCATTTCTCTCATATCTCTTTTCATTAGCCTCCCCCCTCCCCCGATTATTTTTCTCTATAAACTGTATACGAAATAGATTACTCCGTGTGAGTTTTATTGAAGTATTCGATTATATAATTTAACAGCATCTAAACAAGAGAACTAACATTTTATCATTAGCCACCTCCCAAATAGCCCATTTATGCCACCCGTTTAATCTTGTTTGCACTGCCAATTACTAAGCCACGTTTTAAAAGCATTATTTTTTTAATCAAAATAGCCCTAAAATGAAGTTATTTTTGCAAAAAAAATGCAAAATTTTCGAGCGCTGGGGGCTCCGCCATCAGACCTCCAAAACAGCCCCCCCATTGCAAATTTCTGGCTACGCGCCTGGGCCTACTAGACCTATAGATTTGGTGTTTACCGGGCATAATTACAATAACTCTAATTTTGGCGTTCTTCCGGTGAAGTCATAGTCACAGCAAGCTGAATCTTAAAAGCCTTGTTTTTATAGCCGTTTCGTTGGTCATGACGACCAACATTATCATCGGAATACGAGCAACGATCAAGAACTACGACTGAAGCTACGTAGCATCAATATGAATCGTAAGATTTTTAAAGTTTTTAAAATCCGAACGTTAATTATTACATCACAACAATAAAAACAAATTTGTAGAAAAGCGGAGAGTGTTAAACTTTGCTCACAAAAACTACAGTATAAACTTAAATAATGTCAAACCATCAGGACACTACAGCAAAGAACGATAAACTACTGGAAAAGATTCACTATCTGAACGATTAATTACTTTTGGCCCAGAAAGAATAAACCAAGATTCGGCGGTTAATCTTTTAGAAAAATTACTTTCGGATTTCAAAATTCGTGAGTTGGCCCAATCAATTACGTGATCAAATATTATTACATGTTCACACAAGGCGGAATTTTCTGGCTTTTGTTGCTTAATGGCTCTTTTGGTGCTCTTTTGATCGGGAATTTAGGTCTCGTTTGGTCTGGCCAACATAAACAAAGTCACAGTCTTTGCAAGGAACTTCGTATACAACGCAAGTAATTTCATCAGAGGTGATAGGATCCTTAGGGGAAGGTAGATATTGGCCAATGGTCCGAATAGGTTTCATTGCAACTTTGACGCCAACTTCATTTGAAATTCTCCTAATCTTCTCTGTAGTTCCTTGAATGTATGGAAGTGATGTGAATTTGGTAAACGTAGGTAATTTACGTTGTGATCTGGGTTTTGGGGGGTAAGTGTATTTACAGGGATAACCATTTGTTCTGAGGGTCTGGCGTACTTCCCTTCTAGCTATCTGTTGCTCCGTCCGGTCTGTGATGTGGGAGGATATCCTGTTGTGCAGGAAATGGGTTATAGCCAACTTCTAGTGTTTTGGGTGGTGCGAAGTATAGGAAAGATTACGGTCGGTGTGGGTAGGTTTTTTATGCATTTGGTTGGAGATATTGTTGCCAGATCGAGATACAAGAACACCAAGAAAAGGTAGGGAGGATTCAAATTCTACTTTTTTCGTGAACTGGATGTGCTTGCAAACTGAATTCAAGTGTTGATGAAAACTTTCCGTTTGTGATTTATCCAAGATACAAAAAATATCGTCCACATATCTGCACCAAACAATAGGGGGAGTGGAAAAGGTTGAAATGGCCAGTTGCTCAACGTGTTCCATGAAGATATTACTTAGCACAGGAGAAATGCACGAACCGATAGGAAGACCAAAAATTTGGCGGTAATTAGTGTGATCATAAGTAAAAATTGCAGCACTAAAACAAATCTCTAAGCCAACTTTTATGTCTGATATATCGAGGGAGGTACGGTCATGTTGTCATAAGCTAGCAACTGTAAAACGAGATCAAGAGCTTGGTCAATAGGAACAGAGGTAAAGAGACCCATTACATCAAAAGATACAAAAATGTCATTAGGCCCTACACATCGGCTACGAATTAAATTTGCAAATTCATTAGAGTTTTTTACACTGTTCGAATTTTCAAAAGAAGCGAAACAATTTTGCACAAAAATTTGGAAAGATTATAAGTAGGCAAATTCACAAACGAATTCACAAACAATTGAAAGCAAATAAAGGAAACTATACTATTATAATGGACAGTTCAACTTACGACTTTAAGGTTAAAGATCTTTTAACAAATGATTCTGTCTACAAGCAGCTACCAGATTAACCCAATTCTTTAAACGCGGTGGTGCAGAGAGTCAATAAATTCGCGTGGCAACTGCGTAAAAATGATAAAATTAGTCAATCGGATTATTTTGATCTTCGAAGTAATAAAGGTGTAATGCCTAGATTTTACGGTTTGCCCTAAGTACACAAAGCTAATTTGCCACTTAGACCCATTGTGTCGTGTGTGATGTCTTATTTGATTTTATTGTAGTGATGAAATAATTAACGTTCGGATTTTAAAAACTTTAAAAATAACCGACAAGTTTGACGTCCTTCGTGGTCGACTCCTGGGAAATCATAACGACTTCCTCTGGCAGTTAGGAGGCCAGATCAACCACCAACCCTGCAGCTACAAAGAAGCTCGAGTCATAAGATGCACAGAGCTGGACAGCGTTTCGAGCTTTTAGCTCTCATCGGCAGCCCTCGGGTTCTCTAACGAAGTTATTCCCCAGCTGGACAAGACTCTTGGCCGAACTGGACAAACCTTAAGGCTTGCATAGCGGCATAGGCTTTCTAAGGAATAGGCGATTTTTCACTGGTGATCCAGCTGGGGAATAACTTTGTTAGAGAAGCTGAGGGCTGCTGATGAGAGCTAAAAGCTCGAAACAGCGCTGTCCAGCTCTGTGCAACTTTAAAAATCTTACGATTCATATTGATGCTACGTAGCTTCAGTCGTAGTTCTTTATCGTTGCTCGTATTCTGATGATGTTGGTCGTCATGACCAACAAAACGGCAATAAAAACAAGGCTTTTAAGATCAAGCTTGCTGTGACTATGACTTCACCGAAAGAACGCCAAAATTAGAGTTATTGTAAAAATAGAATTACCAAGCCGTAGAAAGATTCCGGCCGTTAACCGTAATTTAAGTCTAAACAATTGTTTTGTTCTTTTAAGAGTTAAAAGCAACTATAGCCTCACAGTGACGTGTATAGGGTTGGGGGGGGGGGGCATTAAATCCAGTGGTGCCGATCTTTGTTGAACATTGAAGGGAATAATTTGCAATTTTACCCCAAATTTGCCCTATTTTCAACATTGGGGAGGATGAACCTCGACCACGATTTTGTTCAGGTGTGGAAATTTAGTGAAGACCAAATGAAAAATGCAAACAAAACACTTTTTTTTCCCGATTTTAGGTGAAGACCAAAAAAAAAATCTTCAGCAAGAGAAGAACACTTTTTTCCCCAAATTTACGCTCAGCTGTACACCCTTTCAAAGTATTGGGGGGGATGCAAAAGTGAACCATTCTCAAACTATTGGGGGGGATGCAAAAGTGAATATCCCCTTCATCCCCCCCGGGTTTAGGCACCACTGATTGAATCTTTACTCCTTGCCCGCCAGCATATTTTTCATAGTCACAACGTTGTCAAAAAAACAACAACATTGTTTTGTTGTAAGCGGTGCCGTTGCCAGAGCAACCGAAGTGTGAGGCGGCACTAGCCAAAAGTGAGGGGGTACTAGCCGAAAGTGAGGGGGTACTAAAATCAACTGAACTTTTGCACATAAAAACTGATATTTTACCGCTACAGATTTTAACAATTTTGCTTTCATGGCTGAAAAACAGACGTATAAGGCCGGCAGTGTTTCTTAGTTTGTTTCGTATTCGGCCTATATAATCGCTAGAAAAATCTGATTGCAGCAATCAGTGCGACTAGAAGCGCAACCAAGATTTTTCTAGAAGGAAGGGGGCTTGAACCGAAAGTGAGTTCTTTCTGCACAAAAATTGTCTAGTTTAGGCCCCGTGCTGAACAAACTGATGCAACTCAAGCTTGTCACAGAGGGAGCCTGGGAAGGAGGGAGGGTCTGGCAGAGCCTCCAGCCGCTGGGCGATTTTTGTAATTTTACGGCAAAAAATTGCAATTTAAACGCCATTTCAATCACATTTGGCACGTTTTTTAAGCCAAATGAATGACTACAGTAAATTGCTAAAATTTAGAAGTCTTTGAAAGAATTAAATTGCCAATTGCCTCTTTTTCCCCCTTATACTTCAGGTCAAGTGCAAAACATGTTAAAACGCTAGTATTTTGGGGTTAACTTTTCTAAATGACTTGGCTCAGGAAGCTGAAGCATTTCCCTTCTCCCTGGTAGCTCCTCTGACTGCGACCTAAAAAAATCTTTAGTGTGCTCTAAAAAAATAAAACCAGCAGGTCTTTCAAAAAATGTTGTTTTTGAATTGTTTTAGGTTATAATCACCAACGAAATACCAGTAACGGTAACAATTGTATAGGCCTACAGCTCTCTTCCGCGACAAATCCGCCAAGGCATGCTAATAAGACGGGCTACTGCGTCACATTTATGCACAGTAGTTGCTTGCCAGCAATTTTGCAAAGAATTGAGAAAATTTCAAACGAGAATTATCTTTGAACATTATTATTCCTTTTTCCAATACTATCTTGCCGTTATGTGATGTTTCAAGAACGTATTTTGAGTAAACCAAAATGGGGGCGCGCAAGCAGTCGGTAGGAGGGCACGGTCCCCCTACCCCCCCAGAGCAACGGCACAGGCTGTAAGTCGTGACTCAAGAGATAAGAAGCAATGAATATCTCTTTCTTTGTCACGTCACAGTGAACCTGGGTGCTTTTTACTCTTGAAAGAACAAACCAACTGTTAAAAACTTAAATTACGGTAAACGGTATAACGGTTTACAGAATTTTTCCAGAGCTTGTTAATGTTTTTCTTGATATAGCATTCTATGCGATGTACTACTTTATAGTTTTTTATTATTAGATATTTTTGCTTTTTTTGTTTGTTTTTTTGGTACAAATAGCTACCGAAGATTTCAGCTGCGGGGAGTCAAAGTTGATTTCTTTGATTACCACAAATTTCACAATTCTGTATTTTTTCAATCGCGTATTTGCTAAAAAATTAAGTTGTAATATTATCGACAATTTTAAATTCTTACTGAACTTGCATTAGTTGATGTATTATGATGAAACACAACGAAAATGAAAAAGTTTTTGCTACATGCGTTTTAGTTGGGACAAATCAAAATACGGCAAGAAATAAATATTTTTATTTCATCCTCGAATAACTGTTTATTGGCAAACGGCATAAATCGATTTTAAATCAGTTTGGTCAAAACAAGACAAAAATAAAAATATGAAAATTTCATTTTGTGGCCAAATATTGCGCTATTGGGCACTGTGCTAAGCAAATGGGCGTAACCCGTGCACATCACATCACAGTAGCGTAGTCAGAGAGAGCGGGGGGGAAGGAGGGGGTCGAGCTTTCCCCATTGGCCTGAAGAGTACGCAAAATACCCTGTTTTTAGTACTTTTGAGACGAATTTTTGCACTAAAAACGAAATTAGCCCCTCTAATGGTATTGGCGTTGAGAGTTGCTCAAAAACCTGATGTGATATTGACCACAAAAACTGGGTTTCAGCCTGGATGAAGACGTTTTTTTTTTTATTATTATTTGGAGATCGTCTACTTTTGGACAGAAAAACCGTCTCAATTACAGTGAAGACCTTTTTTTCTGCTGGAGATCACCTAAATTTCGACAGAAATGCCGACTCAATCTGAATGCAGACCAATCAAAATCTGGGTCAAGTTCGTTTGATATTGTTTCCAGCCTCCACAACAGCCCCCCACAATGCAAATTCCTGGCTACGCGCCTGTCACAGACGGGAGTTAGGTTTGGAGCCCCCAGCCGCTGCACAATTATGTTCTTTTTAATTGCCATTTGAAAACCATTTGTATCAAGTTTCGTGCCTTTTAGAGACATTTGAAGGAATTAAATTGCAAAAGTGGGAAGGCATATTAAAGAATTGAATTGCCCAGCCTCTTCAAGCCCCTTCCAACCCTTTACTTACAGTCCAAGTGAAAAAGGAGAGAAAACATAATTTCAAAATGTTTTATCAACTATGGTAATTTTTTTTTTTTGGTAAAATGTAGTTAATATATGAAAAAGAATGTTTGGCAACAAAATGAAATTATTATTTTCAAAATTTTGGTTTTTGTTTTTTCTTGACCAAACTGAGTTGAAATTGATTCTTTGCCAATAAACAGTTATTTGACGGTGAAATAAAAATATTCATTTCTTGCCGTATTTTGGTTTGTCACAATACAAATGCATATAGCCAAAACTTTTCATTTTCGTTGTGTTTCGTCATAATACGTCAACTAATGCAAGTTAACAAAGAATTTAAACATTTATCGTCAACTAATGAATTTAAACATTACTGGAAAATTGTATGGCCTAATAAAAGTTTACAAAGATGGCAATCCAGCTCGACCTGTGGTTTCCATGATCGGTACTCCTGAATATAAATTAGCAAATTTTTGGACTCCATCATCAAACCCTACATTCCTGATTCGTACATTATTCAGTCAAGTGAAGAATTTTTAAACAAAATTAATACTTTCAATTTCAACTCATCTAATCAATTTCTGGTCAGTTTTGATGTAAAATCGCTATTTACTAACGTTCCTTTAAGCCAAACTATTGATATCATTGCTAATTACATTTGTTCTTCTGATCGTAATGATCATCCTCTTATCACTAAAGAGGTATTTGTGAAGCTGATGCACCTGGCTACTGAATGTATGTTTCTGTTCAAGGATGAACTGTACAAGCAAGTAGATGGTATTGGTATGGGATCCCCACTTGGTTGCACTATGGCTAATTTCTTTTTGGGACACCTGGAAACGTTAATTTTCAAAGATCAAATGTCTTGTCACCCTAAATCATATGTTCGCTATATTGATAATGTATTTGCTGTTTTTGATGATGTTAACGCGTGTTCGTCTTTTTTGAATATTCTAAACAGCCAACATGATAATATTAACTTTACTATTGAAAAGTCCACAACACTTTGCAATTTCTGGATGTTGATATCAAAATTAGTGAGAATACTGTTGATACATGGGTCTGGAGAAAGCCTACTAATACGGGTTTATTCCTTAACTTTGCTGCTATATGTCCCATTAAATGGAAATCTGGTTTAGTATTTTGTATGCTCCACCGTGCCAAGTTAATTTGTTCAAGTGATTGGTTATTTTTCAAAGAGGTTGAAATTCTTAAATCGTTATTTTTATCTAACAATTACCCCCCACAGTTCTTTGATAAAATATTGCGCAAATTTCTTGCGCTTTCATCCCATCATACTCAAGAAAACGAAAACAGCGGTGAATGCGAGACTTGCTTTTTTAAAGTTCCGTATATAGGTTCTGCATCCAAACAATTTACAAAAAGTCTGTCTGAACTTGTTTATCGGGAATTTGGTTTAAAGTTAAAAGTAGTTTACGATACATTTAAGATCAATCGCTACTTCCAGCTGAAAACAAAAACACCGCATGCTCTCTGCTCCAATGTCGTGTACCAGTTTCGATGTTCGTGTGATACGAACCTTGCCTACGTATGACTACCCGACATTTGGCTGCAAGAGCTTGTGAACATTTGGTTTTAGCTGGACCGCAAAAAAGCGCTATAAAAGAACACATACGCGCATGTGCCATTTGCCGTGAGGAAAAGTACACCGCAAACTCTTTCCAGATTTTAAAAAGTTGCCATACTGAGTATGAAACTAAAATCCAAGAAGCTCTTTTGATTAAAAAACTAAATCCTAAATTAAATAAGCAACTTTATGCTAAAGGTGCTTCTTTCTTGCTAAGTATTTTCTAATTTCTCAAATTTTCTGTTACGTCATAATATCATTAGTTAGTTCTTACCTTGATTTGACTTGATTTTCTCTTTAATTCAATTCACCTTTACTATCACAATAATAGTTATTCTAACTGGATTGGTTTATTTCACGCTAAAAACTTTATGCTGTTGCTTGTTTGACTGTAATTTTAATCTGATTGCTTTGCTCCAAAACCGGAAAGGCATTTTTAATTTGTTAGATAATAATTTCAAGTATTTCCTCATATAATGTACGTTATTAGTCAGGTATACGTAATTTATGTTGCCGTAATGCTTCTATTTCCTTTACAGATGTTTATGTACTATTGTTTATAATATCCTGAAGAGGGCTCAATTGTTTTAAGCCGAAAACGTTTGATATGTTTTGCTTTGAATAAAAATGTTAAATCCAAAAAAGTTGCTGCTTATTGCTTTGATATGGTTCTGCAAATCAACCTCTTTGCCTAAATTAATTTAAACATTGCCGATAATATTAGTGATGAGGGTATCTATCGTTACATCAATCGTATTAGATTAGTTTTAACCAGGGATGAGGAAGCGGAAGCTGAAAACGGTAAAAGGATACCGCTTCCGCTTCCAATTTGGCCATTCATATTGAACGTCAAAATCGTGATTGTGGTGCAAGTTTTTGTGAAATATGCGATAAAAAGTGAATGTTTTAGCAATTGTCATTTGCAAAGAAACATTTTTAAAGGCTTGTGGTTCACTTAGATTTGAGCAGCCCTCTCTCCTACCAACTTAAAGATGAACCATGTAGCTAACCAACTCATTTTTAAAGTTATAAGCGGTCAAAATTTCTATATTTTAGTCCTAAAATTTGATGACTTTCCAAAAAATATTTTTAAGCAGAGCTTTGCCCATTTTTTAAAAATCTGGGGCCATACTCGTATAGCACAGAATAATTATTCACCAACATAAACAATGCTTCCAGTTGCAGCATTTTAATTTCTTTCTCTGCTATAGTATATTCTTGAAAGGCAAGCAGAGGAGACCATCATAACGTCTCCCAAATAAAGTTTAAAACTGTATGACTTTTAAACATAATGTTATAATGCTTGTCTTAATTGTTGTTAGGTACCGTTTGCTACAAGAATTATTCTAATATGGTAGGCCTATGTGTGTATGACGTCATAATTCTTGCAATGTTTTATTTATTTCGCTCTCCTAAAAATACACGTTGCTGACAAAATTTTGGAACCAACCACCTACTCGCTCAATATTTATATAAACCCAAATAATCGCTCAATATTTTTAATTATTTTCTGGGTGAACGTTCAGAGAAATTCGCATCAGCTGAAACTTAACGACCAGGTGATTGGACTTTTTGCTTTAGGGTTGCTCCAAATCCGAATTCCTGACTACGCCCACGCGCAGATCCTTGCGATGGCAAACCACTGAATATAATTATTTAAATTTGCTTCCTTGTGATGCTTTTGAGATGATGATAACTATGCCGTTTTATCTTGACTTGTTTGGAAAAAATTTTTGCCAAGAACTTTTAAGACCAAAAAATTTTAAGCAAAAGTTACGTCATCAAGTGATAGAAGCGGAAACGCTAAGGGTGGAAGCAGAAGCGTTTCAAAAATTGCCGCTTCCACATCCTTGGTTTTAACTCCATCCTTCTTGACCCAGCTGTTCCAGGGATATTTTTCTTCAAACACAACGTAAGGTCCTTCATAATTATAAAGCTTATTGGCAACCCTGACGTTTCAAAGCAGTAGCCTAGCCCATAGAGTTTATATATTAACCTCTACCGTACTATAAAAATAAAAAAACAACCATAAAATTGTTAAAATAATGCCTCCAACAGGCTGTTTCGCCCCTACGCTCTTCGGGATACCCTATACTGTAGATAGGTTGAAAGACCTCTGTGGCTTAGCCCGATTAGCACTTTGCGTTAGAGCGTAGTTGGGACTTCGCGTTAGCGCGTTGTACCTTAGTTTTAGTACGAGACTTTTGGCAGATGAGAATTGATTTGCTCATGACGCGCTAACGGTTAAACCTAGAAAGTTAAAATTTAGACTCACCATCAAAATTAAGAAAAGCGTTTTGTGTCCCAATTTTGAAGATCCTAGGTCACGTGATCGTAAATTGACACACAAATCAACATAAAAAATGGCAATTTTTGGTTTGAAAAGTTATTAATTGGCCTATAACTCATAACTACAAAAAATCAACAATTAAATTGCAGTGAATGTTTTTTATTCATTTCTATGGAAAAAAATTGACAATGCATTTGCTGTGCTTGAAGCCAATAACTCACGGTTTGGAGTGGATTTTTATTGGCAAAATGCTTATCAAGTTGCCTATCCCAATGACTTTCACCAATCTTAAGTTAAACTTGCAGCTGTGTTTGGCAAACCGTTAAGCTGGTACTGTTAGTCTTCAGGGACAAAATTCCACTTTAAAGCGATTTTATAACCCAAAATATCGCATCTCTGGAAACTGTTTTTTACGCATGTCGCATCCACAATTCCACATACCAAAAAATAAAAACGAGGTGAAGTTGAATATTGTTTGAAGTTAAGGCTGATTTTAAACGTTATGGCGAAAATTTGAAGTATCGATCTTTCCTAGTTTGTGAGAGATTGACTTTTTTAAAAGTGATTTTAGAAAAGGGAACATTTGCTTACATCTACTTACGTAATAAAGGATACTTTTGCAATAAAAACTTTTTAAATATTTTGTACTCTTCAAAACAAATTCATAAAACGCTTGGCCGAGTGATAAAATTATCTGAATGTGACAATAGAGTGTTTTAGGAAAAAATCAACAATGGAATTGAAGCGAGAGTTTTTGATTCATTTCTGCATCACATCCCCTTCAAAAAAACAACGAAAACACATAGAGCCTTATGGGCGGTTCACACTGGACGGAAAAGCGGAAAGCGGAGAACGTAATTTCCGCGTCGGACAGCAGCAATTTTTGCGCGCAGATGTTCACACTAAAAGCGCAACCTGAAAGGTTGTCATCCATGGTAGCAATTGCCAAAGTCAAAAAAGCTGTTTTGCAACGAGAGATGATAAGATCAAAACCACTTTGCCAAGTTAATGACTATGTGTGTACAAATTTGTGAAGTGAGAAAACTTCATGCTGTCAATTAAGCAAAGCACAAAACTGTTCAGCAGGTAAATGCCAATAGGCCTACTCTATACACTGCCACACGTTTGATTGTGCTGCAGTAGTGTAGAGAATGGAGGGTTAGACCGTAGCTATTGGGTTACAGCCAGTTTCAGTGCAGTTGCTTACTTTGTTTGTTGCCTCGGCCTCGAAGCAACAAAGTGACCTTGCGGCCAAGAAAAAAACCTGAAAACTTCACCGGTTCTCTTTTGTCCCTTGGATGTTGCAACTTGCACTTGCATTACAACCAATGCAAGAGGAGCAGGAGTAATACATGATTTGATGTCTATGATACAGGGTAGTGCCATTAATTCTAGGTAATGTTGAATTCAAACTCCACTTATAATGTCGGGTTTCAGTAGCATGTTTGCCTAGCTTCCCCCGCAAAAGACAGCGAAATTATAAACAAGTCTTCCCAATCGTCACCTGTCGAGTGCTAACGTTGTATGTCTTTCCGCTGTCTGTTAATAAACCTCATACAATCATTTAGTCTTTTGATTTGACTTAACAAGGCCCACTCTGAACTGCTTGTTCCCCCCAGTAAGTTACACCAGTGAATAGGGATGAAAGGTTTACAAATAACTGACTCTAGCTAATGCGTCTCGATGACTGCAATACAGACTATACTTGCTTTACATTGAAACTATCCAATGGCAGTAATTGTCAAAGCAAAGATTGATTTTATTGCAAGTATCGTGAACACAGTTGCTACTGTAGTGGGAAATTAGATATAACATATAAGCCTACAGGTAGATCGCTTAAAAGCGGTAATAATTTGCTAACCTACTAGCAATGCTACTTTAGGGTCAAGCACTCAGTGGCATCGCTAGGGGGTAGGCCAGCCCCGGATGTCACCATATTATGATGTGGAACCATTAACTCCACCGATTTGTGGCGAATACCTTTCTTTTTGTTTGGTCCCCATCTTCATTTAGGCCGAAAACCCACAGATTGCTAGGCGAAGACTTTTTTTTTTGGTCTTCACATACTTTTGGACTGAAAACCCACTCATTTTGCAGCGAAGACCTTTTTAAATTTGTTTTTTGGTGTGCACCTATTTTTTGACCGAAAAAGGGTGCCACCACGAAATCCCGCCCAGCATGCCACCATCCTTAGCGATGCCTCTGCAAGCACTACTTACATTCGTACATTTTCTGGAATATCATGAAGTACAGCGCTCAGGATTAGAGCCCAATAATAATTTGAACTGTGAACAAAATTACCTCATAAGATCATCTCAATGCGAACAAGCTTACTGCCATTAAGAACGGCAAAGTTGCTAATCAAAAAAACACCCCAACCAACAAGTAACTATCAAAAAAATTTTGGGCAAACATTTACTTTTTCTGAAGTGCCTTTGAAAGGAAATGGAGACTGATTTTCAATGCTACTTGTAAAAAAGATACAGCGCAGTAAAATCATTCGCGTTGATTTAAACAATCTAGCTGTTGCCGTTTCCAAGATATTTGCACTTCTGGCTTTGTGTCCTTACGATTTTGAATGCTATTCAGTCGTACAAAATCGTAGAAGAGATGAAATAAAACGGCAATCAGCAAGAAAGTTCAAATCAACGCGAGTAAATTTTACTACGCTCTATCTTTTTCCAAAATAGCATTAAAGTTCAGTCTCCACCTCTACTCTGACTTTGGTCTCAGGCTGTATTTAGATGAGATGCATAGCAAATAATAAGCAGGGCAAGCAATAAAAGGCAAATTTTGGGATAGAACGTTTTAAGCATAGAATTAAATATTAGGGTGATGGAGTGGAAGCTGGTCTTCCATTACATTTCCTACAACAACAAATCATAAAACTTAATATAAAATCACTCGTAGCCGAAGTTTAAATTTCAAAATTTAATTAAAGGTCGTGAAAGAAAACGTCACGATTGAATAACGTCTTCCAGTTTGTTCCATCCAATGCCATACTAATAAGCTAAAATTCTGTTTTGGCATCGTGTGGGCCAATGATCAATATAATAAAAGCTTGCATTTGACGTTATTAAAATTGTACTGTATCGACAGCATCAATCAATGAAATTTTGTGTATAAACAGTATAAATACAAGTATACATTTCTTATGAACAGGTAAAACAAAATTTTAATTTAACGGAAAAAAAAAGAGTAGTGACCACAGTGGTCAGACTACACGACTACCTGCCGGGCCTTATTAGCAGCAGGTAACGTAGGTCATTGTCACAAACAGTTTATTTACAATATAGTTAACACTATTTTTGTTGTTCTTTGTTCTGGTAACAGCAACAAGAAGTTTGCTCGAATAGTTTTTAGCATTTCTCAACAGCAAGAGAATGTCACTCATCATCGTCTTCCTGCCAAGCCGCTAGATAGCTTACGCAACTTTGCGGCTACTACGCTGCAGAAAAATTTGACATCGTCGGAGCTTGATTGTTGGTCTACAATTTCGGGATATGTTGCAGCAGCTCCAGTACTTTTTCCTAAAACATATTATTAGAACACCAAAGTGAAGATATCAGAACTAACACTTTTGAAACCTAATATACGTACTGGTTTAGCATGTACCACTCTCCTGAAAATTATGTTACGTGTAATTTTGCACTGAAGTTAAAAATAGTTAAAGAATCTCATAAACTCCGCTCTTAGTTCCCACCAGAAGATGTGACGTCTTTTTTCTCTCAATGTTTGTAAAGAAATGACTCTTTTCTCAAGTAGACATCGTTTTTTAATAAACATTTATAAGGGCCATTTCAAATTTAAGAAAGCTAAAAACTATAATTGCCTTCACACCAGTTAAAAAGTTTCTAATCATTATTGAGTTCCTCGCATATATAATCAGGTCTTACTGCGGTGCTTCACTCGCTTAGTTGATTATTCTCGCTTTATCAATCGTTGATTTTAACCCGTTACAAACTTAAACCAACCAAGAGAAATGTGACACATCATTCTTGAACATCTTGCTACTTGATTCTTTTTCTAAACTGGTATTGTTGCTTAAAGAACTTTCAATAACACTTGCTGCACTGACTGCACCCTCGCTTTGCACTGAAAATAACAAAAAACGTAATAGTGAGTACTGGTCTATAAAAGCTATAGCTACATGAAGATTTGAGATTACACAAAAACATAAAATTATGCAAATGTGTGCTCACTGCTCACATTAAAAAGCTGAAGTACTTTTGTTCCACTGGGATATTTTTTTAGGCTACAAAGGTAATAGCTACAGCTGCTGCATCGTTCAATGATGTCAGCATAAAAAGTGGTTTCAAATCACATAATTTCAGCTTCCAAAGCCTTCAATTAAAGGTTTTAAGCAGCAGAAAACTTGGAATTAACTTTTTTATATTAAACAAAAAGTATGGTGCTTAACTATTAGCTAAGAATAGTTAGAAGAGCACACGTCCAAGCTTACAAATCATTTGGCTACATTCTACTGATTAGTACGTACAATAAACAAGGTTTTCATCACCATCCTGTTGTGTGAAATCAAGAGCTTGAAGTGTATCTTCATTGAGTTGGTAATTCCTAGCAGTGCTAAAAAAATCATCTTGTATAATTAAAACGATCAGTCGTCAAGTGGATAAAGCGTTTGCTACTGAAGCTGTAGACTTGGGTTCGATTTCCGGTTGGGTCAAACCAAAGACTACAAAAATTGGTATTGACAGCTTTCCTGCTTGACGTTCAACAATTAAAGGGACAGTGCGAAGCCTCTGCCGTGTTTGGTAGACAGGTGGGCAGGCAACATCTTGACTCCCAAAAAGTATCTTTACAGTCTCCTGGCCAAGGCAAGTTGGTGAATAAAATGTAATTACAATATAATACCGTTCTTATTTATATCAGAATTTACACTAGTGCCACTCATCTGTTGAAAATCAGTGACTAACTACAGGAGTTTATGCTTATATCAAAGTGTTATATCACTAATATTGAAACTGGAACTAACCGAGACTGGATCGCTGGCTTTAGCTCAGTCATAGGTACTGACTGTAACCGCTGCCGTCAACAGCCAGCTACGCAGTACATTTGAATATAACTTTCAATAAAGTCCATTTCATTTCGCGTTTGCTATAAGTTTTTCGGATAAAACTCTTCAGTTGTGATCTCTGCCTGGTTTTATATGTGGTAAGCAGGATCTTGCTTGCTCCCACATACCAAACCAGACAGAGATTGCCCCAAAAAGCTTATTGCAAAAGCCAAATGAAATTAACTTTATTAAAAGTCATATTCAAATTCTGCACCACCTCCAAATTGTTCATCTACACAGAATAGTTTGGTGCCGCATTGCTATTTGAAATGCATATCGCTTAGCAAAAATCTAGAAGGCATTCAAAAAAATTTTGCTTACACTTCATGTAAAACATTTAAAAGAGTATGTTTAGTGCGTAAGTCAAAATTACAAACATTTTGAAAATTTAAAAGCATTTGAAAAGCTAAGTGTATGTTTTTTAAACTACTGGTACCCAGTTTGGTTCTGTTAATGGCTTGTTTATGCTGCATCAATAATTTTGTATTGTTGATGTAACAGTATATGCTAGAGATTTAGACACTTTAAGCTGCTGTACCATATATAACTCATATAACATAGTCCTGGAAGATAATAGTCAGTGGATGATATACTATAGTAAGCTATGTTCTACACCATGAAATAATATTGCACTACAAGCCCTGAAGCTCAACATTTTAAAAATATAAGTAATGACATGAGAATTAACTAATTTCTCCACCAAAAATACACTGTAATGTTTCAGAAAATTATATACTCTAAATAAAAATACGAAAAATTATCAAGCTCCATCACCACAGATTGATCACAGCACAACATTGTGAATCAAACTTTTGATCAGGTCAGAATGATAAAACAGCAACAGTTGCTAGAGATTCAATTGTCACTTTAACTGTTGAAAACAGTTACATAGGGGCATGATTATGTTTAGAGTTAACATTTAAAGACTTTTAACATTTTCTGCTCAGTTAATCAACATATAACATTCAAATGAAACGTTTAGCTGAAGAATTTTTTAAACAAACTTTCATACCTAGGTTGCAACAAATGATCATCTAAAAACTCAAGTAGTAGAGACAATATTCATTTCTTTTCTTCGGTGCTGGAGAACCACTTGGAAGTTTGAGCGCTTTTTTCCTTTAGCATAGCAATCCTGTAATGTCTTCCATCATACTGAACATTCCTCAGCTATACATTAAGTACAACAAAATGTAACAAGAATGCTAAACATCTTGTTTGTAACTTATGGTTGCACCAAGCGACACCTGGCTAACATGTAGTCCACTGTCACCCACTGCCATTGCCCATTAATTACCCAATTCTTTGACTAACAGAAAATCGTAAATTCTCCAATAAAAAATAAAAGTGTAGAAAGCCTTGCAATCATTTTGGACAAACACCTCAGTAAACCATATCACTACAGGCCACCCAGTAGTGCAATTACTAAATCAGTTACAAAGCTAATGTGCTTTGATCTACATTTTTTGTGAAGAAATTAATGCACTGTGTATAAACTTTTCTTAAGAGACTGCTTGGTTCTGATGATGGCCATTGGACAATTAACATGGGTTTACTTAAACATAGCTACTTATTGCTGGCATATAACCTAAATGCAAGATTACAAGTACAGTAGATGGTGTGTGCATATGGTACAGTACAGTTAGATTTTCAGTATATACAAAAGCTAAAAGCATGGTACCGGCACGTGATTACAAACACATCAAAGAAGTCCACAGTATATAATACATAATACTAATGCTAGTATGGCTACATTTTTGAAGTACTGATGCATAGTGTGCACTATTTCAATTGCTGGCACGTAGCTAGAAATCTGTAATGTGAGGGGTTGTTTTAGGGGTCTGGGGGGAATAAAGCTCCAGTCATTCTAAGCCTTGGGATTTTTTTGCAAAAATAGCTAAATTTGTGGCCTATTTTGATCAAAATTAATGCTATTAAAATGTGGTACAGAAATTAGCAGAGCAAAAACATGATTAAACTGGTTGCATAAACAGGCTCTGTTGGAAGTGGTTAATGGTAAAATTTCAGTTACGCTCTGGTAAAAAAAATCATAAAATCAAATATAGGTATAGTTCAATTAAACTCAAAGGGAGTAATCTTTTTCGACTACATATATTTCATTTTATAGCAAAAGATAATTGGGAGGGCTGATGGAATGAGATCAGAGAAAAGTGATTTGCAATTAACTAAATACTGAATAGCCACCCCCCACCAGCCCGCTAGGGTGCACCATTTGCCACAACCATTTTCCAGCTGACAAATTTTGGAGCCAACCACCTGCACAAACACGTTATTAAAATATACGTTATTAATAAAAATGCATATAGCCTAAACTTTTCATTTTCGTTGTGTTTCGTCATAATACATCAACTAATGCAAGTTCAATAAGAATTTAAACATTGCCGATAATGTTACAGCTTAAAGCGAAAGCTTCACACTGCCCTATTATTGCTAAACGTCAAACAGAGAAGCTGAGAATTTTGGTTTGACTGGACGGGGAATCAAACCAGAATCTACAGTTTCGGGAGCAAACGCTCTATCCACTCGACCACTGATCGGTTATTGATAATCCCAGTAGGCTATAATACGGATATTTCGATACCGGTAATCTCGTTTTATTAGCGGACATTCCTTAATTGCAGAATCTTGTCTTCAACAGCATTCTCGTTCTAAGGCGATTTCACCATCTGTAAATATTACAACGCAACTTTTTTTGTAAGTGATGATACCGCCTTGATGGAAGAATAGTGAATCATTCAGTCGATCAACTCCGGATGCTGAATTGAAAGAGTTCAAGTCTTAACCACCTTAGTTTTCAAACAACAAAAATGCGCTGAATTTATTTGCATGAAATTTAAAATGCGATTCGTTTAGCCGGTGAGATTCCTCCTCCATGAAATATCTCAGTGGATGCATCAATCTGCAAATAAGAAAAGAATTAGACGCAAATTCAAACTGAAAAAATCGAAATTGCGATTGAAACTGAAAAATTTTTACGTTTCTGCCTTCAAACGTTTGATATTCGAGTTGACTCAGAATCTTTTATCTTATTTCAATATTTGAACGAAATATTTCACTTTTTAACCGTCGTCTTTTATCTTATTTTAACATTCGAACGAAATATTTGGAATTTATTTTCTCATCCCGTTCACTTTTTAACCGACGTCTGGATAATTTAAATAAAAACTTCCAGGTACCAGCAGTTCGCGAAAATAAACAACCCCAAGTTGCAACAAAACTTTGCGCCAAATCAACACATTCACTTGATATCTGTTGTCGTGGAAACAATAATCTACTGTCAGTGACGTAATAAAACGTTTCAATGTGACGTTCGTTGTTTGGCGCGAAATCAATTGACTGTGCATGTTGCATTGTTGTCTATGACGTCATACTTTATGTCGTCGAGTAGGTGGTCGGGATGTTACACAGCAACATCGCATCCCACTTTCCTTCCTCGTTCCTTCAATTTCCTCTTCATTCCATATGAGAGGTTGCAATCAACTAACCACAACAACTTCACGTTGCCGAGGCAGCCCAGCAACTTGGCTGCCCCAGCGTCCATGATGTCCGAGTTACCATAGAGGTTAAGCTCCTCCATCTGTGAATAAAACAAAATTTAATCTGCAAATCAACACTCGCTTTCAACTCATTACCGGATCACTCACATCTACCGGATGTTTCGCAATCGTCGTATTTATTCTATACCGGTGATGTGGATGTGTTTTACACATTCTTACCGTTTTCCGGTTTCGAGATCTTTTCTCTTTTGATCCGGTACATATCAGATCTAACGGGTTTCTACTCCACCTTGTGGTTGGAACCGAGTGCGTAGTTGTGTGATGCCACCGGACACTGTTCCGAATAGCCTACCGCTCCGAGCATGAAGTAGGATAGGATTTTGTGCATTGATGTCAACAATAGCCTAGTGCAGCGGTAGCCTATTGTTGATATCGCGTCCAACGTTGAATCAAAATGGGCGACTGCTTCTATAATTTTTTTACAACCATTTAAATCGTCTTTTAACCTTTGTTACTCAATTTTAGCATTTGGTTGCTCGTCAAATCAGTTTGACGAATCGGACTTATTCGGTAACCAAGCACATACCGGGAGTTCAAATATTGCTGAAATGGAAACAAAACAATTTTACGCTACCGGTACCACAAAAAACAAACGGCCAAAACGATATCGAGTATAATGTGGGGTTTTACGTTATTCAATTTTCGTATGGCATAATACCTGTTTCGTGATTTCCGACTGATTACTAACCACTACTGCAGAAGCTAACTGGAAATACCGATAAGTAATTATTTTGTTCTTTAACAAAATACTCGCATACCTACACGAGTGCAAAAAATTTCAACTGAACATATTTCTTGCGATTGAAAGACAAATAAAAGTTTAGGATTGCTAGACTGGGACAAATGCTGGATCTAGCAGTAGGCTAGCGGATGCAGACTTGCAATAAGATACCGATATCTTTTTGAACATTTTAATTTCCAGGTATAAACCTATCCAGCCATATTTTAATATCGGAGGAGACAAAAGTCAAGAATGAAGGCAACGACGAAAAATTTCACTACAAAAAATTTCAAATTTGGGGTAACAGGGTAACATTTTACCGGATTTTGTCTCTGTTTGATTTTTTCTGCGAGTTGCTCAACGATTTCGTCCGTAATGCCGCAGGAACCCAATAAGAGTCGTTCAACTTGATCGACGCAGTGGGACAACAGGAAGCGAAGTAGATCATTGTCCATGGAGACGCCATAGAGATCTAGCTCCTTCATCTAAAACAGAGCAAGAAATTATCAAATCACAGGCTTCGTGATAATCGGTAAGAATTAGAAGTTAAGAACAATGTACTGATAGCCTAATTGTATCTTATGATGAAAGACAATGGAAGACTCCAAAACAGTTAGTCTTTAGGTTGTTAATCCTATGTAAGCAAGTACAGGGTGACCTAAAAAAACAGAACCCACTAATATTTGCATAATTCTTTAATCATTAATTATTTTTCTTTTGTTATACAGGTTGTAGCAGTGGATATAGCGCATGTAATATTGCAACAATATTTTTTTCCATCTTGTTTTGTCTACCAAGAGAAGGCATTTTGCGTGGAGGCCGATTATAGATTCCGTTTTAATGGGTCACATCGTAGGCCTTACCACAAACAACATCGTTCAAACAATCACTTAAGCCACATGAGATAGAAAAACACCAGGGAGCACCGAAGAACGTTGCCCTTTTCGACTCATAATGCGCCTCGGTTCAAATTATAAATTCTAATTTATACAACAAGGTATTAGATACGGGCGTATACAGCCAGAGGCGTATTTAGGGGGGCATGGTGCCATGCCCCCCTTCGGCTCTCCAGTATAGCATAATTAGCATAAAACAGTATGCAAAATTGCGGCATAGTCCTCCTCCTTTGTTGGTAGGGCAGAAAGTTTGAGCACAAAACCGGACTAAATCTGAGTGAAGACCTTTTTTTTTGGTCTTCACCTAATTTTTGGCCAAAAACCGGACTAAATCTGAGTGAAGAATTTTTTCTTTTGGTCTTCATTATTCTCAAATTTCCTGCCCCCCTTTCGAAAATCCTGCGTACGCTAGTGTATGCAGCGCTAAAGCCAACTTGACTATATCGTTGTTGAAAAATTATTGTTCATAAACGCAAAGCGATAAAATTGCATCATTTAAATCGGGTTTGGTCAAACGGTAATGCGTTTGTCTCTGGGGCGGGAGGTTTAAGGTTCAAATTTCGGCCCGGTCTAATCGGATCCAGTGTTGCTAACGGCTCGCCATGTCTGTGACATTTCTTCGAAAGCAGCTGTGTTCCCCGCAGGCGCAATGATGCGGAGATGGGCCCCGCTAACGCGTTACTCGCTTCGGCGTAATACTGCGACAATAATGAAAAATTAGATAAGCAGAGAATTATACTTGTATTAGAGTCGTTTGCACCTAGGTGGACTTATTTTGATCCGTGGATTAATAAAACTTTAGGAGAAAGTTTGAACAAATGGAAGAGTAAGTTACTGCTATTCTAAAGTCATGCAAGAGTAGCCTCTCAACTTGCGAATTCAGTTTATTTTAGTCTAAGGAGTTCAACGATGTAGAAGAGAAAATTGATAATCCGTCAATCAAAGTTAATCTACGTTGCTACATATGATCTTTAGTGTTCCCACTCGGCCGATTTTTGTCAGCGAATCAGCGGCTTCATGGATTAACCAAAAAAAAACATCGCAATAAGATCAGCAAAGCTTTAGAAAAGTCGACAAACTATTAACACGCTTTAATATTGAATTGGTACAAAAACTTAGGCGCATTAACGTATTTTACAGCTTTGGGCGCAATTGCTTTGAGGAAATTTGGGTACCGGCAAATTGGACAAGTGAGTTGAGGAAACAATAAACTACCTCTTATCAGCTCGGCTAGCTAGGTACGCCTATACCAACCATCGAATTAACAAAACAAAAAATAAGACAAAATCCATGTACTAAGATCAAAGCCAAAAAATATCAGAATAACAAAGCGGTAATTTACCTCAAAAGTATATCAAAAAACGCGCATTAGAAAATTCCGGCATTTAGAAAAAAACTAAAGGCGGTTTAGAAAATTTCGGCCTCAACTTGGCTGAGCCCCAGTCAACCACAGAACTCAAATCCAAATTACGACACCATTCCGTGCATGCCTAGCGCTCATCCTCATCAACACAGCTATCAAATATTTTGGTCTAGCTGTGCTTTTGTATGGCAACACTCAGTAGTACCGAGTAATACTGTGCTGCTCAGTGTTGATCATTAAATATCTTTAACCGGGTCCCCAAAATCGATACCTCACTTTTTGAGCAATTAAAATTAATTTTGTGAGCTAGTTAAATTATACTGGTTCAGCTGCTATTATCCAGGGGAATAACTTAAACCCATGAAATGCATAGAAGTATTTTGCTAATGTTTTATTTTTTTATTTTAAAATTATTTATCTCCACGTTACTAGGTAGGCGAATATATTTTATAATATTTTACCTGGCAGCAAAACATCATGTTCCAAAATATCACATCAAATCTTTAATTATACTTGCGGTATTACGCCGAAGCGTGTAACGAGTTTGGGAGGCCCATCACCGCGCCATTGCGCCCGGGCAACACAACTCCCTTCGAAAAAATGTCGCAACGGTGGCGAGCCGTTGGCAACACTGCGTTCGATTTAACCAGCCTAGATTTGAACCTCAGACCTCCCGTTCCAGAAATAAACGCGTACTAGTTTTTGAAATTTAAAGCAGTTTATTAAGATAATGCTGTGATATAAACATGGTAAAGTATTATTTTTCTCCATGTATAGTGGTCATATCTCGCCAAATAAAGAAAACAAAATATTTCACCAAATAAGAGTCTTGGATACAATTCAGGTTGATTTCACGATTTTGATTTGATTTTAATTCAGATCATAATGATTTACTCACCTGAATGTTGGGGTGTTTGTCTAGCGTTTCGTCAAGTTCTTTGAAGAAATAATTCGAACAATCGCCGACGAACTGGGGACGTACCACCTCCAAAGCCAAACCAGTATCACGACACCGCAGAATATGGTTGACACGGACTACGTCGCCGGGGAGAATTTCGCCATTGATCTCAATCGCATCCCTCAACCAACCAGCCGCTTGTTTGGTAAAGTTGATGTTGCCCATTTCATAAAGCCAGCCCATCACCGGCACAATTGATCGGTAGTAAGGATCTTTATCCCATGAATCAGATGGTTTGAATGCAGCATCACGGTGACGTTTAAGCTTTTCAATGACAAACTTTCTCAGCATTTCTTCACATTCATCCCGATCAGCCTCGGTGTTTAGTTCATCATCTTCAACATAATCGAGCAGCTCATCCAGTGTTTGCTTGTTGCACAGACCGAACAGAAATCTCGTCACCATTTCAAACTTGTCGCTTTCCAATGCAGGAACAATCTTTTGGAATTCTTCTTTACTTGAATAGAGTCCCAACTTGACGGCCACAAAGAACTCCTGCCACATCAAGTGCGCAAAATACGTGACTGCTTTGCCCTGCAAAAGCTCGAATTTGATGTTGTTGAATAAAAACGCTGTGGTGTTTTCGAAATTGATATCTTCATTTCTTAAATGATGATCACGGAAATAAAACCGGTTTTTCAAAAATCCTTTGTAAGCTAAAAAACCAATCTTTTTGATTTGGAATTTTCCCTTTAACTTCTTTAAAAACCAGTTTTCTAAAGCATAAACAAGAATAGCAGTCAACGTATCCAAGTTTCTCTTCAATGAATCCGCGCTGTAGAAACTCACCATGACCATTATGCACGTGATGGGCACATAGCATAAACTTTTGAGATCTGGGCGACTGTTGATGCGACTGAGTATTCTATCTCTTTTATCCGGTTCGTCACAACATAGGTCACTGCAGATTTGTGATCGACCTTCGTCGTTTAGACCCAGCAAGTTGAGGTAGAGATTCGACGAATATTTACGCGGCATGTGCGCGAGCTGGCGCGGCCTGGATGTGACAAGTTTTTTAGCTCTTGGAAGTAAACGACCCGAAAGTAAATGGTGTATGAAAGCTGCAGCTGTTGTGTGTGAAATTGCATTGATGTTGGGAAAATTCATTTTCAGGTCGATGTCGGCCTCATCCAGACCGTCCATTACAATGCACACATTGTCGCTCGCTTCGAGATGTTGAATGATCTTCGTTCGATCTTCACTTGAAATACTGGATATGAATGAGGCGGAGTTCGTCAGAAATTTGAGGAGATCATAGTTTTGCTTGTAATCGAGGTCACGGAATCGGATGAAAAACACGAATTCTGCCTGGTAAAGAGGATCATTTGGGTCCAGCATTTTCTCAACCAAGAGTTTTGAGAGAGTACTCTTTCCGATTCCAGCTTGGCCAGAAATTAGAACAACATTTGCGTACCTGAGGATGTGTTCAGTTTTAGCTTCTTCAGTGCGGCATCCCTTAGCACTCTGTACAGCCTTACGTTCAGCTACTTCAAAGATCTGTTTATAGGGAATGACGTCAGAGGCTTCCTCAGAGTAAATCCTGACAACATCTTTCCTGTAGTGGAAGTGGCCGGATCGGTCCAGTTGCTCCATGTCTCGTGCTTGGGTGGAGATTTGTAGCGGGGCGATTTTGATTTTGTCCCGACGAATGTCATCCTTCTCACCACAGATCTTCAGTGCCTGCGTTGCCAGATCGCGCTTTAAGTTCTGCACTAAAATAAACAAGATCGGAATCATTCTGAAGTAGAAAGTAAGATCTCATTAACAAACAGTCAGCTGTAACTCAATTTCAAGTACTCAACTTAAACATTTTGAAGCAGTGATGTTGTTGCTATAATCTCAGTAAAATCGAACCGCGAGCAAGCACACAATTAAACATGCGGCCAATTATTATGAGGAACTAAAACCCACAGCCTCAATTAAAACCCACTGCTTCAATGTTGAATAAACTATTGTAAACTCAAAACCAAACTTTCGGATTTCGCTTCGAGCTAAGAGAAAATATTAATATATGAATCGTAATGCTTTGACATTTCCAGGCCAGAGTTTCAACGTTTGATCCTTTAAGTACTTTAGTCCAGAGAAACAGCTTTTACTCGGAAAAAATTTACAATAAGCTGAAATTTGGCTCGATGACTCAGGTCCATGTCCTGAGCCACAAAAAAAAATCCCCATGTTTTGAAGATGGGATCTCCCCCTTTTTTGGCACTTAAAGTTTGCCATCTAGTGTCAAAGAGCCTTTACTATCCGACAGCTAATCTAAACGTTGTAAAAGTGCCAGGTTTTAAATAAAAGTTGGTTTTCAAGTTCAGGAGTAAAAAAATTTACTTTGTAATTAATGACGTCATTGCTGGTGACGTCATTGCCAAAGTTTTTGAAAAAATGATGTATTTATGGTTCAAATTGGAAATGAGAGTTAGGGTTTTGGTTGCAAACCAAAAATTGCTTAAATCAAAGTGATGACGTCACAAACGTTTTTGATGGCGTCATCTGTCACGAGTTTTGATCGTAAGTTTAAAAGAGTATTTGACCAAACGAAACGTTGCAAAACCTTTCTTTTTTCGCTTTTTTTAAAGTGCACATTTTCACAAAAATGATTTGAAAAATAAAATGTCAAAATACTACGTTAATTGAAAAACGCTCAACTTAAGTGTAATTCTACCCTGAGTTGCAAATAAACAACGTCAAAAGTTTTGCATATTTTTGAAAATTTTTTCTGAGGTTATTAGCTTCTCTATCTTTTACAACAAATTTTAGCCCTCTAGCTTGTTTTGTTTGTGAGATATTTGGATTGAAAAAGCGTTTGCGACAAAAAAGGCAAAGTGAATCACTTTTAACGTAGCAATGGAAATGAAATGAGTTACTATCAAAAAATCAATTTTGGTACAAATGATTAAAAAAGTTATCTATTGCGTCACATTAATATAACAATCGCGCATAAAAACTTGATTTTATTGAAACAAGTTAGCCACGTTGCCTTTTTGCGCCACAGAGTAGAAACAAAACCCGGAAAGTGGGAATGCGTGTATAATCAGTGTTGATGGCTAATGAAAATTGGAAGATCATTGCGTAGTTCGTACCGTGCCGTCGTGGAATGATAATATCTCGTCAGCATATCACATTGCATTTGGCGTGAGAACGCGAATGAGGCAGAAAGCAGCGCGATTTCGTACCAAAAAAACGCTATCCATTTGTTTCAAAACTAATCATTTCCAAAATGAAACAAGAATAATCAGATAGGCTTACTGGCGAGACTTTGGGGCGGCCGAGGTCTGACGCATATTAGTACACGAATTAAATGTCACCATAGTCGAATCGTATTTCAACCTTAATAAATTTTGAGAATATTTTATTCGAAAGCATTTGGAAAAAACACTAATCGCAGAAGGAAAGCAAATTTCTTCTAAGGGAATGATTCTCCGTTTATTTTGAACGTCCAAATTGATTTTTTATTATACTGTACTAGGTCGTTTTATCGATCATGCGTATTTATGCGTATAAATATACGCATGTCATTTCATTGCATGCATTCCATCTGTTTTTTTTTTGCGTTTAAATGGAATAAGATATCAGACGTAATTGGTCTCAACCGATTTATGTAGGCCTACATTTAGACCAACAGCCTAGTTAACCCGTTTATCTGAAAAACGACGGAATCAAAATATTATTGCTGAAAAAGTTTTTGTTAATTACCAAAAGCAAAACTACGATGTCAGCTTGATCCTTTAATTTTATTTTCAGTTGAAGTTGGAGAACGCGATCGGCTGGTTTAAATTAATCTTAACAACTTCAATCCGCGCAATGTCAAATGTTTAAGACAGTAAATAGTACGCTAATTTATTTTTCGGAAATCTGTGTCGATCAATTTCTATCTGCATATCACAGCGTATAACTGTATTGATTATGAACAATGTTCTTGTAGTCTATCAGAGCAGCGAGGCCGGAGACATAGCCCAAATTGTGTCGAAGTCTAAACTGAGCGCGTTGATTGGTTGCGAGCAAAAAGTCGCGCAAAACGCCGTCCGCCTAATCCCGATCTACAGTGTGCATAAAATCGTGAGCGCAAAAGCTCGTCTTTAGTTTAATTTAAACCAAAATTTGGTAAGCTCGGCGTACCACCTTAACAGCGTACAAGCAGCCAGTTGTTTTAAACAAATTAACAATATGCCCGCACATTCACGATTTTTCGGCCGGGCCTAAAAATTTGCTATGGAAGCATTTTATACGCAGTTTTTGGCGCAAACCAAATTTTGTTCGCGGGCGTGCCATACAAAATAAAAATAAAGCCATTGTATTTTGTTATGACCATTTTTCCGCGAACGCCGCGTTCAGATTCGCATTGTTTGACTGTTTTTGCAAATGGTTCGTATGTTTTTGCGAATTTTGCATTTCAGTTTTGGTTCTTAATTTGTTACAATATACTGTGGTACACAGGTGGCAGCTTGACTCGAAGACCAAAAAGTCTCTTCACTGTCTCCTGGCCAAGGCAACTTGATGAATCAAATACAATTATAATCAATACTTAAATTGTAGGGGGGACCCCCCTATCGGGTTTAGCGTCCCCCCATCAAAATTTAGGCGTCCTCCCATCGAGAGTTGAGTGCTAGATGATCAGACGAAAAATACTCTGCCAGGACCAAAAGATCCTACAAATTTCCTGCTGAAAATGGTCGCAAATTGCGGCGAAGACCTTTTTTTTTTAGTCTTCGCCTAATTTTGAGGGAAAAACACTACATTTTCGGCGAAGACCTCTTTCTTGTTTTTGGTCTTCATTCAATTTCGGCGACGGAAATACATCACTTCCACAAAAGTTGGTCAAGGCTGCAAAAGCGTCCCCCCATGCAAAATTTTACAATTTAAGTACTAATTATAATTATTCGAAAATTGAAATATTACTATGCAAGCTTGCTTGAATAATAACGACAATCTGCGATATTCTGGTACGGCCTAAGTGAAAAAACGCGCTTTTTTGTATCCGCTTGTGCATCGTAAAATAAAGTAAAATCGTAAAACTACTTTAATTCTATTTTTTCATTTAGTTATTTTTTTATGCGTCTGCTGCATGAACGACCGCAAAACTTCAAGCTGTTATCGCTTAATCTTTGTACAGTGTTTAATACAATTTGCCTAAATAAAAACTTTTCGATTTGCATTTGCTTTAATCATAACAAGAATTTTGGCCTTTTCCTTTTTTAATTTCTGGCTGCGCCGGCGGTAGTAGTCAAGCAGATAAAACTTAAACCTCCCAATGTGGGAATAAAATAAAATATTGCATTTTGCAGTTAGAGCAAGAAAGCCTAAGAATGTTTATCAAAAAGTTCCTTCGCGCAGTTAAAGTTAATTTGCAATTTTAATTCAAAATGCAAGCATTAGCAAGGATAAAAAAATTATTAAGACAGCAAATTGTCAAATAATAGCGTGGTTATTATAGATTAATTACATAAATTTTGTTCACATGTTATTCAAGAATCTTGGTTGATTAGATAAGTTTTTGATCAGGTGCTATCTTAGATCAATTAGATAAGTTTGTTTAAATGTTATTCTAATTGATTAGATAAGTTTAGTTCAGATACCAGGCCTATAAAATTCTAGAATAGATTTGGTACCACAGTTTGTAGAAGTATGCTAACATAGTATTTTGTGTAAGATAATAATATTGTCAGAGATTGCAAAACGGTAGAAATTTGGTTCCTATCGGGTATTGTGCTCGGTACATATTTGTATTAATTGACATATAATTGCGCTAGTTATTTTTTTAGAACCATTGCATATTGGAGGACGATGCAAATCCTCGGCTAAGGACTCGAAGATGCCTTAAAACCTCAAAATGATGATGATGCTGATATTCTCAAAGTGGTGCAATGTTTCGTTTGGTCAAACACGCTTTTTCAAATTTACGATCAAAACTCTTGAAAGATGACGTCAATAAAAACGTTGTGACGTCGTCACTTTGATTAAGGCAATAGGCTCTCTCATTCACAATTTGAATCATCAATACAGAATGTGTCATTTTTCCAAAACTTAAAATTTGGCAATGACCGCACCAAAATGACGTCATCAATTTCAAAATAAATTTTTTGACACCTGAACTTGAAAACCAACTTTAATTTAAAACCTGGCACCTTTACAACGTTTGGATTGGCTGTCGGATAGTAAAGGCTCTTTGACACTAGATGGTAGACCTTAAGGACCAAAAAGGAGGAGGTCCCATGTCCAAAATATAGGGATTTTTTGTGGCTCAGGACATGGTCCTGAGTCATCGTGCCACATTTCAACTTATTACAAATTTTTCCGGGTTTGCATTATTTTGTTGTATTTCTACCGGACTACTTATGTAGTCGACGTTCTGGTGGCTCTTCCCTAGGCTTCCACGCAGGTAGCTTTTACGTCAGAAAGCACCGAACGATTAAACAAAATATTATGTTCCAATGACGTCATTGGCTGTTTAGTTTGTTGAAACGTGTGTGCTTGTACGTCACGAGTAGACCAGGCCTTAATTACGTCATACTTACGTAGTGTTTGCAACCGCTCATCATCCATCTGTTGCGCTCGCGGTTCGCGGTTGCGGTCGTTTACTGTTGCGGTTGTAGTATTGCGGTTCACACCTGAAAACAAATGGACTAGTTAATAAAACTTTTCAAGACATAGTTTCAACGCAAGGTTTGCCCTTAGAATATCTTCAAATGATGGAGAAAATATTTTTTTAACGCTAATGATGGAGAAAATAAAACAGACAATTCTCGTAGACACGATGAATAATTGAATTTGAATCTTATAACATTTTGAAAATTGCTTCTGCTCTGAAGTCAAATGAAGCGGAACAAGCGCACCAAACTAGATGCTATTTTTCCAAGAAAATAGTCTGTTCCGCATTTTTTCATTCATAAATAAATTTAATCAATATTCCGCTGAAAATGAATAGCCTGGAAAATTTGCAAATGTACCAAATTAAAACTAGGACTATATTAATTTCGGTTATTTATAGCCTGTGCATAAAAGCTTTGTTGAAATTAAACACACTAACATTACGATGCAGATTTTGTTGTCAGGTAATGTTTTTCAATTCTCATTATTACTGATTTACTCTACTTTTCATTTACAAAATTCTTTCGATTGAACAATATTGAGGTTAAAATATCATTCGATTTAGTCCAATCACTAACAAACTATTTTTAAATAACAAAAAAAAATTAATTTTTTTCTAAAAAAAACAGTTTTTCTGACTACAAAGTTTAGTCAGAATGGAAAAAAAAATTAGGTTGCTTTAAAGTGCTGATAACCAACTGAATTTCGAAACCAGGATATCTTTCCACAGTCGAATCACCTTTGCCAATAATTAAATATTTTTGCAAAACAAAAGTATTCAAATACAAACTCTTTCAAAAACAAATTTGCTATAAGTTCTTCGCAAGGAATCAAACTCGCAACTCTCTGATCATTAGTTGGTCAATATCAAATAAAATAAAAAAAAATTAAAACGATGGTTCACAAAATAACGATGATCAACTGAGTTTAAACCCAGGACATTTTTCAGAGTCAAATGACGTCATCAAGCTCTTGCTAAACCATCTATCTGCTCATTATTACTGTACAATATTTTACTCTTTAAATTTTGCTTGAAAATAGGGGGATGGTTTTAGGGCAATATCTTGGAACTCAAATGTACTAACCCTATAAAAATTTGAAAAATATTAGTTCATGTTCTGCCCAATATGTTTGATAAATTTCTGAAGCAAAGATTACACTACTTTGAAGTAATTAAAATCAAAAGCATTACCCCTTTTGGCGGCCCGTTCTCCAAAACTATGTAATCCTGAAGCATTAAAAATGAAAGGGCTCACTTTGACGTGGTGACTAATCATAGGTTTGATTGTTTCAGGTTCATAGACTCAGCGGTTTAAAAGAGTTTTTTACCGACAAAAAAACTCATAATATAAAAAAATAAAAACTAAAGAAAAAAAAAAAGAAAAAAGAATATCGAACTCAAAACCTTAAAATGTGCAAATTCAAACGACATCTCTCGGCGTATTAAAATCAAAAATTTCTGTTTCTGCAGTTGGGTTTCGAGCTAGAGCTATTCAAACCTCCAACTGTCTTTAATGTTTTTTCGATTGAAAACCCGTAATTTTCTTCCAAAAGTTTCACTTCCGTTTTTCGATGAGTAATAATTTACACTAATTCTGACTTCCAATTCCTAAGTGTCTACGTTTATTCGCTCCGATTTCTGAAGTGGAGGCAATTTCACCTTTTGGCACCAAAAAAACGCTATTATTTTGAAACAGAATGAACATAAATTCATAAGTAACACACAGTTATTTCTACGCATTTGTAAAATTTGCAATGGCAGGGAATCGAACCGATACCCTTGCGAGTTTGAGTAAGATTCCCTACCGCTCCAACATCAGCAAGTTTGCTCACAAGAACAAAGCAAAGGGACTTCTTAAAAGCGAAACGCGGCGGAAGTCCTATTTACCGCCACCTTCAAGTATTTTTTCCAAATTTATCTTGAGGCCACCAAACAAGAAAATAAGTCATTTCGACGCTGTCAAATCTTTTTCCAACTTACATTTGATTTCTTGTCAGAATAAATGGTTCCATAAAAATCTATCGTTTGATAATTATAATTGCTAAAACAGTAACAGATCTCAACAATGACAATTTAGGACAATGTTCAGAGAAAATTAATAATAAGCTATAGACAGTATACAGAGTTTTATAAGCACAATCAAACCTTTAATTATCAGCCTAAAACATACTGTTTCGGAATCGACATTCGTCTTTTATTCCTCGTCAGTATTGCAAGGACTGCAACAGGTATGAACTATTCAGAAATTTAATGGCGAAATGCTGAAAATTTCTAACTAAAGCGATTTTTACTTAAAATTAATTAAAATCGTCGTCACGTTTGCTATCACTATTTACGCCGAAGTTTACTACCATTTACTCTAGCAGCCGCGTAACCAAGATTCTGCTAAGAGGGAAGACATCTTGAACCAAAAGTTAAAACTTTTTTGTTCAAAAAATATCACAAATGAGGCAGAGCCCCGAGCAATGGGATTTGTAGTGAAACTGTGCAGAAAACGGAGAAATTGGAAAGACCCCAGCTGCTGGAAAATTTTTGTGACTTTTCAGAAAAAATGGCCATGTTAACTTCATTTGGAACATATTTCGAAAGTTTCTAAAACAATTTGACAAAAACTTTTGCTAAGAGGTCAAAGCTTTGAAAGCGAGTAAAAACTGTTAATTTGTCCAGCCTCTTTTGATTTGCAAGTCAAACCGCACCTGATCCAATGTTGTACGTCCCTGGAATATTCTTCTATTGCTGAGTGTGCCAAAACAAACAACCAGCATGCCTCAATTAATCATTGTAAATCGTTACAGCCATTCTCCAAATATGCCATATAAGCTTCTATTTCAAGTGTCAAAGAGCATTTTAAGAAGCAAATAAAAAGTTAAAATGTGAATGACAGTTAATTGGTTATAGTTTGTTTTGTTTGTTTTTCATCGAGGCTGCCAATTCCAAAACAAATTTATACGATTGCAGTTTGTGATTAAATTGTCTAAGTGACGTGGCTAAGGGGGAGGCTGAAACCCCTTTAGCCCCACCCCTGGTTGCGAACATGAACTAAATCCGAGACTAGTTTAGTTGGTCCAATTCAATTCCAGTTTGCAAAGTTTAGTTGTTACAGAAACAGAAAAGCTGAAAAAGTTAAAATTACTCATGTGTACAACGCCCTGCAGCAAAATTTTTGCGAAGTTAATTGTTGTCTCATTCTAAGTTTTTATCCAGGATTGAATTGGATATTTAACCATTTAAGTGCGCATGATGAGTTATCTTGTCCTGAGCTTCAATACGCCAAACTGCGCATGACGAGTATAACAGTTCTAGACTTGTGCTCTTACATAATGTAGCATAAATGCGTATACATTTTACATAAATCCATAAATTCTTATACAACGTTTCACAATCTTTCTCCACATTGCATTTAAGCGACGTGCGGATTTGTTTAAATACAATAATCGTCCCTTTGTTCCGAAGAAAAAGTAAAAATCAGCCCGATTTATCAGTTTATCATCATTCATCCTAACTATCACTTACTGCTATAATAACGGTTTCCAGCTATAAAAAAATATGAGACACTTTTGCTTTGGAACGGTTATTACAAAATGATTCTAAACGTTTTTGTCTGCTTATGATGTACTTCGTTTAAATAAGTTATTTCGCTGCGCTTGATACAGTATATGTGAATACTCCAAAACCATGCATGCATCTTCGGTCCTATCTTACCTTGACTTTGAACCGCAAGGCCAGAGTATGTCTTTCTACTGCTTTCATAAATATTGATGACCGCACCTGATCCAATGTTGTACGTCCCTGGAATATTCTTCAATTGCTGAGTGTGCCAAAACAAACAACCAGCACGCCTCAATTAATCATTGTAAATCGTTACAGCCATTCTCCAAATATGCCATATAAGCTTCTATTTCAAGAGTCAAAGAGCATTTTAAGAAGCAAATAAAAAGTTAAAATGTGAATGACAGTTAATTGGTTATAGTTTGTTTTGTTTTTTTTTTCATCGAGGCTGCCAATTCCTACTGCAAAATCTAAATTGAATTTGTACGAGAAATTCTTTAAAGAAAATTAAACTCCATCTTTTCCTCCCCAACAAAAATGCTGCATTCACCCGTGCAGCAGGTTTGTATCAAGTATCAACATTAAAGCTGGCGTCGGAAAACATTGTTTGACGAACAGTTACAAAACGACATTTATGATTACGAGAAAGATTACTGTGGATTCATCCATTTACAATTCTACATAATCCACAGTGCAGTTTTATGACGAATCTCAGAACTTTTATCTACGCATCTGATATGTTGGTGATAAAAATAATAATACTAATACAATCATTAGTACAGCGTCACTTCCTGCAAGGTAGCAGATCAAAGGCGCTTTACAGTACAAATTCAATTCAACAATACGAAAAAATAAGCACACAATAAGGCAACAAAAGTTAAGTGAACTACAGCCAGAACTTGTGCTAAGTAGTTACCTCAGGTGACAATAACATTTATTTCGTTTATCTGTCCCAACTATGGTTAAGTTGTATGACGTCAATAGGACAAAATTACATTAACTTAACAAATTGTTTTCTTCTATACGCGTCATAAAGCTCAGCGGTAAGTATACGGTAGAAACGCAGTAATTATGGTAATGTGGCCACATTATCTGTAATCACTTCAGTACGCTCTGAGATGCAGATCGATTTGAACTTTGCCAAGACAAACGAATATACTATTTGGACTTTTGGAAGTCTTGTAGTGCGTTTGTATTGGTATGGTTTTATATAACGTGCTGCCAAGTTCTACTAATGACTAAGCTCTCTGACGCCAAAAGGACAAAATTTTAAATAACTACGCAAAAGTTTTTCTCCAGTATACGGGTACGTCATAAAAATTAGCCATAAGCAGGACATGGTAACGTGGTAATAAATTTGCGGAGCGCTTTTTGATGAAGGTCAACGGTGCGCTTATTAAACACTTAGTATATTTGACTCACGGTCATTATGAGTTCCACCCACACGAGCATGGTCACCATAAGTTGTTTTGCCAGAGCTCATATCAACATCCCCCTCGTACCTGTTGCGGTTTCCTTCCAGCTGCGCGTTGTCACCATGAACCTCACCTAAATCATTATACACATTTCAACTACTTAGTTAAAGGGGTGGTTACTGCCCTCGTATCAGAAACGGGATGCTTACAGTTTAATAAACCGGGCGTATTTATTACCTTTCGCTGGACACTTCTTAGGTTGGTTTATAACTAAAAATCGGCACGTATATGACAGTCTTGCAAAGGCTCGCCATGGCTACGATGTAAGAATCAATGTATCCCAAGCGAATGATGCGGAAGGTCCCGCCATTTTTTTCGGGCGATTAACTAACGAACACTCCGCTCAAACCTCACGAGCCAAGCCAACTGACCGCGACAAACAGACCGCGAACAAATTGACCACAAACCAACGGTTTCGTTACAGTGATTTTGTAACAAAGTGAGGGTTTGAGCAAGATGGCTCTGCGAATAGTAAAAATATATTTGGGATCGCCCTTCCCAGCCAATCGGCGTTGTTCGCCGTCAGTTTGTCGCGGTCAGTTGTCGTGGACCCCAAACCTCATTCAGTGACCTCGCTTTTTTGCTGATGTTAGCAAACCCAATGTTGGATTTGCCTGAAAACTTAAAACTTACGTATTTTGCGTTTTCCACCAAACTGTGTGATTTCTTTGCCACCAACTTGCCCGTTTCCTCCGACACTTTACACAACTACACCAGAAACGTTCGCATGCGATGTTTTGCTGGTTTCTTCCGCCGCTATTAGTTTGATTTTCCTTGGCGGTTATTTGGAACGACCGACGCTCACGTCGCATGTTCCTTTGCTTTAACTCGGCCATTTTCCAACTAACGAGTGCGAAATTTCAGACTTTTGCGTGTAACTCAAGATCAGTATGATCTAGCTACATGAAATTTTGACAGCTGTTTAAGATTAATGAGCTATATGTTTGTACCAAATTTCGAGACAATAGGTCACGTGACTTTGGTCTTAAAACCCAAAAACCGCCCCGCAAGTTTGGCGTAATAAGCGGCCTCAATCAAAAACGGCTTAGTACGGAAAAAAAATACTTCATATGGTTGTATGCCTTAAGATACCCTTTCATCCCAACCAACCCACTTTTGGCGGCGATGAGGTTTTTTTCTTTTTCTTTTCCTTTTTTTTCTTCCTAATTTTTGTACGCTCTTCTTCTCCTCAACCACAAAACATCGATATCTAATTTTTGTGTAAAGTTGTTGAGCTGCAAAAGCAATTTTTTCGCCCGAAATTTTTTTGGGGCAACTCCACTGGGAACCTCCCCAAAATGGGGCCCCAAAAAATCAATTTTTTTGACGGCTCAAGCTAGAGTGCTAGTTATTTTTGATATCAATAGATATTTAACAAACAAATATTTTGACACAGTTTGGGGGTGCCACCTCCCCCCGAGAACCCCCGAAAATTAATTTTTTGAATGGCTCAACTTAGGGTGCCATTGTTTTATGATATCAGCAGATATTTACCAGACAAGTATTTTAATATAGTTTGGGGGTGCCACCCCCCGAGATCCCCTAAATGGACCCCCCAAAAATCAATTTTTTGAACAGCTTAATTTTGAGTGCCAGTGTTTTATGATATCAGCAGATATTTAACAGAAAAACATCTTGATATAGTTTGGGGGTGCCACCCCCCCCGGGGACCCCCCAAATGGACCCGTAAAAAATTAATTTTTTGAATGGCTCAACTTAAGGGGCCAGTCTGTTTTGATATCAGGAGATATTTAACAGACATATACATAGTTCGGAGGTGCCACCCCCCCCTAAATGGGGCCCCAAAAATCAATTTTTTTAATGGTTGTACTTAGAGAAGAAATCATAAGAATTTGTGATTGCGTCATCAATGACGACACTGTATGCGCTTCTGTTGCATTTTAACAGGGTTGCCACAGAAACTGCAAAATCAAATTCCAGGACTTTCCAGGACTTTTTTAAGTCATTTTCCAGGACTTTTCCAGGACCGTTAAGCTTTTTTTGCTGTACTTAAAATTCAGTTTTCACTATTACTCTTTCCTGCATCTACGAGTACTTTTTTGCACTTGTGATTGAGGAAAAATTTCGATGTAATGCATTTGCAATTCTAGTACTGAGTACTAGCCAGGTTCAAAATCAAAAATTTGCAATGGGAGGGCTGTGCTAGGGGGCATGGGGGCGCTGGAAGCCATTAGGGGTCTGGGGGCGTAGCCCCCAGCACTTGAAGATTCTGCAATTTTTTGGCAATATAACTTAATTTTAGGCTTAGTTTGGTGAAAACTATTGCTTTTGAAACGTGGCATAGAAGTTAGCTGAACAAAAACATGATTAAACTGGTTGCATAACTGGGCTACAATATATGGGTAATCGCTAGTGCTCGAATGATATGACTTTTTCAGGCCAATACCGATATTTTGGAAATTTTTAGGCCAATACTGATAACCAATGTATTAACTTTATTAACTACGAACATTTTGTCACTATTTTTCAATTAGCTTGACACTAAAAGCTTCACAAAGAATCCTCCTCGAAAGAAAGACTATTGCATACACAAGTCATACTAAGCAAATACAACGCAAGAGCACTTGAACGTACTCTACCAAATAAACAGTTTAAGGTGATAGCGCTGAGCCGATATATATCGACTGACCAATATATCGGTCAAGCTCTAGGAATGGCTGATGGTAAAACTTCAGTCCTAGCTTTATTTCCATCCAGTAAACCATAAAATCCTATCATTTAAAAAAGATAGAGCTTATTAAAAAAAAAACGCTATCCTAGCCCTAACCCCAACCTCATACTAAACCCAAACTGTAACCCTAGCTCTAACCGTAACGTTAATCCTAACCCAAACTCACAATCTAAACACTAGCACTAACGATAATAAATAAATAAATAAAAAATAAGTAAATGAGCACCCACTCTTGCTCTCTTATTCTTTATAAGCAGAGCTCATTTGCATGCTAAAGTGAAAATAGGCGCTCCTTTGAAAAAACTCACAGATATTAATCCAAATCGTCTGTATTTTATAATGCTAGAAAAAGATAATTTGGGAGGAGGGGCTAATGAAACGAGATTTGAAAGCGGTGATTGGTAATCAACAGAATTAAATACTTAATAGACCACTTAAAATTTTTCTACAAAGCCTACATTACGTATTTAGCATCAAGCGATCGAAGTGTTTATTATTAGCCCTTTTAATTAGTTATTAATGACTTTATTTATGATCAATATTAGCTCCTCCCCTAAATAACGTTTCAAAAGTGGCTTTAAATTACTTCAAAGTCTATAATCACTGCGAAAAACTGCCTCAGAAGTATAGTGCAAAAAAAGTCGCATTTTTCTTATGGTGCACTTTGGTCAATGGGACAATGGGGGGCCTCTGCTACTAGACTATCGCATTGCAATAAATTACTGTCCATGAATTTACTTTTCCTAATAATATTCAATAAATTTATGCATACCGTACTGCAAAGAGCAAATTTTGGCATTTTAACAAGGTAATGCTTATTTGCACTCTAGCGTACAACAACTGCTGAAAACGAACAGGAGAGCAAAGAGCAGAAGAATGGGAGCTCATTTACTCTCTTTTATTGTTTAAATTATCGTTAACGTTTGGGAACATTTTAAGTTGGAGTTAGGATGAACGTTAGGGTTAGATTTAGGGTTGGGTTAGGGCTAAGATAGCAATTTTTTATTTGTGCGCTAGCGTACAAATAAGCTCTGTCTTCTCACAATACAAAAAAGCTTTTTAAAGACCTTCCCAATGCAAATTATTTCAACAATGGTTTTGTACAATTACAAGGTA
Organism: Trididemnum nubilum; assembly: GCA_963965965.1. Classification (NCBI taxonomy): domain Eukaryota; kingdom Metazoa; phylum Chordata; class Ascidiacea; order Aplousobranchia; family Didemnidae; genus Trididemnum; species Trididemnum nubilum. The sequence continues at coordinate 1,379,143 of OZ014469.1, forward strand.
CCAGTTATTATAAAAAAAAATTCACATTCTGTCCTGGTCAATCACGGGAAAACCTTCCAAATATTTTCCAGGACTTTCCAGGACTTATGAACAAAATTCAAGGACTTTCAAGGACTTTCCAGAACAGGAAAAAAAATCCAGGACTTTTCCAGGATGTGGCAACCCTGTTTAATCTATTCTTTATGATACCAAAAAAAAACAACAATAAACAAGTGCAACAATCCGGTAATTATATTTTTACAACGAAAAACGCAAACTAATCAAAAAACTAATAAATGGATAAAAATTCTCCTGGGACGGCATGACGTAATCAATATGATGTCAAAAAATAATTCTTAACTTTTTGAGCTAAATAGTCATGAACTAGTTATAATCCATCAATGCGCTCATTTACGTGACGGATCAATAATATGTAAAGTTTCTTTAAATATTGAAAATTTATTACGCACTGTAAGAATGAATTTTTTAAATTAATAACGCAGTCAACTGGTTAATAAAAATTGTTTTGTTTTTCTTCAACGTAACTTTACTCATATTCTAGTCAATGGATTTGCATCGGTGTTTGAACTCAGATCTTATTTTTAAACTAGGATTTGAAGTTGTAACCATATCCTTATTTATTATAAATTATAAACGGGCTTTATAAATGATATAAAATAATAATTATAATATAAAATGATAATTTATAAATAATAATTAAAAAAGCTTTATTAGAAACGGGCTTTCAAGGCCCGTTTATACACAGCGCGAACGCGGAAAGTGGCTCGAATACAAGGGCGGCATTTGCAGAAGAATGATCAAAATAAAATAGACTCGTTTTTAAAGAGCGCGAGCACGAACGAAATTTAGTTCGCGTGGAAAACCGCGTGGATTGCCTCCATAGCAAAATTTTAGGCGGCGTACGCGACGGCTTTTGTATTCAACCAATCAGCGCTATCAATTTAGGCCACGTCACCATGTATACTACGTCAGTGCACTGCGATGCAGACTCATAAAACGCTGTAATGTGATTCAACGCAGCTACATCATGTTTGAAAGTATGCGGGCTTTGAAATTTATCACAAATAATCTTCTTAAAATCGATGCATGGGCGTAGTAAATAAACATTTCTCATTGCATAAAGTTTGAAATTATTTTCAACCGGCAGCCCTCTTGTTTTCTTAACCTCTTTATTTCAGGTGAAATCAAAATTAGACGATTATGCTAGCATCTTTGTTACTCTTATGGCAAAAAAGAAAAGACTTCAAGCGTTATTATCACAATACATAAACCTTTGTTGTCTAAACATTAATAATGTAGTACAATCTTTCTTCTCTGTCTATAAGAACCAGTAAAATTTACTCCGAGGGTAACGGTTTTTAATTAATGTTCACAAAGTTTAATCTCCTTTTTGGTTGAGCGGTAACGTGTTCGTCTCTGGAGCGGATGGTCTGGGGTTCAAATCTCGGACAGGTCAAATCGGACACAGAGTTGCCAACGACTCGCCACTGCAGAGTAGCATTTCTTCAAATGGAGCTATGTTGCCCGCTGGCGCAATGACGCGGAGATGGGCCCCGCAAACTCGCTACGCGCTTCGGCGTAATACAGCGAGTACAATGAAAGATTTCATTCGATTTATTCATAAATTTTATTGGAGTGATACGAGCTCATTTTTGTTTGGCTAAACATTGCTTTTTGTTATTGACCTAATTATTAAACAAAATAGTACAATCTACTGGCTATGATTGTTAGAACCTGGTAACCACTTTGTTGCCATGTGGCATAGGCGTAGCCAGGATTTTTGGTTGGAAGGGGGAGGCCAAACCACAAATCACACGCAATGACGTTATCAGAAACTTCAAAAAAGGAATTTTTTAGGGGCAAAAATATTGTAGAATAGAAGCTCAAAAGCCGTGGTCAGGGGTTGGCACGTACTAGGATCTCGCTCAAAAGAGAGGGCTCAAACCAATAGTTCAAAAGTGAAAATTTCTAAAGTGGGAGACGAGTTGAGTAAAGTAGTGTAAGTCAAACGTAGTACAGATGTTTTTTTTTTGTAATTTTACAAAATATCTTTTCTTCCAAAAAAGCTATTTTACTGCCATTGGATCACATCTCGCACGTATTTAGAGCCATTTGAAAGAACTAGATTTTTAACATTTAAAAGCCAATTGAAAAAATGAAACTGTTCCACCCTCCTTTCGCTTGCAATTTAAGTCCAAAACACGTTCAAATCTTGCATTTTGCTGTTAAATTTTGTAAGTGATTTGCCCCGATAGGGGAAAGTGAGGTTCATTGTCTTCAGCTATATTTTAGTAGCAAGTAATAACCCACTTGAACATATTCCATAGAGACTATTGTTTTCTCATGAAAATAACCAGTCATAGGGGTACATGTACGGCCATGGAGCCCAGGCCCTCTTAATCCAAGAATTTGTTCAATGAACATACCCCCAAGCCTATTTGTTCGTTTTTTTTGGAAGTATTTCAACTGGCGAGTTGGAGGTGAATTGTTACTAAAAAATGTACAATAGATGGTTACGCCTACTAACCATGTTATTGCCCGGGCCGGATTTACAGTGCGTGGGGCCCCTGACACTTTGGGAATTTTTGTAACATCTTCCTGCCAATTACAGATGAAGACCAAAACAAGTTTTACGATCTAAACGCGGGACCCCTGGCACTGTGCCATGTTTTAAATCCGGCCCTGGTTATTGCATTACGTTCATAAAAAGGTTAGATAAGGGACTGAGTTAGCAACTGTTAGGACAAAAACGCTTAATTTCACCCGAACTATACATTTAAATTAGCTGGCAAAATTGAATTGAGGGGGCCCGAGCTCCTGGTCTTCAACATTATTGTTAATTACTGTTGTATACGCGTATACTGTTGTACGCGAAGAGGCAAAAAAAAATGAAACTGAAGAAACAATAAGCTTTTTCTCACTTTTTTGTCATTCGTGGCAGTTCAATTGAGGGCATGCCCCTGCCCCCCCCTTTCCCCCCCGGCTACGCCTATGCTATGTGGTACTGTTTCTTAAACTAATTTTACCAAAATAGGAGTTATCGTTTGTTTTTTCGGTTTGGCTCGTTTCTTAATTAAATTGTTCTTGAAAAGAAAACACTGCATAATGAAAAATTACTTATGATACTACAAAAATAAGAGGCGTTTCTTCAATGAAACATACAGAGTTGCGCTCTTCTCTTGAATGCCTTAAATGAAAAAAAGCGATAGCTCTGCACGTAGTAATTAGTGTTGTTTTTTTTAATGTTGTCGTTAATCAAAATATTCTTAAAACTGATCAGGATCAAAATTCCAAATAGGTTGCCACTTTTGCAAAATGGTGGAATTCGCCGTGAGCGTCAGATCGTCTTAAAATAATTATTGTTCATGCAATATAATAATTCACATCGGCAAATGATCGAGTTTCAATACAAAACAGATTGCGGTTTTCGCGAGAAACACCGCTTTCTAGTAACATTGCGCAGTTTTCTGCGTAGTTAGTGCCGCTTTCAACGTTCGCGCTCTGTGGAAACGGGCCTTTAGCAATGCTACACAACGAACATGTTGTAGAGTTTTGGGTTGTAGACATGGCGACCTCAACAACAGGCCATGACATCGTGCAAGCGGCGGCTGTTTGTGGAGGCTGGCTCTAATTTTGCGCACGATTTGCATTCTGCACACGGCACGCAATTTTGCTCTATTTTGTCACGCTCTGCATGCTCACTGTAGACTCGCACTCAACCAAATAATCTTGTAAACTGGGAGATTGGTTCTATGGGGCGCCGTTTGTGTACGCTAATTTGTGCAATGTTTTTTTGCATATTTAATTAAATAGTCAGTTTAATTAAATGTACAAAAATATATAGTCAAAGTCGAAATAAATAGTCAAAAAAACTGCGCAAAATAAACAGTTGCAAAAATAAATAGTCAAAAAACTGCGCAAAGTAAACCGTTGCAAAAATAAATAGTCAAAAAAACTGCGCACAAAATAAAGCGTTGCAAAAATGCGCTGCTGACTTTTTTGTATCTTGGTAGTGGAGCGTGACGAAGCGCTCTCGGCTGCTCTTGGAGCGCATTAAAGACCAGCCGAGACCGCATCAAAGAGCAGCCGAGAGCGCTTTGTCACGCTCCACTACCAAATATACAAAAAAGTCTACAGCGCATTTTTGCAACGCTTTATTTTGAGCGCAGTTTTTTGACTATTTATTTTTGCAACGGTTAATTTTGCGCGCAGTTTTTTTGACTATTTATTTTGACTGTGACTATATATTATTGTACATTTAATTAAAATGACTATTTAATTAAATATGCAAAAAATATTGCACAAATTAGAGTACACAAACGGTGCTCCATATGGTTCACTACAGCAATTAAGTAGTAGATTTTGTGGTAAAGTTGTAAAAGTTGATGACCTAGTTAGTAGAAAATAAATTAAATTACAAAAATAGAGTTTTGCTTACAGTGTAATCTGCTGATCTGCTTTAGATTAGACTTGGCCAATTGCATCGAAGAAAAGTTTGTAATTATAAAACTTCCCGGTACTGTATATGCCTGTATGCAGGCCTCTGTTAACTAAAAACATGTTACAAAAGCAAAAGGCTACTGTAAGTTTTAAACCACATCTTGAGTGCCAGTAGCAAACAGGTCTGTTAGTTGGAATCTAATGAAGAACGTTGATTACATAGAGACATCATGCACAAGCTGCAGATAGCCGTCTAGGTAGTAGGTACCCATTAGGCGGTTCAAAACCATATCTTTATCCTAGTCTTTAGAGTACGTTTTACCTGTTGCTGGCACACCTTATTTATACTGTCCTTAAAGAATAAATGAGGATTATTGTATACAGGGGGGGTGCAAAAGTAGGTATACAGTGGTCAAAAAAAGAAACAACAATACTGTATACCTACTTTTGCACCCCCCTGTATATAGTCTTGTTAAAATTCCCACTGCCTACTATACAGATGATTGTTGATGCAGCTTAATTAGATCAAGTATATCAGATATCCTAACGCCTAGAAAATGTTGCGCTTACGCATGTCGCGCTAACTATGATGGTGTAAAAATTAACACTGAAGAGCCTGGTAAACAACCATTTGTGTATTGATGGCCTACTGATACTGAAGAAAGAAGAAAATGGATATAAGCAGTGCTAAATGCTTATTTCACTGTAAATAGCTATACTGTTTTATATGAACTCCATTGGCCGAAAAAATTTTAAACTATTGAAGTACGGGGTGGAAAGCTTACACCAAAAAATCCTCCTTCTGATTGGCCAGGAGTACCATCCTCCCAGATTTCTACTCCTTCAGCACCGAAACGCACAACAAAGCTCAAGTGTCGTCAAAAATTCAAAAGATAATAAATTAAATTTGATTTTGTTGAAAGATGCCGTTTATTTTCGGTTTTAAAAAATGAATTGATTATCCAGCTCAAAAAGCTTCCCCAATCAATTTTTGCAGTTGCATTAGATAATGAAACTGCTTTTCTGGACGATATGTAATTATAATCTGCAAATGTGAAGGCGTTTTTAACCCCAAAACCCCCCCTGCGTACGCCCTTGCTATGCTGTGATTCTGATATAACTGAAGATTACTTTAACTATGCTTTCCCAAGCGTTCTTTTGCTATGCTTTGACTATAGGGTACGTTTTGACCACTGTTATTAGCTTACTTAAGTATTGTTCCGATTTATTAGTGAATTGTTTTGAAGTTTTTTAATATCAATTATTTTCAATACAATTTGATGGTTTTAAGTGTACTTTGTGAAAGAGGAGTGCTAAACCATTGAATATAACTTTAAAAATCATCAAATTAGCAATTTTGTAACAATAGAGAAATTTCGCAGTCAGCCTCCACAAACAGCCGCCGCTTGCACGATGTCATGGCCTGTTGTTGAGGGCGCCATGGTTGTAGACAAATGTTAAGGAAACGCTGGCGGCCATAGCTCAGTGGTAGAGCGTCGAGTTAGTGATCAAAAGGTTGCTCACCCTGGTTCGATTCCCGAGCTGGCAAGGTGTCGTTATGTCAATGGGAAAACACTACGCTTCTTCCCATTGGGGCCAAGCAGTTTACCCGTTGTGGGGGTCCAGCCTGACGAATGTTTCCTCCGACACTCTGCACAACTACACGAGAAACGTTCGCATGCGGTCTATGTCTTGCTGGTTTCTTCCGCCGCCATTAGCTTGATTTTCCTCGGCGGTTAATTTTTTAGATTCAGTTCGTGTTGATAATTCAGATCATCTTTGTATATACAACTGACTGACATAATGCAATTTTTGGAATTTTATACATTTTAGAGAGAGTTAACGTCATTTTAGTTGTAAAAACGTACCAAATCATGAAAAGAATTTGTGATTGCGTCATCAATGACAACACGGTATGCGGTTTTGTAGCATTTTAATCTATTCTTTATGATACCAAAAAAAAAAAAAAAAAAACAACAAAAGAAAAAACAATAAACAACTGTAACAATCCGATAATTATATTTTTACAACAAAAAACGCAAACCAATGGATAAAATTTCTACTGGGATGGCATGACGTAATCAATATGACGTCAAAAAAATAATTCTCAACTTTTTGAGCTAAATAGTCATCAACTAGTTATAATCCATAAATGCGCTCATTTACGTCACGAATTAATGATACGTAAAATTTCTTCAAATATTGAAAATTTATTACGCACTATAACAATGAATTTCTTAATTTTATAACGCAGTCAACTGATTAATAAAAACTTTGTTTTTCTTCAACGTAACTTTACTCTTATTCTAGTTAATGGATTCGCATCGGTGTTTGAACTCAGAACTTATTTCTAAAACTAGGATTTGGACTTAAATCACTTCAGCTCATTGTTGACAATTGGTTTTAGACCGATTAAGTGGCGCGTCACAATGCCCATTGTCTGGTTCTTACTGCAGATCCTCCATGGCAGATCGTAGTAAAATTCGCCCATTTAAATCAATGGTAAAATGTTTACATATACGCAATTTCAAACAAACACTGTAGATTAGTGGGCGGCGTTTTTTGTTTGATTTTACTTTTATTTGAAGGGCCAAAGCTTCGTAATTCCATTTCAGGTTATTTCCGGGGTTAAAAGTTTTTATAGATGCGTATTAAACTCATTTTAAAAAGGGCACTTTTTTACCGTAAAATAGCGGTTTAACGCGTATTTAATGACATTTGATATTTCTGAGCGGAGTTGCGATAGGCATATAGGATAAAAGTGTAAAATGGTATCGTGTTTTGCACCAGGATGCGATCATACAAGCGAAATGAGTAGTTGCAAATTCCACCGATTTCCTAAGAATAGCAATTTGGCTTCAAAATGGGAATCACGCTGCAGGTAAGCTTGTTTTATAATCAAAACTAATCACTATATGAAGTCAAGTTTTTCGATAGAAGATTAGAAGAAGATACGAACACAAAACAGACAAGTTCTTCGATGGAAGAAGAGTTGGCAAGTTGATCCTAACCCTGACGAAAAGGAAAATTGTTAAGTTTTCTAATTTTATTTATTGGGCACATTTTTTGCAGGTTTTTCGACTAGTCTCAATTTCTGTCAAAAGCCATGCACAAGGGACGTGCATGGAGCGCCAGGAGTCCAGGTCCGAAGCTAGAGTGCCAGGAGTCCAGGTCCGAAGCTAGAGCGCCAGAAGTCCAGGTCTGAAGCTAGAGCGCCAGAAGTCCAGGTCCGAAGCTAGAGCGCCAGGAGTCCAAGTCCGAAGCTAGAGCGCCAGGAGTCCAGGTCCGAAACTGGAGCGCCTCGCTACCCTAGTAATGATCTTTTTTGTTTAAGTTTTAGTCCCTTTTTTGGCGAAGACACTTTTGGTTTAACAAGTAGTTTTTAAAAAACTTTAAATACTTCCTCAGTGATGACCTCTAACCATAAAATCTGAAGTACGACCTAGGTATTCTATTGTAGAGGTAGATCCCTGCCGGTAATATTTTCATTTTTGAGAATAGGGCAACTACGTTGGGTTGTTCTTGGAGTGCCCGCTAAAACATCAATCCGGCCCAATGGTGCACCCAGAATTTTCAAAGAGAAGAGGAGAAAATTTTTTAAAAAAGGAATACTTTTGCTGCCGAATTTTTGGCCTTTTTACTGAAAATAGGGCTTTTCACGCTATTTTCAGACAAAAATTATCAAGCTTCGTTCTCGTTTGCTAATATATTGTCAAATAAATCAATCTAATGGCTTTTTTGGCGTCGCATTTGCCCCGCTTTCAAAAATTTTGGATACGTTTGTTTAAAAATGGTGACTTTAATTGACATTTTGGTCCAAAATTTCACAATATTTTTTTTCGGTTTTACTTAGGCATCTTATGGTTTTACGTAGGCGTTTTGTGCTGCCTCTTGGCGGAGTGTAGTTTAAGAAAGAAATAATAATTATTATAATAGCAATTTTTTGTCTAAAAAGCCCTTTTCTTTACTAAATATCGTAAGTGACATTGCTGTGGAACTGGAGGGGGATTTACCTCTCCTAGACCTTACCCCTCCAGGTCCTGCCGCGCTTACCGTATACGCCTGTAAATGCGACTTTAATTTTGCATTCAAAAAATAGTACAAAATCATTTACTTTGCTTTGACCTTTCTACACTATGAGCTGTTAATTTAGAGCTGTAGCCTTCATTCATTTCTAAAATCGTTGTTGACCTTTTTTTGGTCTAAGATTTTTCTTGACTTCACATTTCGCTATGTTTATGATTGTTAAGCAATTAATTTTCTTGTGCAGTATATCCTGTGAAGTGGTCTAGAAACGCTATTCTGTGTCATAATAGTACTCTTTTTAAAATGAGTTTAATACGTATTTATAAAAACTTTTAACCCCGGAAAGGACCTGAATTGGAATTACGAAGATTGAAGATTTTGACTGAAATTGAATTACGAAGATTTGAATTACGCAATGCAACATAAGTCTTAGCAATGCTATACAACGAATATGTTTTTGAGTCTAGGTTGTTCGCAAATAATGACAATGAGACGTTGGCGGCGATAGTTCAGTGGTAGAGCGTTGAGTTGGCAATCTAAAGATTGCTGAGTACCGGTTCGATTCCCGATCTGGCAAAGTGCGTGGCCGTGTCTTGGGAAAGACACTTAATGCTTATTTTCGATTGAAAGCCAAGCAGTCTACTTGTTGTAGATGCCAGACCTGACAAAGGACTTGCAAACAGAACATAAAAAAGTACTCTGCGTTGGTGTGGTTAAACAGACGTAGATTGCCGGTTCATACCAACCAGCAAACGAACGAATGAAATGTTGTTCGAATCAGAGATGGAAATCGGTCGGGTGGACCGGCACCGGTGGTGGTGGTGGTGGTACTACCCGACCCCTTCCGAGGGATGGGGGCGCGGAGGAACTCCGCGGAGACCCAACAGTCGGGCCACACCCCAAGGTCTGGACCATAGATCGAGAATAGAAAGAGAGGAGCCAAAGATAGATTTGCGAAGGGGTTCAGAAGCAGGACAATCGAGGAGGAGATGATTGAGGTCCTGTAGAGGGTGTCCACAGGCACTACAATCAGAATTCTCCTTCCGACTGATCCTGTGAAGATAAGAAGAAAGAAGAAGACTGTGACCATGGCAGCGAAGACGAGAGAGCTCACTGCGTATGGAGCGAGAAAGAAGAAGTTCCTCCGAAGAGACTTCGGGGACTTGGAAGTTCAGGTGGGAGTGAGAGATGTGACGTCTCTAATTGCGGTATTGGGAATAACGGACTTTGGCAATAACTGGGGGGAGAGGGCTTGGGATCGCATCAGTGGGCAGAGAGGCACCAGTTTTGGCAAGTAAATCAGCTTTTTCATTTCCGGGGAGACCGGCGTGTCCGGGGACCCATTGGAAGCTCAAAGTGGTATTGTTGGAGAGGGAGGAGGCAAGGAACCAAACATTCCATAGGGACTCAGGCAGGAGATAAGTGGGGGCTGAAGAAAGGATAGAGAGGGCTGATTGAGAGTCGGTTAGGAAAAGAACTGACTGGAATTTGCAGGTCATCAAATGGCTAGTACACCAAGCAAGACCTTGTTTGAGGGCAAAGGTTTCAGCTGTGAAGCTGGAGGCAATTGGACCGGAGGAAAAGGATAAGGAATGGGATGTGTTGCATTTGGAGCATGTTGCATAGACTCCAGCGCCACCAGGACCGAAAAGGGAGGGGACAGAACCGTCAGTCCATACTTGGATATCAGAGGGGGGGAGGGAGGATAGTCTGCTTGAAGCAATTCGGAGTCGGGCTGTACTGCTGCCTGTGCAGTCGGGAAAACAGTGGAAACAGTGAAGGGGGAAAGGGGGAAACAGTGAAGTGGGTTGTGGACCATGGTGGAAAAGGGGGGCAAGTGATCAGAGATTCGCGTGGGGATGGGAGTGGTTGTGTGGCTGAAGAACAGGATGATCTCCAGGAGGGTTTCTTCTTTAGTCGACAGGGAACGTTTTTAATTGCCAAGGCATAAAGGCTGGAAAAGTCGGGTGGAAGCCGCAGAGCACGTTCGAAGGAGTAGAGGGTCTGATGCTCTAGAGTCAGCTTTAGAGGAGGGAGTTGGGCCTCGAGAAGGAGTAGTGAGGAGGGGGTGGAAGAGAGGCAACCAGTAATGACCCTGCATGCAGCTCTGTGTAGAACTTCCAGATGATTAGTTGCAGTGTTGCAGAGGAACGGGAACCATCCAGGAGAGGCGTATGTGAGCACCGGACGGACAAAGGCTTTGTAGAGTAGGGAGAGAGATTCTTTTGTGGGACCCCAAGAGGCAGTGGCAATTGAGCGAAGGGCTTTGTGGCGTGGGTAGAATTTGGAACACAGGGATTGGACATGGGCCCCAAAGGATAGAGTCCAATCAAAGGTTACTCCAAGGAATTTAGGGGTGGGATTGAACAAAAGAGGGAAGCCCAAGAGGTTCAGTCGCGGCTGGAAGGTGGCTTGATGGGGATCTGTAGAGAAAAAGGAGGACTCACACTTCTTTGGATTGAGTGGAAGTCTCCATAAGTTGGACCATGTTCCAAGGACGGCGAGGGAGGATTGGACAACAGAGGAGGCTTTGAGCGGGTCTGGGGAAGAGGACCAGATGGCCAGATCGTCAGCATACAGGGAGGCATGGGCATCACAAGGTAAATCCTTAGTGATGTCATCAACAAACAGAATGAAGAGGACTGGATCAAGAACCGAGCCCTGTGGGACCCCACGTCTGATGCGGAAGGAGCGGCTGTGGGAACCACCAACCTGGACTTTAGCTCTACGATCAGAAAGGAAGGAGCGCACCCAGAGAACGAAGCAAGGGGGGAGTTTGAGCAAGAGGAGTTTGTGGAAAAGAGCAGAGTGCCAGACCGAGTCGAAAGCCTTGGAGAAGTCAACAGATGCCAAAATGGTTCGGTCTGGAGGCTTATTCTTTTGGAAGCCATCCCAGATTGATTGAGACAGAGTTAGAATTTGGTCAAGGGATGACCTACCAGGACGAAAGCCGGCCTGGCAAGTGGAGAGGAGATGATTAGATTCAAGGTGAAAAGTTAGGCGAGAAAGAATCAAGCGCTCAAAAAGCTTGGAGATGCAGGAGGTGAGGGAAATGGGGCGGAAAGAGGACGGAGAGGAAGTGGGTTTTCCAGGTTTGAGAATGGGAATGATAGTGGAAGGTTTCCAACAAGAGAGGAAGGTGTGAGAGTGCCAGGACCTGTTAAAAAGAGAAAGAAGGAGGAGCTGGGCAGGTTCAGGCAGGTGCTTTAGTAAAGGGTAGGCAATCTGGTCAGGGCCAGACGCAGTGGAAGCGGAGAGATTACTGATGGCAGTGGAGAGTTCATTCAAGGAGAAGGGGGAGCAGAAAGAATTGTGGAAGGAAGAAGCATCCTCACAGCCAGCTTTCCGGAGTTCATTCATGAACTGTCTTTCAGCTCTGCGCGAGGAACGGTGTGTCGCTTGAGATAGATGTGAGCGAAGATAAGAGGCGTAGTGGTTGGCAGTATCAAGAGGGGAAGTGCAATCAGGAAAAGAAGGGTCATGGGAGGTGTTCTTTTTGCCAGAGATGGCATTGAGAAGCCTGAAGACAGCACGAGGATCAGAACGGGGAGACAGGTTAGAACAGGTGGCTTGCCAGGTTGCAGATTTGGCTCTAGAAATGACTGAGGACGCCCTACGAGAAGCGTCTATGTCACTGAGTCGGTGTGACTCAGATCGGTGTGCTACAGAGCGGGCCCTCCGTCGTTCCCGACCTGCAGATTCCGCTTCCTGGGACCACCAGGCTTTGGGGGAACAACCAAGGCGGCCAAAGGGGATAGAGGCCTTGGCAGCTTCAACTAAGAAGAGGGAAAAGGAGTGGGCAGCCTGGTGGATGTTGAGTGCATCAAAATCAAGAGAGGGAAGGTGCTCAGCAATATAAGATTGGTAAATATCCCAACTGGCCTTTTTGTAGTTGAATTTGGGAGGACGAGTGTTTGGGTGACGAACTGGAGAGAGGGGCAGGACAATTTCAATGGGGAGATGGTCCGAGCCAAGGTCAGGGAAAGTGCGCCATTCACAGTGGGGAGCGAGGGACGCAGGAGCTAACGAGATATCAGGGGAAGAACGACTACCAGTGGAATGGTGAAGGAGCGTGGGAGAGGCGGGGTTGTTCAGAATTTCCAGACCGGAGGAAGTGATCCAGCGAAACAGGTCATTTCCGAGCGGGTTAGGAGGAATGAGTCTGTACCATGTTGGGTGGTGAGCATTGAAGCTTCCAAGGATAAAAGTGTCAGGGGAGTTGGGAAGGATGTCAGGACAGAAGGTCCTGGTGCGGTAGTCAGAAGGAGTGTTTCTGATGGGAGGGGAGTAGAGGTTAAGAAATTGAAGAGGAGAGTGGTTGGAGAGAAGGACTTTAACACATGTGTAGTCTGAGTAGGGGTCCTGGGAAGACAGAGAGGAGACAGAAACAGGAGAGAAAGCCAGGTCAGAGTGGATGAGAGTGAGGACACCACCACCAGTGTTATGAGTAGCGGAGGAAACAGGGCCTTGTCTACGGAATGTCCGGTCCGTGCGAAGGGTATAATAACCAGGGATTTGGAACTTTTTGGTTGACGAAAGATGTGTTTCCTGGAGGAAAATGAGGTCATAGTGGTTGCCAGAGAGAAAAGCGATCAGTTCGGCGCGGCGGGAGGAAGGAAGACCGCCGGCGTTCCATTGAAGAATACGAAGAGTTTGTGAGGGGCGTGGATTTCCTTGAGAGTGGGGTGGCATGATATGGACCGATTGTGAACCTGTGGGCGGTGGTGATGAGGCAGGAAGGGTGAAGGCGGAAGGAGGGTTGGTGTTAAGGAGGGGAGGATGTGAGGGGAGAGGCAGAGATGAATCCCTGAGATGTGAGCAAGCAAGTGGAGGGGGTGTGGGGGGGCAGAGCTGGAGAGATGGGGCGGGGGGACGCTGGCCGGAGGGTGGGAGAAGCAAGGTCCCCATTAAGACAAGCAGGGCAATTCCAACCCATGGGGGAGCCAGCCGTGCAGATTTTGCGAAAGTCAGCCCGAGTCAGAGAGGAGCAGGAGAAGTGCACCCACTTGGAGCAGGTGGAGCACTTTAAAGAATTTTTACCAACTTCGAGAAAGCAAATGGAGCAAGGGTAACGTGGGGGGCCCCGAGGTGGACGTGATTGGTAAAAACCAGGCGGTAGTGGGGGGAACCCTGGGGGAGGGGGTGGAGGGGACGCAGGCGGCGTAACAAGGAGACTGGTTTGTGTGGGGGAGCCAGTTGTGTTTTGGGGATGGCACGCTGGGCATCGCCAGCCGACTGCAGTGCCAGTTGCACAAATTGTGCGAAAGTCAGCACGGGTGAGGGAGGAGCAAAGAAAATGCACCCAATTAAGGCAAGCAGAGCATTGAAGAGAATCTCTGCCAACATCTAAATGCCAGATGGAGCAGGGATACCTGGGGTGAGGATGGTTGCTGATGGGGCCTGGGTTAGGGTGGACATTGCCACTAATAAGGAGCAATGCCAGGATAAGGAGACGCCGAAAGGGGGTCCGGTCAATAAGAAGTAGAGGAGCCGCCCAGTTGTGACCGGTCAACGGGCGGCCCAGCGAAAAAACAGTCCGAGACAATGGGGGCGACCTTTCGGTCGAGCCCCTCGGGAGATCTGTCCTGCCATTTCGACCCATCCCCATTGAGGAGGGGACTGCACCACCACGTTGAGGTGGCAGGACGTTGGTGCAGACCGGCACCGGTCGGGTTGAGATTGTTCGACCGGCCGGTCAAGCCGGTTGAAAAACCGGTCAAATTATCCTTTCTGGCAACTAAAAGACATTTAAGCACCAACCGAAATATACTTAGGCTATATATTTTATTATGAATAAAACTTTTTGGAAAAAATCGGTATTAACAAACCACACCTTTCGAAAACACTTGTTGAATGGTTTCAAGCTGTGACTAATATGCTGTGACCATTAAGACATGCACATCCAGTGACGTATTTAGAATGGGAGTATTGTGCCATGCCCCCCCCCACTTTGGGCCACGGCACAAAGCAAAAAAGTGCAAAATATACCTTAAAATCGCGTAATCAGATTCTAATAAAGCATGCATTTGGAAGAGGCTTTCGCCACCTAGCATTCTAGCATCAAGTTAATCAGCTTGAGCAGAAGTGGCGCTGATTACAGATTTTTTAGTACATGCTAAATGTTGCCGCTTTGAAAAGTCGTTTTTAACATAAATTTACCACACTCTACACTGGGGAAAAAAGACATAGCTCTTTTTTTTATATCTAACTAGCCATGGATTGCTCTGAAGTAGCAGCATTTCTACAAACTGCTGGGGCACATTATATTTCGATTGTTTTCTAGCCAATGTCATAACAGTTTGGTGCTTTCAATGAAAATAACGGACGCGTTTTGTTCATCGGGGTAGTTATTCATAACCACTTCGTACTGCCGATGAGTTTATTTATTGGTTTGGGGTTTCGCTTACCAAACCGGGAAGCTTCTTTAGAACAGCTTGCAGTGCTGCCTTTGCAGATGCGAAAAGATAAATGAGAAAAAAATAACAGCTGAAGATAGGTAACAGTAAAAACATACGAACATTGCAATACTTGTACTATTATACCCAAAAACATTAAAATAATGGAGCAATAACATAAGATTGAAAATTATGTCACTAACAGCGTGAAAAAAATTAATAATATTCGTAACAACTCCGCTGCTTCACTTACAGTTTGAGAAAGTATGAAAAGGATCTATTGCAAAACATTATGTACTGGTAAAGGTTTTTAGCTCCACAGAGATTTATATTAATTGTTCCGTCGTGTATAAATTTTTGTGCAGCTAAAAACCTTTACCAGTACATAATGTTTTGCAATAGATCCTTTTCATACTTTCTCAAACTGTTAATGAAGCAGCCTTGTTGTTATGAATATTATTAATTTTTTTTACGCTGTTAGTGACATAATTTTTCAGTATTCCTTTTTTTCACGTTGATAGTGACATAATTTTTCAGTATTTCTTTTTTTCACGCTGTTAGTTACATAATTTTCAACATTATATAATGTTATTGCTCCATCATTTTAATGTTTTTGGCTATAATAGTGCAAGTATTGTGATGTTCGTATGTTTTTACTGTTACCAATCTTCTGCTGTTATTTTTTTCTCATTTATCTTTTTGTAACTGCAAAAGCAGCACTGCCGAAAAAAAGTTAGTGTTTGCTGCTCGGCAAATTGCAAATAATCTGTCACGAATAGCTAAAAAATTGTAACTTCATTTTTTGGCCTTCGCATAAATCATTAGAAAGAACGTTCAATATAATTTAGCTTGTGCCCTCCAGTGCTTTTTATGCTTATTTTGTGCACGTTTTGCGCTGCTCAGAACAGGCCTTTCAAACCGAAACTTAAATAAAAAAAGGTCTTAAAATTAAGTCATTTTTGAAAAAAAAAACAATTTTTTTTTCTGAGACCCCCGTCCAAAGTCACAAATTTTAACACGTTACCCATGCCCCCCCCCCTTTTGAATTTTTTTCATTAGATACATTGAACAGTGAACAAAAACCTTCAGTAAAAATACCGGTCAACTGGGCCGGTCAGAAATCGGTTGACCGGCCGGTCAACCGGCGATGATTTTGAAATTTACCGGTCGAGTCGGGTCGACAAAATCCTGACCGGTTCCATTTCTGGTTAGAATGACTGATTTGCGCGCAGTTACCATATCCGCTTCTACGCAGTTTTCACCTCCTGTTCTATGTCGCTTATTCTCAGGTGGTTGCATTGTGGGATGACGACTGTCAGAGCTTGCATTATGAGATTGAACACAAGGAGTTGAACTTCAATTGGCACATGTCTGGATTGGGGCAGGAATGTTACCATTATTTGGAGATGCTACTCTATGGAATGGCATGTTCGGATTTTGACATTCACTTCACCCAAAAGAAAACACGGGAAAAGGGCCACTTGTTGTGAAGCACGGCATCAGATGTGAACCACCCGGAAGAGCTGACAGTTGATGGGGTGGATTGGAACTTGCCTCTTGAGGATCAAATGTTGCAGTGCGGTTGCTGGATGGGTGGAGCTGCCCGTGACAAAACGAAACCCCAATGTAGAGTTAGGGGCATCGCAAATAACTTTGAGCACTGCTACACAACGAGTGTAGCATTGCTCTTGACTTATGAGTTGTTGACGAATAATGCTTGAGAAACTCTTAGAACGACTTGATAAGATTAAAACAAAATTTATATCAATGCAACGCAAATTGTATTAAGAAGTTTCACCTGCTGTTCCACGTCGCTTAGCCTCAGATGTTTGCATCGCGGAATGGCGACTTTCAGAGCTTGCATCGTGAGATCGAACGCGAGGAGTTGAACTCCAATTGGCACCAACCTGGGATGACGATGATATATGCTGAGTTTCGATATCTAGAAAAATGTCGGGAGGATGAGATTTGACGATGGGAATCAGGTGAAGTGTAACTATAGCGAGATGCGCATTAGAGCTGGTATTTCGATCGTAGTGAAGAGGAAAGTAGATAAATTATATCTGGAATTGCTGGGGGGGGGGGGGGGGGGGGGTGCAGCAATGAGTAGGAGGCACTGAGTGAGCAATTTGTGCTTTGGGGTGAAGTGTAGTAGCTTGGTGAACAGCGAGACTCGTGCCGATTGAACAACCAGGATGAAGTGAATGTGAAATTAAAATTGCGTCAGTTTGAAAGGAAGCGCCATGTGCAAATAGGAAGTTAAGCGAGAAGTTTTGAGTAGGAATGTTTGTGTGTTGGAGATGCTGACTGGCTGGGGCATTCGGCGATGATTGGTGCTAACGTTGGATACCCACAAAATTTTGGAAGGACCGAGCTCCATGGTGAACATCAAGCGAGGCGCAAAAACATAGCGAGGCTCGAGTGTGTATAACTGTGAAATAAGAACGCTGGGTGGGAAGATGGACTGAGAATGAGATTTGAGCGTCAATTTTGGCATAAGTGGAGGCTAAAATTTGAGAATCTTTTCTGGGCATGTTATGTGGAATTTGAGGATGTTGGATGTCTCCGTTTGAAGAAGTTGGGACTAACAGAAAATGGATGAAAGTTGTTGGGGCACCCAGCCTGGGCGTCGATCCTGGGGATACAGGGGGGCGGCGCCCCCTCGGGTTTGACAAGGACGGGGCGAAGTATGTCCGGCCCCCTTGGTTTTTTGGCAAGTAATACCTAATTGGCAACAAGAAATCCAAAATTCCGGACTGAGATAGAACCAGAATGCAGCGAAAACCTTTTTTTTGGTTTTCACCAGAATTTGGGGGCAAAATTCCGAACTGAAATAGAATTATTAAGTTTAACCAAACTTTGCAAAAACATTTCACCCCCTCGGAGTTTGCTTAATCAACAAAAAAATTGACGCCTATGGCACCCAGATAAGAAATTTCATCAGTTTTCCTCAACACAGTTTTTAATTACAGAGTTTTAATTACAGATTTAATTTTCTCAACATTGTCAATTCAGAGTTTTCCTCCACACAAATTCATGTGAGAACGTTTGCAACCAAGATGAGAAAAAAAAACAATTAAAGGGTACTCACAAACTAAGGCTACCATACGTCTTGTTTTCACAGTAACATTCCATTGTTTTAAGTCTTGTCCTGGTGACCCACGCGGTTGACCACCTACTAGTCTGGAGTTCTTGATTGGTCTCGGATATTTGATAATCCTGGTAACCCATCCGGTTGACCACCTACTGGTCTGGAATTCTTGATTGGTCTCGGATATTTGATATCTTACTGATTTCACTGTAGGACATCCAGAAGCGTAGACCTTTTTTTACGGTCTTCATTTCAAATACGCGAAAAATATGGTGTAGCGGTGATTTGTTTATTTGCTTATCTTAAGATTCGAACCAGGTTTCATTTATTTGCACATTTATTTGGGTAAAAATCAGGACTTGGTTAATTGGAATTTGAATAACATTTTTTGTGCTTATCTTTTTTGATTTGCTGTAGATCGCATCTTTTTTAATCCGGTGCTTTTGCCCATTAGCTGTTAAATTATTTCTTTGTGACGTGAACTCATTCACATTTTAGATTGCAGTTTTTTTATATGAACATGTCATAAGTTGTTTGACGTCTTTATAAAATTTGCATAGACAAAGCAGATGTGTTTATCGATGCAATTTTTATTCCCAAATTTGGTAATTGCAGATTTATATGAGTGCATATTTAGAATTTTAATGATTTTAAAATTGCTGCTTATTTTTGTTTCCAAATTTTAATTGCAGTTTTATAACATTGCATGTTTGAATATGTGTTGTTATTATTTTTTTTCGCCTGATGAGACCCTTGAGCAAGGTCGAAACGCGTCGCGATAGCTCAATTGCACTGTATGTTACAATAATAAATTGTATAGATGAATAACTTATGCTTCTAAATGCTAGCCGTGAAGATGGCCTAAGTTACTGGTCGAAACACGAAAACTTATATAGTTTTAGGTTGACAATCATTGAATGAAATTTTAATGATACGTAGGTTTAGTTTATCATTTTACCTCCTACTGCAGGCTTGCTGCTTATTGCGGGACTTGCGGCCCGGGTTTTGTTCATTACCATACTTGAAGTTTTCTTTCCTACATGCAAAACAAGTTCGGCACACTTTATAAAATTGAAAAGTAATATTTCAGCACTTTAAGACGGAAATATCTGATTGAATTATTTAAAACTATACGTGAAAGCTACCAACTGCACCCCAATTCGGATCTTAGGGCGCGTCGAAATGTTCAATGGAAAACATTGAAACTTTTCCTAAAGTAGTGTTTTTCGCCCAAAATTGAAGGCCTCTTTTAAACCGTTTTGTTGCGGCTCCCTGTCAATAACGTAGCCTTTTTAAGAGTTGGATCTGGTAGAGTGGTCCATGGGCTACCTAATGCACGCAAACCCGGATCTCGTGGCACGTCAAAATGTTAAATTGGAAAACAACTGAAATTTCTTCCAAAATGGCTTTTTTCATTGAAATTTGATGACCTTTTTTAAACCTTTCCTGGGCTCCCTGTTGATAACGTACTCTTTTGGGACTTGGATCTGATAGGGGGCCTATGGGCTACCGAATCCACCCAAACCTGGATCTCGAGCCGCGTCGGAATGCTAAATAGAAAAAACTAAAAATTTTCTTCCAAAATGGCGTTTTTGGCCAAAAACTGATGGCCTCATTTAAACTATTCTGCTGGGCCTCTTGTTGAGAACGTACTCTCTTTTAGCCTTGGGCCTAATAGAGGGGCCTGTGGGCTACCAAATGCACCCAAACTATAATCTCGGGCGTGTCGGAACGTTAAATGGGAATAAATTGAAAATTCCCCTCAAATGGCGTTTTTTGCCAAAAAATGATTGCTTTCTTGAAACCCTTCTGCTGGGCCCCATGCTGAGCACTTGTCTTTTTGTTAGACTTGGATCTGGAATAGATAACTGGTCCTTCCAGAAACGGTAATGTCGTTAGGGAATGGACTCGAATCTCACAGATTACAAAATGTGTTAGAGCATAGGTCTCAAACTTCATGAACAATAGACAAGATCATCTACATCAACATCATTTATCAAACATCAGCACTAACATCAATTGTTGAGAATTGCCTGTAGGCCTGATTGTTTGCTATTCTATTTTTAGCTTTGACGTTTAAAATTTTGTTTGACTGTGTTGGTACCTTTCAAAGTCCTCCATTTTCTTTGCACAATTTTGCTGCTAGTTTTTTTATATTTTAGAAGAGACTATTTCACCGAAAATCTCTGTCAAGCTGTTTATAAATTCTAAATTAAATTTAACCGTAACTTAAATCTCTACTGTAAAATTAAACCCAAGCGTAACCCAGACTCCAGTTTAAACACAATCTTAATCCTAAAAAAAGAAAATAAAAAACGCTCAAATTAATATTTCTTATTATCGTTTTACTCTTTTTTACTTGAAAAATTTTGGTAAAATAGTCACTTCCCTTTTTTTTTAGGGGGGAGGGAAGCAAATTCGTGACCAATTTCAACACTTCATTTCCACTTTTTTGATTGCTAGGCAAAATTTGACTTTTTTTTGAGAATTAAGTTGTTGCCGACTTTTTGCTGGTTTGGTCTTCAATTTTTTTGGATTGACCTGTTTTAACCACCTAAAATTCAAGAAAATCTCTGAACTACTTTTGTGTTTTACTCATTTCGATTCACGTCAGCTCAGCTAAAAAAGTATGATATTGACCGAAATATAGCGCAATCTTTAGCATTGCATAGAGAGTTATTACTATCAAATTTTAAAATTGCAAGTTTAGTATACTTGATTACTTCAGCTGTTTTTCCTGTCTCTGAACTGTTGGTAAGTGAGTTGCTAGTTAGACCCGTAGGCCTAGATGTTTTATTTTAGCGCCAAATTTATTGACAATGCAAATTTAAGGAGAGAGATAGTAAATAACCAGATCTTTACTAGGAATTCTAATACTCAAGGTAAGTTTTGTAATTTTTTTCGTTCATTGTGGGCTTAGGGTTTTAGTTTTGCGTAAATCCATTATACGATCTGTGGCAAATTATTATTTTTTCCTTCCTATTGGTTCAGTTTCAGTGGTATTATGCTTTAGATTTTACTCTTGACCTGGTTATTACCTGCTCCCTGCAGTTTATCGTTTTGGTTTATGTTCATGGTCTTTCAACAATTCTAACGTCATGATCTTTTTATAGCTTAATCAGGCGCGTAGCCAGAAATTGGCAATGGGGGGGGGGATTATTGGGGGTCTGGGGGCGGAGCTCCCAGCGCTCGAAAATTTTGCATTTTTTTGCAAAAATAACTTCATTTTAGGGCTATTTGGATCAAAAAATAATGCTTTTAAAACGTGGCTTAAAGATTGGCAGTGCAAACATGATTAAACTGGTGGCATAAATGGGCTATTTGGGAGGTGGCTAACGGTAAAATGTTAGTTTTCTTGTTTGAATGCGGGTAAATTATAAAATCGAATAGTTCAATAAACTCACACGGAGTAATCTATTTCGTATACAGTTTATAGAGAAAAATAATTGGGCAAGGGGGGGGGGGGGGGGCTAACGAAAAGCGATTTGAGAGAAACGATTGGTAATTAACTAATACTAAATAGCCTCTCCCCTATTCCTTAGTTTATACTATATTTGTTGATGACACCTATGTTTTACAGTTTTACACTTGCGATCAAATTTGATTGCTTAATTTTGACTATTTTTCAAAGTTTTCATTTGTTTGTTAGTTGTATTTTTGACAAAGTAGCCCCCCCTTAAAACATATGTTTCAAAAGATGTTTTAAATCACTACTTAGTCCACTCCAGTGCATAAAACAGTCTCAAAAGTGATAAAAATGTAGTGTTTTTCTCATTCTGCATTTTGGTCGACATGCCAATGGGGGGGGGGGCTACAGCCCCCCCCCTGGCTACGCTACTGCGATTAATAATGAATTTAGTTTAAGTCGAAATGTCTCGTAAATCGAATGTTTCATTTTATCTTGCCTCTGGTTTTTTATTGAAGATTAATTTAAGCTCTTCAACTTATAGCCAAGAAAAACCTAGTGGCCAAAGTAAATATATCTTAGAATAAGTTATCAGGTCAAAACTGGCACGGGCTGCCTTTCAGTAAACAGGGAAACCAAACCCCAGCGGACTCAGAACCCAACAACACCCCCCCCCCAAAAAAAGGAACCACGTCAGCATAATGCATCCCGTCGTGATGCAAGCGAATCCAAATCAGCTCTAATCGGGTTCTACAGTAGTAATGTAGTACAATGAAGTCTGATTCAAAGTCTACACCGAAAGTGCTGCAACACAATAAAATATATGCTAAGTGATTAGGCATCCAGTTACCTTAGCTCACTATCACAAATTCCTGCGTTTTTCCACCGCAACACAAACGAAAAGAAACTAGTAGCGCTCAAACCAATAAAGACATAGGCTCTTTTCCAAAATCTCTAGATTTTACAAAAAAATCACTAGATTTCACAAAACCATCACTAGATTAAAAATATTCATAGTACGTCTCTCTCTGGCTTAAAAATCATCAGTTAAGCATTTCGAAAATGATTTTGCGCAAGACATTTCTTTAGAATATAAGTCATTTCGAGGCTGTCAAATACTTTTCCAACTTGCGTTTGATTTCGTTTCAGAATAAATGGTTCGATAAAAATCAATTGCTTGATAATAATAATTATAATCGCTAAAACAGTAAAAGATCTGCTTTGTGTGTACCCCGTATCACATTCACTCATCCTCTCACTCGTGCCTTTTTGGATCCTAGCAGGCGCGCAACCAAGATTTTGCTAAGGGGGTATGGGTCTTAAACCAAACTTAAAAACTTTTTTGTTTACAAAATGTCACAAATGGGACTAAGCCCCAAGCAATTGGATGCCATGGGTGTCTGTGGGAAAACTGGAAAAACCCAAGCCGCTGGAAAATTTTTGAGACTTTTTGGAAAAAATGACCATGTTAACTCCATTTGGAACATATTTAGAACTTTTCGAAAACAATTTAACAAAAACTTTTGTTAAGAGTTGAAAGCGAGTAAAAAAAGTCAATTTTCCAGCCTCTTCATCCACGCTTAAGCCTCTTGATTTACAAGCCAAACCCAAAACACATTTACATGATTGCAGTTTGTGATTAAATTGTCTAAGTGACGTGGCTGTGGGGGAGGCTGAAGCCCCTTAGCCACGCACCTTGGTTGCGAATATGAGCTGAACCCTAGACTAGTTTAGTTGGTCCAATTCAATTCCAGTTTTCTAAATCCTATCTACTTCACCATTCCGAATTTCGCGTCAAAACGAACCATGCTCGACTTGTTTTAGTAACACAATTGCTGAAAAAGCTAAAATTACTCAGATGTGTACAACACCCCGCAGCAAAATTTTTGCAAAGTTAATTGCTGTCTCATTCTAAGTTTTTATCCAGAATTGATTTGGATAATTAAGGTAACGAATTACACGATGACAATAAATATTATTAAAACATTTACTTCGGCAAAAACTTACTCGATTGTCTTCAAAATCACTATATCAGTAGGTCAGAGTAAAAACTACAAGATTTGGTAAAAACTCACTAGGCGTGGCACCAGTGGCTCAAACAAGATGGAGTGGCCAATTACCACATGAGGGCGCAAAATAGCAGGAAAATCAATTATAGACATGGGGCGGAAGAGAAAATAAACCTTGTACATGTTTCTAAGCTTCTCAAAATTAAATTCAGACTCCAGGGTCTTAGTTTAATCTTTTCTTATGGTATCATTTACCTCGATGCTTGAAAATTTTTGAAGCTGCGTGACAAACTGGAGGCAATATATTGGTAGCTATTGGCTAAGAGTAAAATATAATGAGTTGGAGGCACAAAACCGCAAATGAACTATTCTGTTTCGCACAATGAACAATTATATTTTAAACTAAACCCCATCTCAACAAATCCAAACTTGGCAAACAGCTTGCAATTTTGCACTCTATTTCTCGAAGGGCTTGGGGCAATCAATGTCAGTTTAAAACACTCTTTAATTTTCACTAGTTTTCACTCTTCAAAATAACTGATACTTTCCTTCGGCCGCCTTTGCAAGAAGGCCGTTTTGTAAAAAGCCCAAAAGCAATTGCCCTTATCTCCTCTTAATTCAATTTCCGCACAAAACTGGCAGCTTGAGGGCTAAATACCGTCAGTATTTTCATCTGGATTGTAAATTATGACGTAAATAGTAAAATGACTGTTAGAACCAAATTAAAGAATCAGCAGTTTCAGTTTGTTTCAACGAATCATTGAAACCTAGTGTGGCGCATCGCTGAAAGTTGGGTCAAGTTTAACTTGCAAACTGTTCCATTGTTGCACAATGCAGAGCCTCTACGTTTGCTGAGTTTTTGGTAATAAAAAAAATGATAATCGCGCATTCTCTTGATCAGGCTAAACTAAAACAAGCTTTAATTTACGCAATGTTTCTTAAAACAAATCAGCCGCTATGAATTTTACTTACCTGCTGCTCTACCTCGCTTAGCCTCAGTTGCTTGCATTGTGTGATGGCGACTTTCAGATCTCGCATCGTGTTGTTGAGGTCGGGGTGATGAACTCCGTTCATCACTAACGGAACCAAGTGTGGCGGTGGGGGGCTGCATCGAATGTGGAGAGCCGGGATGAAGAGTTGACGACGGAAGCACCGAATCGAAACTTGTTCCTTGCGGATCAGAAGCGCTGCAGCATGAGCAGGAAGACCCCATCTAAACAAAACCAGACTGTGTAAACGACTTACAGTCGTGCACAGCGACAGATGGTTAATAGAGGTTACACAATTTTTCACTCGTGGTACCTCTACTATGATTGATAGAACTTATTGCTCTCTTTCTCTGCATGTACACGAAAATCAAAACTGCATAAGTTTGAAACTTTATTATAGATGATTTTTGATTGAAAAATATCGATTCCCAACATCAACAAAATATCAATGCACACTTGGATCGGTAACTGATTGTTGAATTATTAAGATTTAACAACCCTATAGGTACTGTATTTTTTAAGTTTTTAAACGCCTGCAATAAAGTCTTTAAAAGTTGTTGCTTAATTAGAAAAAAAAATGAAATTTTTGACAAAAACTCTCACCTCAATTTACAGAGCAAAACCAGTTAATTTCTTCCCAATGAATATCCGCAATGCGATATCACAAAGTAGCGGTAAACTAATCTGCAGCAGTAAATTAGTGGGAAATTCTATAGCAATACAATGAAATAAACACAAACAAAACCTGTCATAACGCTGCAGTCATCATTGAATCTCCATTTTTATTCTTTAAGAAATTTGGTTATCATTTCCAACCAGGTACGTAGCCAGAACAAAATTTTGGGCGGGCAAGCAAAAATTTGGGATGGCAAAAAAAATTTGGGGGGCAAAGTAACGTATTTAGACACGAAATGCATGAAATTTTGTTAAAAGTGACGTTTAACTGAAATTATTTGGGGTTGGGGCAAAGCAAAATTTTGCAAGTAAAGTAAAAAAAGTAAAGCCCCCCCTTCTTCCCCCTGGCTACGTCCCTGTTCCCAACTGAGCAAAAGACCTGTTTCTGATAAAAAAGGAAACAAAATTTTTGCTGTTCGGGATAAAAGATCAAAGCTGCAGACTATATCTGGCTGCAAGCCTCCTCCTCAACAAAGTACAGACATTTCAAACTTTTGTTTAGCATCAATCGAGACATAAAAACTCTTTAAAAATTCAACAAATTCATCACTAATGTTTCTAATCTTTTGTTTTATGCCAATTGGCAATTCAATCACTACATAACTTTAACTACAGTATAACCAAGCCAGCATTGCCAAATGAATGTTTCAAAATATCATACGTTTTTCTGCCTCACATTGTAAAAGTCTCATTAATATCAAGCTTAACATGAATGAATTCTTACCAAAAACTGTTTTAACACCAACAAAAATACTATCCTACACTTGAATCGACCTTAATGGTACAGTAATTAATTCTGATTGAATAAAAAATCTTTAACGGATCTATATCGGTGTTGTGCTGTTAAAATATTAAACATCTTTTTTATGAAATCTTGAAAAAGTTGTTGATTGTCTTGAATTTACAAATAGAATCCTTGAAAAAGTTTCACCTCAAAAAATTGACTAAAATCTTTTATTACATTCCAATACAATAGCTACATGCAAAGTTGCATTAAGCTATTCTAATGATTTAGTCTTAAGTTGGGGGGCGATGCAATGAATAAACACAAACGAAACCTGTCGCAACACATTGGTGATGCTCAAGATTAAGTTGCTGAGTTGAAAGTGTTGACAGCCAAAACGCTTGAGTGATTTTCAAACATTGCTTTTAATTATGGTGAGAAAATTGCAATAATATTCAAATGCTGTACTGCCCCAGAGACACAACTAAGAGCGGCTAAGGAGAATGAAATCTCCCTCCTTAGCCGAATCATTTAGGAAATTTAACCCATATATGCATGCTTTTAAACACTCTTTGACCTTGACCAGAAAGAATAAGAGACAGAAAAGAAGGGCTTAAATACTTCAATTTTTTTTAAAGAGCTTTCAAATTTTAAAAAATAGTTTTTCAAATCGTGCTACAACGGAGCCGAATTTGCCATCTGGCACAATGCTAGGCGCCCCCGAGCTTGGATGGTACGACTTAATTTTTTTTTGTCTTCAACGTTATTTGACAGGAAAATGCAGCGAACATTGGACAAAGATCTTTCTTTTTAGATTATTGACTTCACTTATATTGGGCAGGAAAATGCAGCGGAAATACCAAAAGTGCCTGGGGCCCGCCCGGCCAGGTAATACGGAATCTTTGGAATCGGCACCACGCAGTAAAGATGTCGCGGGCACACTTTTACACTGCAAATAAAATACCAAAAATATTGATTATTTACAACCGGAATATGTTAGTGAAGCTTATTTGCACCCAAGCCCTAGGTATCTAACTCGCATATATTTTCAACAGGCTGGAAAGAGCAGTTTTGAATTATACTGTACTAGGTAACACAAGTATTCTTTTCTACAACCAGTTGTCTTTATCTAACCCTTTTTCAACAAAAAATAAACTCGTTGCAGCTCTTAGCCAGCTATAGTTAGCCTACTCTCAATGTGTTCACCAAAAAAGTTGAACAACTTTACAACAACCTTAAAATCATAATGCAATCGGTAGTTTTCTTCCGTCGAAGATTTCCACCAGCGCACAATTTCCGCCATCCGAAAAATGGGAAAATCGATTTCCGCCAAAACTGAAGCAGTCACTTGGCCTATAAATTTTTAAAGTGAAAAGTTCGAATTACCTGCGCCGGATACTTGGATCAGCAAAACTTCAGATCATCAGCAAAATTTGAAAATACGAACTTTGGTTGCCAATAAATACTGAAATGCGGCGAATTCGTTGTCAATCGAGTCAGTAAATCAATTAAACTAATAAAAAACTTAGCGCAGTACCGGTACCTCGAAATTATTAATCACGATTCAATTAAATTGTGTTTTGAGGTATTGTGATTGGAATAAAATAAAAACAAAGTTCCAAAAAAATTTTACTGTTATGTCACAAATACGAGTAGATTTTAACCTCCAATTGCGACTTATACGATGTTGCGTAAAAATTTACATTTATCCAAAGTCGTTAAGAGCTAACAAGGTATTTCGTAGTAAAGAGAAAAAGAAAAACAAAATAAAAACATAGAAATGTATCAGGAAAATAAATTTTAGTCAATTTACGCCAAAAAGTCCTGCTTCCAACGACAACTGTGCAGATAGGCTGTCGGCAGTCAGAACAGTTACATAAACTGCTGCTAAAAATCAATGATGCCAGCTAGGGTTCTTCAAAAAATATCACATACTTATAGAAAAAATATCAGAACCAAAAGTCCGGTCTTTTTCAGTAAATTTCCGACAGAAATATCCATAAACAGAAGAGAATTTTGGATGAAAACTTTTTCTTTGTTTGGAGATCAGCATTCTTTCAGCCACTTTTCCAGACGAATTGAGTGAAGGCCTTTTTCAATATTTTTTGAAGATCCATCCCATTTCCGAAACTAATTTGTCAATATTTGCGAGTATCAGAAGACCAACCAAAAGTATCAGACAGACCAACCACAAGTTCAGCTTCTACCACTAAACCAAAAGAATAGCCATTGATAGATGCCAAGAAGAGAAAAGCTGCTTTCGAGATAATTCGTGACGCCGACAGTGACTCTGTGATATGACGTCACTTGGTAAATAAATAAATATGGTATGGTAAAACATTTGCATAGAGCTTGTGAGATGGCCTGAAGCAAAGCAGGAAGCAAGCCAGAGGTACAGGCAGTGCAATGTGCAGTATATGCACTGTGCAATGAACACATCTGCGCACTGTACGCAATAGCCATAGTAACAAAGCTTTGCGTTGAGCTTAACTGTGGTTTAACCACACTTCATAAATCTTATTGTTTTATACGTAGAATCATTTTTAAAAAGTTTACTGTATTTTAAAAGCGGATTTCAAGATTCAGGCGCATCTGACATGACAGTTGCAACTTGAAATATGTCGTCAACATGTTCAAAGAACAATTGCACATGAAAGCAATGTGCAAGCAAATCACTAAATCTACTTTTGCCGCAATAAGTTAATTTTGCCACCATTTTTTTCATGGTTAATTTAAATAAATCGTTTGTCCGGTCTGTCTTCCGATTTTCTTGCAATTGGTCCACAGCCAAAGTCTAGTCTGAGCCTAATAAAAAAAACGCAGTCTCGCTACGTTTGTACTCTCGTTCATGAATGAATTTGAAATTTCTAATGAAATGTTTCGGTTCTGCATGATTAAGCATCATGTCTCAAATATTTTTCCGCTGTGAAAGCCTTTTCAAAAAAACCTTAATGTATCATCACATCAATGAAAAATTTACAAACCATATCTCGCAATTCTTTTCAACAGTTTATGTTGGTAGAAATATTAACAAACAATGATTGTTAATCATTGGCGACAGTAAGTGCCAAAAAGGGTCAATCTAGTTTGCGATGCGGATGTTGCAGATTTATTTGTGCTTTCGTTTGGATTTTTTTGCTCTGGAACGCAGTTTTGCATCAGTTAAAAGATATTTCGATCGCATCCCAGTTTTGCGCACTCGCTTCGAGTTGCTGCGGAGTTCAAAGATATTTTGATTAGTTCAAATTTTTCTGCATTCGTTTAAAAATGCTGTATTTCGATCCGATTAAAGTCTAGTGTTTTCGTTTAAACATATTTCGATCAGTTTAAAGTTTTGTGCATTCGTTTATAGTTTTGTACAGTAGTGAAAGATATTTTGATCGGTTTAAAGTTTTGTGTTTTCGTTTAAAGTTTTGTGCACTCATTTTAAGATATTTCTAGAGATGCGTTTAATGTTTGTGTTTTGCACTTCTGAGTTTTCATAAAATTATCATCAAAAACTCAACAAAATGCTTCAAAATATTAAACACTTTTGCGCCTAAAAACAATAGAAAATTTGTTGTCCATAATTTTTAGAAAAAATGTACCTTTGGCCTTGGCCTCAACCATTGCAGGCCTCGAGAGGGTCTGTACTCGAATTGTCGGTTCTTGGCCTCGGATTTTTTTTCTTTTGGGTCCTTGGCCTTGGCTTCAAACGTTGGGTCCTTTACTCAACCTCGGCAGTTGCGCTAGCCGTGAAAGGTTGTGTTTGTTTTTGCAGCGTCAAACGCAAAATTTCAGAAAAAAGCGTTCAGTAAATACGGTAGTCAAATCGATGAGTATGCCTGCAAAAAAAGATTTTGAAGCTGAAATTAGTACGCACCCTCAACAAATTGTAAGTAGAGTTTTGAATAACATCAGACCTGAAATTGAAAAGATGGTTAAGGAAGCTTTTCAATCCTTTGCAAATGACTATTCAATTGAGTTAAATAAAGTTAAACTCAACATTACCGATCTAAAGAAAAGTCACGAGTTCTTATCTGCAGAATACGATGACCTAAAGGAAAAGTACAGCAAATTGCTCAAATCAAGCAAACAAAGTGAAAGATCAACTAACCAACTAAACCTTAAACTTGACGAAATTGAGACAAACAAACAAGACGAGTTCCACAAAATTGACGACCTGGAACAATATGGGCGCAGGCTTAATTTGGAGTTTGAGGGTATCCCAGAGCAGAAGGAAGAAAATGTAACCAACATTGTTTTAGATATTGCTAAAAAGCTAAACGTCGACGCCAGTTTCAGCGACATATCAATTGCACATTGTTTGCCACCAAAGCGACACAATCAAAGCGATGGCTCATCATTGCCACCAACTATAATTGCGCAATTCACTACTAAGCGCATCAGAAACGCAATATACTCGAGGAGAAAAGAGGCAAAAAATATTAAAGACTTTCCAGTACCAGAAATGACTAAGCTGTTTGTAAATGAAAATCTAACTCACTATCGAAAAAAACTTTTTTGGTCGACCAAACGAGCTGCCAAGGCCAACAACTACAAGTTTTTTTGGACTGCAAACGGCAAAATTTTAGTAAAGAAAGATGATAATGCTCCAGTAATGGCAATTCTATCTGGAACAGATATTGACAATATGTCTTAATTGTGATTTTCTTGCGTGTGTATTTCAGTTGTGTTTACCTCATCATGAGTCGAAATGATTAATCAATCTTTCCAAATTCATAATTTTTTAGACGTAGCTGAGATAGTGCAACGGTTGCAATTAGAAAACGTTAAACCCTGTCAATATCATAACATTGACAACGTATCTACTTTGATATCAAATAACGATAATCTTTTTTTGTTTCACTTAAATATTCGGTCTCTTCAGAAGCACTTAGATAGTCTAAAAGAATTACTGCATCAACTCTCGACTCCTCCTGATGTTATTTGTATTACAGAATCTAAACTGAAAGATGGTTTTAGCTGTTCTGTTTCCAATCCTGACTACAATTTCTTTTATGCTAATTCTCCAACTAATGCAGGGGGTGTGGCCATTTATGTGAATAAAGACTTAGATACCAAATTAAAAAATGATTACCAGTTCCAAATGGTCGGTTGTGAAAATTTATTTCTCTCACTAAAAATAGGCAACAAAAAAGTTATAGTAGGAGCTGTTTATAAACACCCAGATGCAAACAAAATTCTTTTTCTTGAACGTCTCGAGGAAAAAATGCAGCTAATCAACCTACGCCAGCTAAATTGCGCAGTTCTAGGTGATTTCAACATTAATCTTTTGTCTTCCGATTCTAGTGTCATCGCCTACAATAACATGTTAACTTCTAATTCCTTCTTTCATATTATTAGTGTACCTACTCGTGTGACTAAAAGTTCAGCAACGCTAATCGACCACATACTCACAAATTCGTTACACTCAAATATTACTCCCGGAGCAGTTCGATATGACATCAGTGATCATTTTCCTATATATGCAATTTTTTCCAACTTTCTAAAAAAACAAAATTCCAAAATCTATAATCGCAGGGATTTTAGAAATTACGATAATGAAATCCTAGCCAACAATGTTGAGTCGTCCTTGTCTACTTTTTGTTTTAATAGCGACTGTATTACTCCGTCAAACTATGATAAAAACTTTCGAAACATTTATTGCAATGATCAAAACGGAGATTAACAAACTTGCGTTTGTCACCAAATTATCCAGAAGGAAATCCAAATTAGCTCTTAAACCGTGGATTTCAAAGGGAGTTTGGGTTTCAATTAAAAAGAAACAAAAATTGTACAAAAAAGCTTACCCAAACGGCTCGCCTCTCGATATTTTTATTTATAAAAAATATAGCAATTGCCTGACGAGGGTTAAAAAACCCGCAAAAAGAATGCATTATATTAAACAATTTGAAAATTGCAAATACGATCAATTAAGAACTTGGAAAATTATTAGAGAGCTCGTATATACTTCAAAACCTAAAAAAACGACTCGTTTACCTTGCTCAATGTTAACAATCATGAAATTGATGATCCGTACACTATATCAGAAGCATTTACGAATTTTTTTGTAGCGTTGCTGACAAGATTCAACAAACTTTAACAAATCCCGTAAGCGAATTTCATTACAAAACCTATTTAACCAGTCCCATACTGCCTTCCATTTATCTTGACCCACCAATTCCACGTGAAACTTATAACATAATAGTTAATCTAAAAACAAAAAAATCAACCGGGACTGATGAAATTTCTTCATTTTTTGTTCGTAAACTAGCTTCTGTATTATCGCCATATCTGTGTTTTTTATTTACCTTTGCATTCGAATTTGGAATTTTTCCAAATTGCCTTAAAATTGCTCGAGTTGTTCCTATCCATAAAGCAGGATCAAAAAAAGAAGTTACAAACTACCGACCAATATCATTACTTACCTGTTTTTCCAAAATTTTAGAGAAGCTAATCCAAAACCGACTACTGAAGTTTTGCCATAAGAACAATATATTTTACAATCGACAGTTTGGGTTTAGAAAAAATCACTCTACCATTCAAGCTATAAATGACATTGTTTCCCAATGTTATGATAATTTCAACTGCAAAAAAGACACTTGCCTAATTCTATTAGACATTCGTAAAGCTTTCGATACCGTAAATCATAACATTTTACTAAGCAAATTGAATCATTACGGTATTCGTGGGGTGGCTAATGACCTACTTCATAGCTACCTTTCAAACCGCACCCAATTTCTTGATATTTCTGATTCCATTTCTTCTACTAGGTTAGTTGCTAACGGAGTCCCCCAAGGATCGATCCTAGGGCCAATACTTTTCTTGATTTTTATTAATGATCTGGCTAATGCTCTAAAAACGTCCCCCCAATTATTCGCAGATGATACTTGTCTTTTGATTAGTGATACTAGTCTAGATGGATTGGAACGACTCTGTAACAGTGAAATACTACTTGTATGCGAGTGGATGACTTCAAATCGTTTGGCTCTTAATCCTTACAAAACTCAAGCTTTGCTAATTTCCTACCGTAACATTAATTCTAAGACTTTCAGCTTGGCTATAAACAATATCCCGATTAATATCACCCCAACAGCCAAGTATTTGGGCATAGAAATCGATTCAAGTTTGTCATTTACAAATCAAATTAACAAAATTGAGGCCAAAATATCAACAGCATTGGGTATTCTGTTTCGGCTTCAACATTTTGCCCCTAAACAGATATTGATCTCGGTTTACTACTCTTTAGTCTACCCTCGTTTATGCTATGGAATTACTATTTGGGGTTCTACATCTAACTATCTTCTAAACAGACTTCAAGTACTGCAAAACAAATGTCTTCGAGTTATTGAAGGTTGGCAATTCAAACGAAAAATTAAACCATTGTATGAAAAGTATGATTTTCTCAATATTAACCAAATTCATTTCTTCGAAGTAGCCAAATTTATGTATTACAGTGTGCATCGCCTACAGCCTGCGATATTTGATGATTACTTCAAATTTGTGACTAGTGTTAGTAAACATCGCTTGAGAAGCGTAAATGACGACAAACTCTATCTACCCTTTTTCAAAAACAAATCTGGTCAAAATTCAATAAAATTTAAAGGGGTTAAAATCTGGAACTCTTTACCGAAAAACATTAGAACTCTTTCCTTAGTAAAATTCAAAAAGAGCTGCCGTCAATACGTGAAAAACTACATCGAATAAGTAATGCTTGCAAAATTTTGCATAACTTGTAATCTAATCGGGTGTAAAACAGTGACTTCGCAAACCACAACTCTTAATTTAGCCAATTGCATATGCCTACAGGAGTTTGTTGACCCGAAGACTGAAAAGTCCCTTTCAGACTCCTGGTCGCTAAGTGTTTATATTATTTTCATTTGTTGATTATGTAAATTTATTATTTGGAGTTGCACTTTTGTGGCAAAATAAATATCTCTGTCTGTTAAATAGTAACAGGCGTAATCTTAAACTTGACGATAAATAGAAATACAATTTGGCGATAAATAGAAAAAAAATTGTCGGTTGATGATAAAAAAGTGTTACAGGTATTCAAAAAAAATGTTGTTGCAATTTTGATTGGGTTGAAATAAGCTATACTTGAGATTGAAATACGTACGTCAAAAATTATTAGTTTATTGTAAATACATTTACACCACCACTGCGGCAAAGCATAAAAATACCAAGAAAATTTTATTCCAACAAAAATTGGATTTACTTTTTTATTTAACCCCAACTTAAACCTAGACATTGAAAGAAAAAAAGGAAAAATAAACAACTTTAAGATGCATAATTTTGTGTTCCTTTAGTTTTCTTTTTGAATTAAACTTGCCGGTGAAATGGTTACTCTAAAATAATTCGACGCACCATTGCAAAACAACTGTGGCGCATTTCTCGCTAATGATTAGGCTGTACAAAAAAAAACAAAAAAAAACACCGAAACGCTGTTAGCCTCTAAGTTATAATACCACTTTACATCGAATTCGCAAAGTTGTATTTGTTTAAAACTGACTGTTTATATTTTTGTTTGGATTTGACAAAAGAACAATAGCGATAATTATGTGGAATATTGTTTTAAACGTTCCATTAAGTGGGATATGAAGTGTTTTTCTACGTATTTTTGATCCCGCGAAAGCTTGAAAAAATTCATTTTAATGTTTTTTTCTTGTATCATAATTGTGTGCATTTTCAAGTTTTCTAAAATACTGATTAAATAAAGTTGGCAAAATTTAATTATCAAATTTAAAAATAAACTTAGCAAATTCCATTTTAATCATATTGTCAAGTTTCAGGACTTCAAATTGAGAATATAACGATGTTAAGGGATAATATCGCGAACAAAAAAGATCGGCTCTTAAAATTTTATTCTGAAGAATTGAAAAGCTTGTGCTAATGTGTTTTTGCAGCTCTACTTCTCCACTTTAACGATTCGTTTAAAATAAAAGACTCACCGTCGCTTCTTCGTGAATGGAGGATGTAGCCTATGGATCAACCAAGCAAGCAAAAAAAATTTCCAATTGCTTTTACATCTTAATTTACCAAGTTGCCTTGGCCAGGAGATAGCGAAGGGACCTTTCGGTCTTCGAGTCAAGCTGCCACCTGCCCACCTGTCTGCCTCACACGGTGGAGGCTTCACACTGTCCCTTTGTATAGCTGAACGTTTAGCAGAAAACCTGCAAATACTAATTTTTCTGGTTTTTGTTTTAGCCCGACCGGGATTCGAACCCGAGTCTACTGTTTAGTCAGCAGACACTCTATCCCCTAGAACCATTAAATGGTTTAAAAACAGTCTAAGAAAAAACATTAGTTTTAAAGGACATTCAAGTCAAGTTATTTACTGTTGACCAACGCGTTAGGATAAGCGTAAAATGCATTTTCACCAAATTTGAACTTCTTACATCTTGCCATGTTTTGAAATATTGCAGTTTAATTTTAGCAACTTTCCTCGTACTTCAAAGTGAATTTCGCCGCAAAACCTAAATTGAGAATCATGAACATGCAATAACTTTTAATATTTTGTTCCTAATTGGCGCAACTCCGGCAAAATTTTTAAGGAGAAAAAGCCTTCCTAAGGAGAAATCTAATCAGTTATATCGTGGAAATAAAAGGTCGCAGAAAGCTCAAATTGGGTGAAGTTTGTCTTTAGATCAGTCAAATTTTTTTTAAACAAAACCGAGAAAATAAATTTTTGACCTGAATGTCCTTTTAAACACTCCAAAACTATAATAATATAAAATTTGTAAAAGTAATTAAACTTTGGAGCAGAATAACGGGACGATGTGAAGAGCTTAGACAAAAAAACCAGAGCCAGGATAAAATGAGTCATTCCATTTCGAGACGTTTCGACTTAAACTAAAGTCATTATGAATCTTATTCAAATAAAATCATTAGCAATCTTATTCAATTCTATTTGAATAAGATTGATAATGACTTTAGTTTAAGTCGAAACGTCTTGAAATAGAATGATTCATTTTATCCTGGCTCTGGTTTTTTTGTCTAATTGAACTTTAATTTGATTTTTGATTTGCGTTTAACAGTACAAGCAATAGAAAATTGCTATTTTGCTGCAAAGAGATGCAAAATCATTATCTTACTAGAATTAATTGTTTACAGTTGCTCAAAAGCTTTAAAAATAAGGCTTTGCTCTGTTTAATCAAATTAAATGAAACTGCTGTGCCTTAAAAATCAAAAATAATACTCCAATTCACATCATTTGTGTTTATAACTCATCCATGTTAATGTGTTGTGTACACAAGTGTGTTGCCCCCACCTCCAAACCAAACAACTTTTCAAGTTGGGTGCCAATGTTTGGGTAACAAACCACGTTATTAACTTGCTGTAATATTCTAACTCATTCTGCAGTTTTCTTATGATTACAATCAAGGTACAGAAACTGGCATTCCTTCATCAGTAGAATAGATCGTCAAAATTTTTTCTGTTCTCTTTTTTCTGTTCTCA
The DNA here is from genome assembly GCA_963965965.1 of Trididemnum nubilum. Classification (NCBI taxonomy): domain Eukaryota; kingdom Metazoa; phylum Chordata; class Ascidiacea; order Aplousobranchia; family Didemnidae; genus Trididemnum; species Trididemnum nubilum. The sequence goes on from OZ014469.1 coordinate 1,415,338, forward strand.
TTTTCTTCAGATTTTTTAGATATCTTTGTTTTTTTTATCAATGAATCAAAATTCGCATCAACTGAATCGCTCTTTCCAAATATGGCGATTTGTGGCTGAAGTTTGCCGATTGTTCGAGGGCACGCGAATGTAAAAATTAATTGCAAATAGATGGGTGGCTACGCTCATTAAAAATAGTCTCATACTGTTACGTGTCCCAGTAAAACAGTTTGAATACCTTTGCCCTAAACGAATGCCCCAAGAATAAATTAGTTCAAACCCGCTTCACGGCCAACTACGCCGCACAGCTCAACTGGCGTCGCTTGATCACGACTGAGTTTATCTAAGATCATAAAGATTTTATTGGAAGCTGAGCTATGCTTTGACTACCTTCCCATGCTGATGTGCTTGCGTCATTACGATAATTCATTTCTCCTCAGTTTGTAACAGGGTTGCCAGTTTAGTTTTGCCTTGTCGTCATTGTAGTTTTGGCTGATCAATTTGTACGGAAAATCATTTTTACCTAAAAAGTTTTTCATTAGAGTCGATAACAAACCACGTTTTACTCAATCAGTTTTCAACACAAGCAAATCTACGAGAGTGTCATCTTAATGAATTGCGGCTGTTTATGCACATATATATTCTCAATCGCTGTGCGGCTGCCGTTTCGGGGTTTGTCCCTTCATTAGCAGCGAACAGAGAATATAGCGGTTGGCTGATTGAAAGAGTGTTATCGTTTTCGTGCCCAGCGAGAGTGCTCCACCTGGCTAAATCGCAGGTCTGATCAAGCAGCTACATATTCTCAATCGCTGTACAGCCTGCTTGTTTCGGGGTTTGTATATACATAAGTATAATATACTGTATGCATGTATTTTTTTTGGCAGCTTGATTGAAAAAAACATTCCACTAAATGGCGACAAAAGCCTATTTCTCGTCAGGCGTGCTTGTAATGACCAAACAAACAATGAGAATGATTTATTTTACGACATAGAAACGTTTTATGCATGGAGCTGAATGCTTGCTTTTGCAATGAATGATGCCATTAAACTTTGCACAGCAAACAGCCTGGCGGAGGTTTTATAGCTGTTGCTCAGGTTATACGATTTGGGAAGGAAATTTACTGCAAATGTCGTAAACTCTATTGCTAAAATCAATAGCTCGCCAGAGTGATGAATAAAAATTCTAAAAATTTATTGATGTTCCAATGACCATAAAAATCTCGTGCAAGATACTGAAAAGCGACAGAGTTTTGAACCATTTGATGCCTCAAAATAATAATTTCCAAACCTAAACGATAGCAACCAAAACACTGCGATATTCTTCAAACTTATTTTCAAAGATGACACAAAACCTAGTGACGTAACTATAGGTTTGAGCCATAATGTTTGTACATAATACTTTTGTGTGATGTTTAATTTAATTGAAAACAATAAAGCCGTATTTAAAATAATAAAACTTCAAACGTTTCGAACTTGGCTACGTCCATCATCAGTAAGAATAAAATCTTGTTCAAATAGAAATCCGAAATGTTCAAAAACGTTACAGTTTTAAATAAGGTTTTACTGTTTTTAATCAAATAAATAAATTGTGTGATAGGTGCAGCAACCCTGCAAATTAATGAAACTCACTTGTTTAGTCTCCAACGTCCTCTGCATCTTGCGAGCACTGCGTAACGAATTGCATTATTTTCATCCAGTACAAACAAGGTTGCTTTGTATATGCAGATGACTGATGATGACGTCATAGTGCGTTCCTGCTCTCCAGAAAACGTGTTCAGGAATGACAGAAAGAATTGCTACGGTAAATTTTATTAATGGGCCTTTGATTTTTACTTGCATTAAGTCAAAAAAAAAATAAGCGCGAAGCATTATTTAAACAATGATCATAGTGCCGTTTCAATGCTCAATTCACTGCAAAAATTTTTGTAACTTTGTTACTTCACATTCAGCTTAATCTTCGTTTTCAGCAAAGCAAATTAGCCGTTTTGCAATTGTCATAGCAACTGCCAGGTTACGTTGGCCAGGAGATAGCGAAGGGACATTTTGGTCTTTCTTGTTGCTCAGGACATTGGCTTGCTAGAGGAAGATAGTTTCATTTTCTGAGCTTAAACGTAATTGAAGCTTGAGACAATAATTATTATTTTTATCGTGTAATTTAGTCTAAGCTTTCCCCCATTTACAAATAAATAAAATTGGTATTCAAGTCTCAAATAACCTCTATCACAAAAATGAGTAAATCCATAACAAAAAGTATCTATATCGCTCCGCCGTTAATTGATTTTACAATTTTTGCTTATTTTTCTCAAATTTCACAACGTCAAATTCAATTAAATGAAATCTTTATTATACTCGCTGTATTGCGCCGGAGCCTGTAACGAATTGACCGGGCCCATTGCGCCCGAGAAACACGGGTTCTTTTGCAGAAATGTTGGAGCGGGGGCGAGCCGTTGGCAAGACTGTGTGCGACTTGACGGGTCCGAGATTTAAACCGTAAACCTCCCGCTCCAGAGACAAACGAGTTATCGTTCTACCGACTGGCCGGTATTTCACAGCGTTGATACCGCTTATCTGTTCAGCTTAGAAATGCATTACTTGTAGAAATCTATACGAATAATAAATACACTTCGAATTTAGTGGAAATTAATGCATTTATATCGCGCAGCTTAGCGCATGAATTTTACTGTTTTCTGATCCCGTATAATTTTGTCGGATTTGCACAATAAATTTTGTTTGTGTTTGAAAGTTTCATTCAAGCAGGCAAAGCAGCACAGGTTAATATGAGTGGAATTTGCTTTGTCATACCTAGTAAGAAGTAGTGACCTCGATTGACCTATTTTCAAATCGTACCATTGTTTGCATCGGCACGCGTTTGCTTAAAGGTAAAATAGCTATCTATCGCCTTCTTGCAGCTAAAGATTGTGATGTTTTATTTACAGTTCTTTGTTGCATCAACTTTGACCACTTACAGCAGCCATCTTCACAGCGTTCCCTGCTTCACATAGCAGAGTACAAAACTGTCGGACGCTAAAAGTGAGATACGACACCTTCCATCTTCCCAAGCGCGCACTCATTGTCGACAATAGTTCTTTAGATCTTTCTTAGCTGCTATGTTTCCTCGTGTAACGTTTGCTTCCTCAGCAACTTGCTTCGTTTCAGCGCTGACAATCACGCGGGTCATGATCTGCAACAATTTGGCTCCACTGCTGCACCACAATCCGAATGCTCTGACGAGACGCTCTCATTCGCTTTACAGTAACGTTCACCACGACTGTGCATAGACCTTTGACTGTCTCAGAGTGAAAAGCGACAACCAGCTTTCTTCTTCTCGCCCTAACGAAGGATGTGCATCGCCATGAGACAAGTCACTTTGCTTGCACAGTGCTGTATGTTTTCTGTTTGTAACGGGGCTTTGTGCTCCACTTGCGTTGGTCTATGTTGTTTTCCAGCGGCCAACATACGAGTTAGTTAACAAAAGTGATATGGAGTCAGTGGATTTCCAGTTCGAGGGAAGCATACTCAGGAAAGTCCTTTTAAATATGTGCATAAGCTTAGTCAGTTCAACAATTGACCCTGTCCTGAAGACTATTTTTACTATAGTATCATAGTCGTTATATTATTTTTATTTATGTTTTGGGCGGGTATTTTACTTGCCATTGTCGTAAAACATATAGTTTCGTCACTGAAAACTAAATTTAGTTGCTAGCCCCGAAACCCGCAAGCGCTACCTAATCTATTATCACAGTTCATATTTTTTTGTGACATTTTTATATTATTATTATTAATTCTGGTTTACATCTTTGTGTATTACCGTATTTTGAGCACCCCTCTTTTATACGGCCAAAGGATATTATAGATTGTCGTGATGTGATAAACAGAAAAGTTGACTTTGCTTGGCAGCTCTGGGCCAGTGCGAGAAGGGTTCAAATCTTGCTATCTTCTTTGTTAAAGACTGGTAAAGAGCGCTAGTATGTCTGCGCTGTGTATGGTTTAGACTCTAGAACAGGGTGTTACGAAACCGTAACTAATTTAAGATGAAGAATAACGGTAAGCCGGCGGGTAGCCCAATGGGTCTTCACTGCAAATTCTTAAAACTGCCCGATCCACAGAAGACCACAACCAAAGTCCGTCGATTCGATGAATGTATTCAGGTATGGTAGGTGAAATAATATAAGCGCAACTTAAACAAATGGAGCAATTTTTTACTAAAATTATTCCCGGCTGACTTCCAACATATATACCATAGACGTTCAGAAATAAAATGGTGCGCACTGTTCAGCACTAAACCAAAAAGAAAACATGATCCCAGGTTTATAGTTAAAGGAGTAAAAACCAGAGAAAAGACTATCATGTTATAATAATCAAGAGAAATGCAACAATGATAGGTGAACAGTTCAACTAGCGAAATAGCCGTTTACAAGGACTAAGGGCAAACGCGTGGAGAAAGATGCTGGTCATATAATTAAACCTGACACTTTTTGACAATGTAATTCTGGGGCACTGGGTACGGCAACCTTATATTTTGCTTTCAGCAATGCACGAGTTTTTAATTGTACATTGTTGCTCATAATCTAAACATGATCGTACATTGTTGCAACCGTCTCAAACGTTATTGCGCATTTTTGCCATGAAAGAAGGCCAGCACTAATAACGCATGGTATTTAGCGTAATAAGGCTAAAATCCAGTCCAAAAATTATTATTGTGGATAGGCTAAATACCAACAAGAGTAGCGCTTGGTAGCTGCATGCCCTGGCCCGTCTATTTTTAGGCCATTATAGCCTGCGCTACTGCAAAGTATCTTTAATAGTTTTACTTAAACCCTGTTGGTTTCAATTGCACATAATATTGGTATCAAGCAAAGTAGGTGTTTTTGATAGGCTTGCTTGCAAGCTCTAATTTAGTTATTCGTTGCATTTCATCCAGTTATTGAGAAGTTTAGTAGCCTATTTATATAAACTTCTTCATGTTACTACTTAGTTCATTATTTGATTGGTATTGTAATTCTACAACATCTGTAATGTGCAATAAACTGTTTTGAAGAAGTGAAAATGACTTATAATACCCACTTAACATTTATGCATTTCATTAGATTTTTTTTTATTCTTTCTAGTATATTAGTCCGGTAGAAATAGCTTTCACCAGGAAAAAATTTATAATAAGCTGAAATTTGGCACAATGTTTTGGACGTGGGACTTCCTTCTTTTTTGGCCTTTAAAGTCTGCCATCTAGTGTCAAGGAGCCTTTACTATCCAACAGCCAATCCAAAAGTTGTAAAAGTGCGAAGTCAGTTTTAAATAAAAGTTGGTTTTCAAGTTCAGGTTTTAAAAAATTTATTTTGAAGTTGATGACGTCATTCATGGTGACGTCATTGCCAAAGATGTTGAAAAATGACGTATTGATGGCTCAAATTGGAAATGAGAGTTAGCTGCTTGGTTCCAAACCAAAAAATGCTTAAATCAAAGTGATTACGTCACGAACGTTTTTGATGACGTCATCTGTCACAAGTTTTGATTGTAAGTTTGAAAGAGTATTGACCAAATTTGACCAAACGAAACATTGCAAAACTTTTTTTATTAGCTTTAAATTTGGGGGAATTATGCTGTAAATTCATTGCGTTTTACAACTCTCGTATAGTGTACACTCTTTTAGACGTTATAAATAACCTTGGATTGAAAGTCAAAAACTGTGTTGTCAGTAAAAGTCTAATTTAGTAGGCACCGGCACAGCCAGGAAGGGGGATTAGGGGGACCAGTCCCCCCCTTTTTCAAAGCGCCCAATTTCAAAAACTTATTTAAAAAATAAAATGTCAAAAAACTACGGTAATTGAAAAACGCTCAAGTCAAGTGTAATTCTACCCTGAGTTGCAAGCAAATAAACAACGTCAAAACTTTTGCATTTTTTTGAAAATTTTTTCTAAGGTCATTAGCTTTTTTATCTTTCGCAACAAATTTCAGCCCTCTAGCTTGTATTGTTTGCGAGATATTCGAATTGAAAAAACGTTTGCTGCATAACAGGCAAAGTGAATCGCTTCTAACGTAGCAATGGTAATGAAATGAGTTACTATCAAAAAATCAATTTTGGTAAAAATGATTAAAAAAGTTATCTTTTACGTCACATTAATATAACAATCGCGCATAAAAACTTGATTTTATTGAAACAAGTTAGCCACGTTGCCTTTTTGCGCCATAGAGTAGAACCAAACCCGGAAAGTGGGAATGCGTGTATAGTCAGTGCTGATGTTTAATGAAAATGTAAGGAAATTAATTGCGTAGGCCGTATTGCGCTGTCGTGAAATGATAATGTCTAGTCAGCATTACTGCATTGCTTTTGCGGGAGAACGCGAATGAGGCAGAAAGCAGCGCGGCTTCGCACCAAAAACGCAATCCATTTGTTTCAAAACTCATCATTTTCCAAAATGGAACAAGTAGAATCAGATACCGTCGAGAATTTGGCGCGGCCCAGATCTGACGCGTATCAGTACACGAATTAAATGCCACCATAGTCGAATCGTATTTCGACCCAAATAAATTTCGAGAATATTTTATTTGAAAACATTTGGAAAAACACTAATCGCAAGAGAAAAGCAAATCTTTTTTAAGAGAATGATTCTCCGTTTATTTGGACGTCGAAATTGATTTTTTATTATACTGTTTTAAGTCCGTTTTATCGATCATGTGTATTTATGCGTATAAATATACGCATATCAATTGATTGTATGCATTTTATCTGTTTTTTTTTTTGCGTTTACATGGAATAAGATATCAGACGTAGTTGGTCTTTACCGCTTCATGTAGGCCAACATTTAGACCAACAGCCTAGTGAAGCCGTTTATTCGAAAAACGATGGAATCAAAAAAATTATAAGCGAAACTACGATGTCAGCTTGATCCTTTAATTTTATTTTCAGTTGAAGTTGGGAAAGCGATCGGCTGGTTTGAATTAATCTAACAACTTCAATCTGCGCGATGTCAAAAGTTTTATACAGTAAATAGTTCGCTAATTTATTTTTAGGAAATCTGTGTCGATTAATTTCTATGTCTGCATATTACAACGTATAGCTATGTTGATTATGAACGATGTTCTTGTTGTTTATCAGAGCAGCGAGTCCGGCGTCGTAGCCCAAATTGTGTCGAAGTCTAAATTGAAGGTCCTGATTGGTCGCGAGCAAAAAGTCGCGCAGACGCCGCCCGCCCAAACCCGATCTACACTGTGCATAAAATCGTGAGCGCAATAGCTCGTCTTTAGTTTATTTTAAACCAAAATCGGTAAGCTCTGAGTAATGCCTTACCAGAGGCGTCGCTAAGAATGTTAGCACCCGGGGCGGGATTTCGTGGTGGCACCCTTTATTGGCCAAAATATAGATGAAGAAAAAGAAAAGGTCTTTGCCTACGAATCAGTGGGTTTTCGGTCTCAAAAGAAAAAAAACAACAAATGATGTCACCCCAAAATGGTGACACCCAGGGCGGGCCGCCCCCCTTAGCGACGTCACTGAGCCTTACCAGCGTACAAGTAACCAGTAGTTTTACAAAAACTAACAATACACCTGCACCTTTACAATTTTTCGGCCGGGCCTAAAAATTTGCTCTGGAAGCATTTTATACACAGTTTTTGGTGCGAACCAAATTTTGTTTGCGGGCGTGCCATATAAATAAACATACACCCTTTGTATTTCGTTATAACCATTTTTCCGCGAATGTCGCGATCAGATTTGCATTATTTGATTGAGGCAACCGTGCAAGGAATTGGTCGGTCGATGTTGCGTTATTCTTGCCTGATGTTTAGATCCCTATTTCCTACCAACGATAATACTGTAATAACAGTGAGTACAGTAATCAACTACACGAAACTTTGTATTGGCAAACCACAATACAGCGCATTTTGTTGTTGTTGTTGTTTGAAGATAGCGAGCAGCATGTTATGACTAGTGTCAACTGTCAATTATATAAATACAGTAATAATAGGGAGCACTTTTTTTTTTAAAACCAATCATTTTCGGGTGTAGGCGGGGGTTGTTCGTATGTTTTTCCGAATTGTGCATTTCATTTTTTTCCTAATTTGTTACAATATACTGTTGTAGACAGGTGGCAGTTGACTCAAAGACCAAAAGGTTCCGTCGCTGTCTCCTGGCCAAGGCAATTTGATAGATAAAATGTCATCATAATTATTCGAAAATTGCAATATTATTATGCTACCATGCTTGAATAATAATAGCAATCTGCGGTTTTCTCGTATGGATTAAGTGGAAAAACGCGCTTTTTTGTATCCGCTGTTGCATCGTTAAATAGAGTAAAATCGTAAAAATACTTTAATTCTATTTTTTTCATTCAGTTATTTTTTTATGAGTCTGCTGCATAAACGACGGCAAGACTTCAACCTGTTATCGCTTTACCTTTGTACAATAATTTGATACAATTTGCCTAAATAAAAACTTTTCGATTTAGATATGCTTCAATCATAACAAAAAATTTTGTCACTCCCCTTTCATTATTTCTGGCTGCGCCGGTGGCAGTAGTCAAACAGATAAAACCTCCCAATATGGGACTAAAATAAAATGATGCATTTTGCAGCTAGAGCAAGAAAACCTATGAATGTTTATCAAAAAGCTTCCTCGCACAGTTAAAGTTGGTCTGCAATTTTAGTTTAAAATGCAAGCATTAGCAAAGATAAAAAAAATTATTAAGACTGCAAACTGTTAAATATTAGTGAGGTTATTTTGGATTAATTAAATAAATTTTGTTCAGATGTTACTCAAAAATCTTGTTTGATTAGATAAGTTTTTGATCAGGTGTTATTTTAGATTAATCAGATAAGTTTGTTCAAATGTTATTCTACTTGGTTAGATAAGTTTAGTTAAGATGCCAGGCCTATTCTAGAATGAATTTAGAACCAGAGATTGTAGGAGTATGCTAACACAGGATTTTGTGTAAGATAATAATATTGTCAGACATTGCAAAACGGAAAAAATTTTGTTCCTATCGGATATAATATGGTGCTCGGGACATATTCGTATCAATTGACATATAATTTCGCAAATTATTTTATTTAGAACCATTGCATTTAGAAGAAAAATGCAAGTCCTCGGCCAAAGACTCGAAGATGCTTTAGAACCTCAAAGTGATAATGATGATGCTAATATTCTCAAAGTGTTGCAATGTTTTGTTGGGTCAAACACTCTTTTTCAAATTTACGATCAAAACTCTTAACAGATGACGTCATCAAAAACGCTTGTGACGTCATCACTTTGACTTAGGCAATTTTTGGTTCGGAGCCAAACAGCCAACTCTCAGTCACAATTTGAGTTATCAATAGTACAGAAATCGTCATTTTTCCAAAACTTAAAATTTGGCAATGACGTCACCAGGAATGACGTCATCAATTTTAAAATGAATTTATCTATACCTGCTCTTAAAAATTAATTACGATTCAAAATTTGGCTTTTCTATAACTTTTGGATTGCCTGTTGGACAGTAAAGACTCGTTGACACTAGATGGCAGACTTTATCCCTATTCGGACCTGGCAAAATTTTTTGATTAATGGCCCAGGGGGATCGATTCGACGCAACAAATTCAAACGTTAATAACTCCCGAATTGCAAAAGATAAAAAATCCGTTTTTGCTCGACGAGAAGTTCAATTTTCTGACAAAAAGTACAAACTTTTTGTTATTATATTTGCAACCTTGATCTTCAATTAATTTGAACATAAGTCAAGGGCTATCAGAAGCAATCGGTTCGCTTTTTATCGTGGCCACCGAAACAACAAGGCCTCACGCATGGTTTGTGACGTCATGAACAGTAGTCCGATTGATTGTCCTACTTTTCTGCGCGGTTTGTTTTGTTTGCTGACTTAAGTGCGAAATCGCCTGGATTTGCATTGGTTTTGTAGCAGGCAGTTAGAAGCAGTTGCAGTAATAGAGTAGCAGTTTAGCAAAGTGTTTTTACTTAGCTTGTAGTTCTAAGTTAAGAAATACTGCTGGTTGTTAACGTTTACCGTGTTTAGCCTGGGTTTAGCAATGTGGTTTAATGGTTGGTATGTCAAGAAATTACCCAATTATTACCAGAAACTAAGTTGATTAGAACCAGTGTATATGCCGTTTCATTTTAGTGTGAATCCTCAGCAGCGACTAAAAATACAATATGATTGGCAGCGTGCGATAGTTTTAAACATAATTAGAATCACACTAAAAGGATTAGAGTAAGCAGAACCGCCAGAAATTGTGAAACCATGGTTGTGTAAAAGTTTTCAATTAATTAGATCACATTCATTATTGTGTTGTATGAGATCGCTTGCAATAAGAACGTCTACCATTTTTCCTTGCATCAGCATGCACGCAAAATATTGAATGTATGAGTTAAGACAAGAATACCGTAGTTAGCAAATGTTGCTGAACTAAGTTTTGTGCAGATGTCGTACTGCCTTTGTTTTCAGTTCACTCCTGTTGTTGTTACAGGACAGAACTTCAATTTATCCAGTTAAAATCTGTCAACGTACTCTCACTGTGAATTTACTTTTCGTAGTGATGCCTTAGAGATGTAGTGTAAAAGTTAATTATGGGCTAATTTTCAACTTCAAATGGGTTTATTTTCAAACTGCTGGTGGAAAGCTGACAAAAGAAACTTTTGGTGCTTTGTTTCCCACGCTATGGTCTTCAAGAAATATCTGAGTATCGCATTTACAAACTCTGAGCAAAATAAGTTTTACTTGGCAAATTCCAAACCGATTAATTGGAATCCGATTTGGACAGTACAGACAGCTTGCTGATGGAAAATTGCAATTAAGGAAGACATTAGCTCTGCTGACGACATCATCTCCGTGATTGCTTATATTGGCAGTAATTGTTGTTATAACATCTATAAGAAATTAAATTGCGAGGATGTAAACTTCGCACAGTGTCCATCCAGCGATGAGGATGAAACCAGCTTCAATCATTCTTTGATCAGAGGCATAAGTGGAGGTAATCTTCTATATCCTAATGCTGACATTATGCACATAAGACTCATTAGCTATATCGTAATCCAAAAGATTGCATGCTTTGAGGAATTTCTCCGGGTAAATTCACAACCTTAAATTCATTTTAGCCGCAATGTATGATGAAGTGAAGTGCAGTTGCTCGATTTTTTTGCTCTCCGTTCATCCAATCATGAGTCCTTCCAATTGATTAAAATTCAGTCAATTTGGGTTAACATATTATTAAACAATCATTGCTTTATAAAAACCGATGTATTAAGGGTAGCAAAGTTGGCAAAAAGAAGAAAATTGGCAACTCTTCGATAGTTTATTTACTGTATAATACCTTACAATCGCTCGGTATTAATTATTACGCGGTACAGTAATGTTTTTCTCTTATTAAATTTGTTTTCTCCTATTCGATTTTATGTGTAATAGCTACCATCAACTTCTGTCGATGCGTTGCGTTGAAAATCTAGTAGCTAAATTGGAAATGGTATGAGTGTACTAACTGTAGTATTGTACAAAATAATGTGTAATATGTTTTTGTTTTCGTGCAAGAGTTACTGGAAATGAACGTGTAATTTTGTTTTTAATGTTGTGATCAGCTATACATTTTAGTTAAAAGTCTGGGACCATTTTCAACATAAATTTTAAGCTAAAATAATAACTCTGCAATGAAGGTTTGTCGCTGAGATCAAGGTTTGTGCTGTTACATACTTAGTTTATTGTTGCAATGTCTAATTTTGCAAATCACTATATTATATTACTGTATTTGTACTGTAGCCTTTTTATTTAGTATAAAAGCAGTATTTGTTACACAATAATTGTTTGATTCGTGATATTCGTACTCTTATCTGTATTACTAGTTGAAATATGATTAACTTATACATTACAACTGCACAAATTATTACATGTTTACTGTGCAAAGATCAAAAACAGAATGTTTGTTTATTTGAATTTTTCGATATTACAAGAATATGGTGTATCATTATTCATTATATGCTCCCATATTTTTTTGTCATGTATTGTGTTCACAATATTTTTAATTACAGTACAGTACTTAAATTTAAGTGTTGACTAATGCAGTTTTTCACCGCAGCCACCTACCACTAGCAAGCAAAAAGCTTCGCCAGACGGACTACTCGCTATGACGTCATCGCCTTTTTCAAAACAACGCGAGAGGCCTTGTTGTTTCGGTGGCCACGTTTTTATCCGCATAATGTTAATAAACGCTTGATTGCCATTACGCAGCATCGCAGCTGGAGTTTTATTCAGTAAGTCAGAAATAATTACGGATTAAATAAAAAGATAATTTCTTTTGTACCAAAAAATCTAAATCATTAGTTTGTTGCTGGATTGATTTCAAGCTAAATATTTGTTACTGTTATGGCTCCTTTTGCTAAACACTACAAAATATGGTATTTTATGTGCAAAAATTTTTAAAAGAACAAGCATCAAACTACTATTTTTTCTCATTCACATTTTGTGTGTAAATGTATAAAACATAGTTGTAACAAACGTCAATAAAATTGGTTAAATTTTGTTGTAAGTTTTAGTATGCTGAAGATTCGCAGTCTAATATAATATAGTAATAGTTTTCACTTGGAAAACTCGTACTATGGGTTTCATTCTCAATATGGTAGATCTGGCAATGCTAAATCTAATCAAAAGTGCAGCATAGCATTCTATATATAACAACACTGTTATAAAATTCTTATATAACCACATTTTTATCATTAGCCGAGTGGATAAAGCGTCTGCTACTGATACAGTAGATTTGGGTTCGATTACCGCTCTGGTCAAACCAAAACTTGAAAAAAGTTTGTATTTACATCCAGCTTCCCGCCTTGATATTAGCAATAAACTGGGCAGTGTGAAGCTTTCACCGTGTGTGGTAGACAGGTGGGCAAACGACAGCCTTTTCTCGAAAAATGAACAATTTTTTTGCTGTCTGTATACAATTTGGAAAATAAAAATGCAATTACTTTAAACAGAGCTGGGCACCCGCTACTTGAAAATTAGCGGCGCTGCCGCTGCCGCTATTTAGCAAAAAAAGCAGCGGTGCTGCCGCTTATTGCTACTCAAATAAAAAAGGTAGTGACTATTTCACCGAAAATTTTCTACTTAAAGAGAATAAAACGAGAATGAGAAATATTCATCCGCGCTTTTTTCATTTGCTTTTTTAAGGGTAAAGATTAGGGTTAAGGTTAGGGTTTGGGTTAGGGTTCAATTTGGGAATAGTTTTAGAGTAAGCATTTGATTTGTGTTAGATTTGAGTCAGAATTAATAAAAAACTAGATAAAAATTTCCGGTGAAATAAAGCCTTCCAATAAAAAAGTAGCGCCGCTGCCTCTACTTGTATGCAAAACAGCGGCCGCTGCCGCTTGTCGCTGCCGCTACTTCAAAAAAATGAATAGTACAAAGAAGAATGGCATTCAAATACGGTATCTAATGGTGAAATATCAACTTTATTTACGAAAGTTAATTATTCAAGCCTTTTAGATATTGGTTCAGGTTACAATCGGCATTAGCAGGCTTAAATGGTAGACAAGTAAGCAAATCACCATTCAATTAGGTGTTGGCATGCTCCTTTCAAAAAAACAAGCATTTCAAAATGCTGATTGGTTAAACCAGCGCTTTAGAAATTACTTAGGAAGTTACCCTTGGAAGTTATACTGGGAAGTTAAATTCCTTGACGCATTTTCTACACAAACAAAAGGCAATAAGAAATATCGACTCAAATAAGTTAAGGTTTTGCCATTAAAGCACAATGACATACAGTATTCAGCTTCTATACAATCTGTCCCGGCTCTTATTGCTCTGAAGTAGTCGATCTGTTTATCACACTCTCGGCCATCAAACACTAAAATAATTCCTCGCGTAGAGATCCGAAAGGAAAATTTATCAATCGACCGAGTTCCAAAACATTTCTTGGAGTTTTGTAGAAATGGTAGGTGATTTACGTCCCTGCGATGATTTCGTCCAACTTTGACTCAAAAGTAGATCGAGCGTTTAAGATATTGGTGTTTACGAAGTCGAAGGAGATACGTAATAATGACGTACATGTTAAGCAAATGATGCTCAATGCGATTCATGTTACACTGAGTGTTTTTTTCTACGAGTATAACTCCACGACTAAGTTGTCTTTGAAGCTTATTTATTACTTGGTTCTATTTGTTCGTTCAATTCTCAGCGCACTATAAATTGAATTCTTAGTTTTACTGTTAACTGTTTAGTAAAATTTATTTTAATAAGCATTGACGTTACTACTCAGCCCGGCGCCACGGGGCATAGGCGTAGCCAGAAGAGAGGACCCAGGGGGCACGGGCCCCCTCCAATTGAAATGCTACCTATGGTAAAAATGTGACAAAAAAAACTATTGTTTCGTCAGTTTTAGTTTCTTTTAGCATTTTTGCCTACAACAGTAATTAACAATAATATTGACGACCAAGGGGCCCGGGCCCTCTAAATTCAATTTTTGCCAATCAATTAAAATGTATAACCCAGCTGAAATTAAGAGTTTTTATCGTAAAAGTTGCTACCTCGGGCTCTCATCTAATCTTTTTAAAAACGTAATGCAATAACCGGGCGGGATTTACCATATGGCCCAGTGCCAGGAGCCCTGCGCTCAGATGGTAACACTTTATTTTTGGTCTACGCTTATGTCTGGCAGGAAGATGTTGCGAAAATCTTTAAAGTGCCAGGGGCCCCGCGAAATGTAAATCCGGCCCGGGCAATATCATGATAATTAAGCTTAATCATCTATTGTACGGTTTTCAGTAACAATTCACCGCTATCCACCTCGCTACTTTTAACGCTAAAAAATGTGTTTGAAAAAAAAAATTATCTATGAGAAATGCTCATTGAACAAATTATTGAATTTAAATTGAGGGGCCTGGGGCCTCTTAACCGTACATGTACTCCTACAACTGGTTATTTTCACGTCAAAACAAAAATCTCTAAGGAAAATCTTCAAGTGGAATATTTACTACTAAAATATTTATAACAATTTAACGCCAAACTGCAAAATTACAAACGTATTTTCGACCAAATTATAAGTAAAAGGAGAATTGAGACAATTTAATTTTTTTCAGTTGGCTTTCAAATGTTAATAATCCAGTTCTTTCAAGTGGTTCTGAACACGTTCGAAATGTGATCCAATGGCATTAAAATAGCTTTTTTTTCAAAAAAGTTCCAAAAAGTCGCCCAGCACTGGGGGCTACGTCCCCAGATTACCGTCTGTAATACGTTTGAATAAACTAGTTTACTTACACAAGTCTCCCAATTTAGATATTTTCATTTGTAACTTTTGGTTTAAGCCCTCTCTCTTTAGAAAACTCTCGGTTAAGTGCCAAACCAGGCAACGGCTTCCGATCTTCCATTCTACGATATCTTTGTCCCACAAAATGTACTCTTTCGAAAATTTCTGATGACTTCATTGCATATGATTTTTGGTTTGCCCCTTCCCCCCCAATCAAAAATCCTGGCTACACCTATGCACGGGAGATGGCATTTCGAGCCGTGTCCCCCCAAATCACTGCTTGAGCTCAGCAAGCGAGAGCAAAATTTTGTAGTAGCACAACTAGCAAACTTTTGCCCAAAAACAGGTAACCACAAACGCTTTTTTCTATGAAACAGCAAGACAGATCAAGTGAACGTAATCAAGTTGCCTTAGATTTTGCGACGAAGACCTTTTTTTTATTTTTTTAGTCTTCACCTCCAAATTTGAAGGCAAAATCCATACCAAAGAAGGATAACGCAGGATTTGGAGCAAAATATTCACCAGATCGCTGCCGCATTCCGAATTTGTCTGGTCTCGGCTGCGTAAGCGTCCCCCCGCCCAAGTTTTTGCCCCCCTCCCCCAAACACACTACTCTGGCTCCGTGCCAGATACTGCACTGTTCTATTCGCAGTGCACGATCTATACTGTGGTCTGTGACCAGACAGCCAACAAATCATCTTGATTTGTTGTACTAAATGCTAGCATTTTGAGAAAATATCGCGGAAAATCGTCTTTGCGTTCTGCAAGTTTTTAGCAATTTATCGAACTCTAATTATTGCATTTTCGTTAAAGAGATACTGCTCGAAATCGGCTTTACTAAAATCGGTTTTATCAGTTCAAATTGACCCGCTAATAGACTACATTCTTTGTTCAACTTCGATTGAGAAAAAATCGTGCGATAAACTCGCTTATACATATAGCATAAGAGCAACGACAAAACGTCACAAAGGTCTTGTATGTTCTGCTAAACTGAAATAAGGTGGTAACAAGAGCAGAGTGAAAACAAGCGGAGAGTAAAGACTCCAAACGGTAACGTGTGAAAATATGACTTGAAAAAGTCTTGGAAAGAGTTTATTAGTAGTAGCGGCAGCGGCAGAAAAGTTGCTTAAAAAACAGCGCTGAAGCGCTGCCGCTTTTTCGGCTAAAAAACAGCGGCGCTGCCGCTTGTCGCTGGTGACCAGGAAAAAGCAGCGGCGCTGCCGCTACCGAAAAAGTAGCGTCCGCTGGTGAACAGCGCCGCTGTGCCCATCACTGAATTTAACGATTCCTTTAAGATCCTTTAAGATTCGATTCCTTTAAGTACGCCATGCTGTAGGCCTGTAGTAGCAACTAATACGAAATTAGTAAATGCGGTAACAAGTATAATATACCACATAGCACATTTTACAATGTACTTTCAGGGAGTCCTCGGTTTACGATGTTTTAAGGTTACGAACGCACTTTAAATGCAGTGCTTTAAATGTAAGTGCAAGCACTGCACTTTAAATGCAGTGCTTGCACTTATTTAACCCCTTACATCAGCTGCCTCTATTACTTCAGAGCCTCTACCACCTACCTCGACTGCCTCTACTACCCCAACTTCTCCACCATCTTATTAATACAGTACTGTACAGTATTGTGTTTGCTTTTATTCCTGTGATAAGGAATTGCTTTCTGTCTTTCTAATAAAGTACTGTTTTGCATTATTTGTACATTTTATTACAGTACCATACTTTACAGTACAGTACGATATGTATAGAGTAATTTATGTATAATGTTCCGACTTACACTAAATTCGGGTTACACCGCGTCCCAAGAACGGATCACCGTCGAAAGTCGAGGACTCTCAGTACCCAATAATTGTTTAGTTTGATGTAAATTTTATAAAAAATTTATAACATTTTACACTAACTGTTGGGTGTTGCTTCGAAAAGCATTTTTTACGCAAAGTTTTTGATAATAATAACCTTGAATAACAAAAAAGGTAAATATTGAAAATAATGATTCCGAAACAAATATTATCAAAAGCTCTCTACTTTTTGCCATGTTATTGAATATCGCGAAGGCATATGAAATGTTGCAATTGAGTGAAAACAAAGCGTATGTGCACAATGAAATTATCAGTGTGCTATTACGTTACGCGCAAAGACACTCGGGCAAATTTCTGTTTTGGATGTTATCACTTGAATTTCATGAAAAAATTTTAGGCAGTCAAAATTATGCATATGTTTTAGTAAAAAATGAAATGAACATCTTTCTACTGATACTGATGCTTAGCAGAAGCCAAAAATGTATTCAAAATTTACGTTTTTTTTGTTTGTTTTTTTTTTGGTCACCAAAAACAAATTTCGACCAAAAAGACTACCGAAATTCATGCTGCATGCCACACACTTGATAACTTGTGGACACTTATGACTACTGTATATCAGCATCGTGAAAAAAAATACAGGCAAAAAACATAAGAATTTGCGCTTATGTTGGCCTCTAATTCTTTATCAACAAATACGTTTATTTTGCTAAATCGCAATTCTTATTTATTATCAAAATGCTAAAAATAAAGCTTAGTTTGAAATTTGGTAAAATTATGCGAAATTGTCTGAGAAATTCAGCTGTGGGCTTTGGAAATCATGATGAAAATTATAATGCCTCAGGCAAACTAGAAAAGGAAAATCTATTGTCCCAACTCATTTTGAACATCGATCGCAACAAAAGCTGTTCAAGTGGTCACTGGATTTACGTTCGAAAAGGTGTGACATTATTAATTACGACAGAACAAGTGGGACTAACAGGGTTAAATTAATTTTTCGAAAATTTTGCCACAAACGCATGGTTGACCTTGAGAAACGTTTAATAACTCCGAATCTAATAGTCATACGACAATGGTTTTACAAATGAAAGTTGAAGCAATAAATTTTAGGAAAAGTCAAGAAATTTCATTACTGTGGCTTAAGTGCTTCATAACAAAATTTCAAAATAAATGAAGGGAGAGACTCATCGATCCCCCCTTGGTCCGAACAGGGTTAAAGGCCAAAAAAGGGGGAAGTCCCACGTCCAAAACATGGGGATTTTTTTTTTGGGTGGCTCAGGACATGGTCCTGAGTCATTGTGCCAAATTTCAGCTTATTATAATTTTTTTCCGGGTTTGCATGTATTTTGTCGTATTTCTTCCGGACTATATTGTTGCTATGTTTGATCTATAAACTATTTACAAAAACACTTTATTTTCTACACTGGTTAATGATGCATTTTACTGATGTCTGAAGTGGCATATGTTTTTAACACTATAGATAAAATGTTTCTTTGTTATTTTTCTTGATACAAAACACACATTCATTCTATACATGTTTTACTGTGGTGAATATTACATCTATTGTTTAATGCGTTAAATTAGTTTATTTATTTCAGTTTTTTTTGTTTATGTTTTTTAATTTTCTCACACTAAGCCTATTACTGTAATACAGGTACGCTTTTTAAATTTGCGCAAATTTTGCTGGTTTACTTAATGTGTTATAGTTATAGTGGTACTAGGCTAATTTATGTGCCAAAGTGTTAGCTGATTCTCTCAACCGGTCAATTTAATTACAGTCGTGTACAAAAGTTTAAGACCACTTTATTAAAAATCAACATTTTCATGAAATGCTGTGTTATGATTTATAATCATAGGAAACATGTCATAAACTTTATTGTTATAGAATAGTCCTTCATTCTAGATTACGTGCTGTCGAAAATTGTGATACAGCAAGTGCCGGAGGAAATTTTTTTGAGAGTTTTAAGATTTATAAAGAGCCTAAAAATGGGTAGAAAATCATCACTAACGGAGGTGCAACGAGCCAGAATTGTACTTCTCAACCAGGAAGGCTATTCAGAACGACAAATTAGCAAAGCAGAAAAGTGCAGCAAAACAACCGTGCATAATGCACTAGCTAAATTCAAAAATTCAGGGAGCTATTCAGATAATAAGAGATCCGGAAGACCTCGAAAAACAACTGCAAGGGGTGACCGCCTCATTAGGCGTTTTGCTGTGCGTTCTCCACGAAGCTCATCTAAGAAAATGCGCTCAGCATTATTAGCACACGGTACAGATGTTTCCAGCAAAACTGCGAAACGGCGTTTAACGAAACATTTTGGCCTCATGGCGTTCAAACCAGCTAAAAAAAACCGCCTAACTCTAGCAATGAAATTGAAGAGATTAAATTTTGCGAAGAAACATATCAACTGGTCAAGAGGACAGTGGTCAAGGGTGATTTTTTCTGATGTATCATGCATCCAGCAATTTGGATCTCGAAAGCATTCAGTTTGGAGACCTGTTGGAAAGCGGTTCGATGAAAAATACACGCAACAAACTATGAAACATTCTCCAAAGATCATGATATGGGGTGCCATGTCAGTTAAAGGAACAGCAGGGCTCTTCTTTCTCACTCCTGGGACAACCATGAACGGCGCAAAATATCTTGAATTGCTAAAGAGCAAGTTACAGCTTCACATGAATGTGCATGAATGCACTAATTTCATGCAAGGCGCCCCATGCCATAAAGCAAAGATCGTTAGCAACTTTTTAAAAAGTAAAAAAATTCAAGTTCTTGATTGGCCCGGCAACAGTCCGAACCTCCATCCGATAAAAAATCTGTGGGTAATACTGAAAAACAAGGTGGCTGAAGAACAACCCAGCAGTCTGAAGCAACTGGAAAATGTGATAAAAAAAGTTTGGACACTTGGGATAACTTCTGAATATTGCTGCAAACTCATCGAAAGCATGCCTAGACGCCTTAAGATGGTCATAGATAATAAAGGTGGACACACAAAATATTAAATGTCGCATCATTTACGTGCATTACAATAAATGATTTGCCTGAAAAGAGTATTGAAAATGGTTTTGTAGCTAAAAAAAATGAAAATACGCGATTTATGGCATCAGTTGGAATTATAGGTCATGATTGCTGAAAAATACTTATTTTATAGGTGGTGGTCTTAAACTTTTGTCCCCGACTGTATCTTTTAACAGGAAATATATGCTTTGAATTGATTTAAAATAACAGCTAAGTTATAATGTTCGTTCTCACAGTTAGAGTGGCTTTTATATTTTACTTATTTTACTTTAACTCATTTATTTTCTTATCTTTTCATAAATATGGGTACTTTTTTGGTTTAAAATTACTTTGCATAACATTAACTCACTTTGATGTTGCTTGGTGTTGGATAATTCACTTTTCACTCTGAATATTTGTCATTGACTAACTTATTTTCAATGCTGCTAAATAAAACTTCTATTTCCTCCACACTGAACTGATTTGGGTGACATTGTTGTTGGAATATAATTGATATGAAGGTATTATACATTGGATATGATGCATGATTTTTTTTTTTAATTTTACCGTAACACAATTTTACCGTGGCAAAATTGTGCTGGACCCGTAGCTTTCCTGTTTGACGTTCAGCAATTAAAAGGTGAGTGTGAAGCTTCCACCGCGGTAGACAGGTGGCAGCTTGATTCGAAGACCGAAAGGTCCCTTCGCTGTCTCCTGGCCAGGGCTACTTGGTGAATAAAATCTAATTACAAATTACAATTACAAATTAAGAACAATGCCAAGCTCTATGAAAAACAATTAAGAACATGAGCCGGTCACACGATTAATTTTGTAAGTAATCAGCTGTTTTCTTTTCTACGTTGCAATTGTTGATTTGTCAACTTCACGAGTCATGATCTGCACCAAAAGACAACTTTAAAGCGGCTTCTATCGATCACGCGTATTTGCTCGCTGAACTACATTTGTCATTGGATTGCATGTATTGTCCTTTTTTCTTTTTATGCATTTACATTGAAAACGATATGATGCTTGTTTATGCTGGTAAATACGCGTGATTGGTAAAAGCCGCTTAACCAAGCAGCAATGAATTTTTGCCATTTTATTTTCTAAAAAAGTTAAAAACATATGCGGCTGAAAATCTTGAAAAAGCTGCCTTAACTCAAAATTTGCTGGTTTTTATCAAAAAAAAAAAAAAAAACAGAGCAAAACTGGCACTGCTGGTTATCCAGTATGCATCACACCAGACAACAAGTCCACTGACATTCTGTGACGCTGCATTTGACTCCTTTTGCAATCGACAATCTCTGATTAAACAGGCCGGGCGCCAGAGTAGCGTGACTCGTGACTAATTGACTGAGGGACATAAACAATTTTTGCGGGGGAAGGGAGGGCATAAAAACTTTATTGATTCGAATTCGCGACGGTGAACCAAAAAACAAAGGTCTTCATCGCGAAATTCCACGAATTCTGTGGTAAAGACCAGAAAATAGGGTCTTCATCGCAAATCTGCAAAAAACAATTCTTGTGCACGAATTGTGGGGTGATAACCAGTATTTTGGGAGTCTCAGGTTACGAACTGCACTCCAGTTGGCACCGAGCCTGTTATTTTCTTTGGGGCACAATTCTTGCATGGGGGGAAGGGGCACAAGAAGTGATTTAGGGAGGCGCTGTTCCAGAATGCCCCCCAGTGGCGCCGGGCCTACGACTAAAAGTGCTGCTATTTTTCGTTTTTTAACTTTCTATGCTACTTAAAAACTGAAATAATCAAGATTTGTGCGTCAGAAATATTTTGAACAAAAATGCAAAATTTAGTGAAGCCCTAAATTTAAAAGCAACTAACATCCTTCAAAAAAGTGTTATTTTATAAATTTATGAATTTGTTTCAGAAACCTGAACAGAAAAAAAAACTGTTGGATCTAGGGTTGTAAGCCGGGCCTGGCTTATCGGGTCGGGTTCGGGCCTAAAGTTGATAAAAATTTTGGGCTTACGTCGGGCCTCAGACTTGCTTTTTGTCTTAGGTGCACAAAAATATAATCAAAATAACTCGGCAACACTGCTAAATTTTTCAGACCTAACTTAACTTTTGGGTTTTTTCGGGCATGATTTGGGCTTCAAATTAGTTTTCGGGTTCGGGCCGGGTTCGAGCTTACCATTTCCAATTCGAGCCGGTTCGGGCCTAAACTAGTCGGCCCGTTTACAACTCTGGTTGGAGCATCCCGTTTGGTGGTTCCGTACTGTACGTAAGTACCTTACAGTACGCCTCAATTTTCGCTACAAAGTACGATTTGCTTCCTCGGTACTCGCTCTTTGTGAAGCTTAACGACTTTTGCAACTCGCTTACGACGCTACGTACTGTACTTGTGGTAGTTCAATGCATTGTTACGCGTCTGTAAATTATTTATGACACGTATTCTGAGTTCTGATTATTTGTTCCCCTCCATTCTTTTGCCCAAAAATTAAGGCCAAAAAGCATCGCATGAGTTAAACAACTCCAAACTTGGCAAAACTGGTAGTCATGAATTACATTTTAGAATATATATGCAGTTAAACTTTTTTTTAAAGCTCGGAAAACTAGAACTTCGGAAAAACCTTGGCTATTTTTTTATCTTTGTACTGTTCCTATCAAAAGCGGTACATTTAAGCTTTGATTGACCTACTTACCGCACCGTTTAAGTTAGGTATGTTTAGAGCGTACTTTCCGATGAAAAGTTTGTAGGTACGGTAGGTAAGCAAAAACATTTTTTGGTACATTACGTTAGTGGGCTATACAATACGGTAAATTTTTGAGGTATGCCGAGTTCAAATTTTATTCGTACCGGACTGCAGTCTTGCTGAGGGCCTTCCCCTACTGATCATAATCAGAAGTCAACTCCATTTTTGATATACTGTTCGAATCCAAAGCAGTGCTGCCAGTTTGCGTAACGTTAGGGTTCTGATACCGAGGGTCCAGGATTCAATACCCGCAGTGGTAACAAACTTTGTCAGTGTTGTCCTATAAAATTTCCTGTTTGTTTTTTACTTCTATGTTTGTCTTGTTCAAATACGAAATACACATCTCATGGCCATTGCTACGGGAGAGGGCGTGCCTCCGGAAAACTTACTCGGCTAATTATTCCGAAAAACTTAACCTGCATTCACTACGCAACTCCGCTCCTCAGCCACCCAGCTTCATTGCTTCAAGTTCCACCACTTGATGGCGAACTGCATTTCGAAACTCTCGCTACCTCATCGCGCAGGTTTCCAATAATTTTTTTTAAAACAAAGCTCCACAAAAACGAGTCAAGAGGTTTGGTTTTCAGTCTTCAAACGCATGTTGGCGCTCTGAGTCGGGTTCAGACAATTTCATTTTAACGCATATTATTCATTGCTAATTTGAGGCTTGTAACGTACAGTCATATTTTTTGTACATATGGTTGAATCATCTCGGCTGGGTGGAAAGCAAAATGACCGCTGCTGTCTTCAAGTTAAGACGCCACCTGCTTACCACATATGGCGGAGGCTTTACACTGCCCTTTTATTGCTGAACGTCAAACCAAAAAAGCGGAAATATTGGTTTTTAGTCTTTGGTTTGACCGACCGGAAATCATAATTTCGAAATGTACCCTTTTTGTTTTTGAACTTCGATTTGCTATTTCCAAGCTGGCATCGCTACCCTACGTTGAATGCAAAGCTCTGATGAAAAAGAATAGAAGAATCCAGCGCGAATCCAAATCGAGAATTCCTAGACTTGCGCCTAGATGCGACGCTGTCGAACCATCAAAGTGTCAAACTTAACTCGAGTTAATGAGAACGTAGCAATGGATTGTAATTATAAAGGTACACTTCGCTAAAATGCGACCGGGTCTATCCACTCGACCACCGATCGGTTGTTGGCAATCTTAATATAATACGGATAATCTTATATCGGTAATCTCGTTTCATTTGCAGACATTTTTTAATTTTAGTAAAGGATTTGATTCTCTCAGTGGCTGCAAATTTTATCAAGCGTTCGTTCATAAAACTTTCTGTTTCTTTCTCAAAAACAAAACAGGCAGCTTATTGCAGTCGCTATGTGGGATGAAGTGCCATCTCTAAAAACTACCTTCCACAAGCACTATTCAACTCCACCCCTCCGTCACCCAACTTCATAGCTCTACCGCCTAATTTTGAAGTACTTTTAGAAACTTTTACCATACTTATCTCATCTCGCAGGTTTCCTTTAACTTTTTCTAAACAAAACTCCACAAAAGCAATTTACAAAATTTGGTTTTGTGCCTTATACTTGTGGTGGCGCTACTAAGAGAGCTTCAAACAAATGTATTTCAACGCATCTTATTCACCGCTGGTTGGTGGCTTGCAGCTTACTATAATAATTTGTACATTGTAGTTGAATCATCTCGGAAGAAAGCAAAAAGATCTTTGTTTTTGCTTTTTGCGCTATATTCTCACTGGTAACATTGAAAGAATCTACCTTAATTTTTCTCGTGGCTCAAGGTTTCTGAAGAATGTAATTAAGAAAGTTTTGGTGCTAAATAATGGATTTAATATACAGCGTGTTCCAAAATTAGGGTCCCCTTTCTACAGTATACACGAAAATTTTTGAAGTTTCTTTGTTAGAATATAGTTTGAAGTTTACTAACGCAAGTTTCTATAAGGCAATTTTTTATTTCAAATTTCTTTGATTTTCATCTCGAGTAACTGAGTTAGATAAATCCACATAGCTAATGATTTAGAGAAAATTAGATGGGTTAATAAATCTGGGTAAACCTAAAATGGTGCATTCTCAGCACGAGTGACCTTCTGGTTTAATCTTCGTAAAAGCATGCTGGGCAGTCGTCTCGAATGATTGTGTTAAAGGCCTGTAGAAAACTGTAGTGGTTCATCAAGTTATTCTTATCGATCTGTGGCGATTAGTGAGAAAAGTACTATCGAAAAAAAATTGATTCTCAGCCTTTTTTGCAGTTGGTAAAATTATACCGCTCAATAATGCAGACTATGAGGCAAACAGGCGAAGTCTCAAAAATATTAACGATTTAGCAAAAAAAAACTTAAATAAATAACTGTTTTAAAATTCTATAGTTTTATTACTTTTTTTTGCGTTAGTTTATGCTGTAGAGGCAGGGGGGCATTAATTTTGAAACTTTCAGTAAAGTATCGTTTATGTTGAATTGCGATGCGAAAGAGCGTTCTGAGAATCATACATGGCTGTAAGTTTGGCTGAAGTAATAATTTTTGGCTTGTGAGTCGACTTTATATTACTTCAAATGGAGTGAAAAAATGTTAAGAAGTCATAAAAAGTGCTGTTTCGGCGTTATATTGTGAACTGCTGAGGGCTTGTTAGTTGACGTAGCTCGATTATTTTTGATAACTTCAAAAAATCTAAATTTTGAACTCTAACTAGTTACAAATATAGGCGTAGCCAGAATTTTTGATTGGGGAGGTAAACCATAAATCACTTACAATAACGTCATCAGAAAATTTCAAGAGATAAACTTTTTGTGGGACAAAATATTATAGAATGGAAGATCATAAGCCGTGGCCTGTTTTTGCTCTTGAGCAGGATTTTGCTAAAGAAAGAAAGCTCAAATCAGTAGATGAGAAGTGCAAAAGTCTAAGTTTGGGAGACGTGTTGAGTAAACTAATGCAACTCAAACGCATCACAGTCGGGGTCTGGGGACAGAGCCTCCAGCCGCCGGGGGCTATGGGGCCTAAATTTTTGTAACTTTGTGGAAAACAATAGGGTGTGAAAATTGGAAATAACCCGGTAGAGGGTTAACTATTTTTTTCAAAGGCATTTTGTCGCGTAATAAATGGCGACGTGGAGATGAATTGTAATTAAAAAACTGTACAATAGATGGTTACGCCTGCTAACCATGTTACTCCCTGGCCGAATTTCTTTGCGCGGGGCCCCAGGTACTTTGGAAATTATCGCAACATCTTCCTTCCAAATATAGTTAAAGAGACAAAAAATATCATCTGAGCGTGGGACCCCCGGCACCGTGCCCTATTGTAATTTTGGATTTGGTAACTACATTACGTTCATAAAAAGGTTAAATAAGGTCATGAGATAGCAACTTTTAAGACGAAAACTCTTAACTTCATTTAGGTTATACATTTAAATTGGTTGGCAAAAATTCAATTAAGGGGTACTGGGACCTTTAGTTGACAATCTTATTGTTAATTACTGTTGTACGCGTGTATTTTTGTACGCGAAAATGAAAAAGGAAGCTGTAACTGAAGAAACAAGACGTTTTGTCACATTTTTATCATTAGTAGCATTTTGATTAGGGGGGGGCAGGCCCCCCTCACCCTACTGGCTACGCCTATGGATACAAAGCTGTTGAAGTTAGTGAAACCAAATTGAAAGAAGTGCAGTTAAATTATTGATCTGACTATCAATGACCACGTTTTTTAGAAATTCATTCAACGAAATCAGGTCATTATCTTACAGCTACATCATGCTCTGTAAAAGTTGGATGCTGCCGGGAAGTCCCCGAATATCGCTTGCGATGTCACGTTTTAGTTTAATCATGTTTCCACAGTAAATTTTGTTTGCGTTTCACAATTTCATTTAAGCAAGAAAGCAGCACAAGCTAATTTGACGAGGAATTTGCTTCGCCATGCTTAATTAGTAACCTCGGTTAAACAGTACTTTCAAATCGCAGCCTTGTTTTGCTAATTCATGGTTTTGCGCGAAAAAATTGCTCTCTATCGCCCGCTTGCTGCTAAACATTGTTTTTGTTCTGTCATTTTTTGTCTTTTGGTCTTTTTTGCATCAACTTGAAACACTTGCAGTACAGCAGCCGTGACGCTGCGTTTTCTGCTCCCCATTTCTAAAAGGGTTTTGTGTTTGACCTGCTTAGTTCCATATGGTTTTGAGCGGGAACACTCGAGTGTTTTTTTACAACAGTCAGAGGAGGTGCCGCGGGGAGGACTAGAAAAGTCGTGGCCTCCCCAATCACTTTTAGGGTCATTTTTCCAATTCACCAAATCCGGTGAGTTTTTAGGGGTATAGAGTGGTGACGTCATTCACAAGTAGTTGGTTTAACGCATTTCAAAACTTAATTACAGTGTCAAACGCGGCCTGTAACTGGAGTTACATTTTTTTTGCATGGCCTGTTAATATTTTTTTTCTGAATTAGAAAACATAGCAATGGATAATTTGGCAGCTCGTTACATAATTGCTTAGAACTATCAAGGGCAGTGATGACAAAATCTACCAGATATTGACAAGTATTCGTCAAGTTGACCATGCTGGCCCAAAACGCTCCCGTTTCAACTGGATGCAAAGTTAACAGTGTGTGTACTTGAAAATTTTTGTGCGTGTTAAGTTCACCTGAGCGGCTTGTTTAAGCTGAGGACTGTATAAACTGGTAGTATACTGGATTGCATTTAAACTTGTTGTATTTTTATGTCATTACTAAAAAGGGCATTTAGGTAGTAAACTTTTTCTCAGTTTTCTCTGATAAAATTCTAACAGATCTACGCCTTATTCTTCTTTGATTTTGTCCTTCGCAATTATTTCTGGTTGGCGCCGCTGTTACTGTCTCTGATTGATTATTGCAGGTTGGAATGTTAAAGCGATGATTACAGTTTTTCTTTTTTCCGCAGTTCTGTGGAGAACTTCTTTCGTGAATGAAACTAAAGCAAAACACTGCAGATAATTGTTTTTAGTCCTGGACTACATTGAAATATTTTTCAGCACTCAGCTCAACTTTGCGTGTTGTGTGTTTTGTCTCCAACTTTGAGTGTTGCATGTTTGTCTCCAATTTTGTGTGTTGTGTGTATTGTGTCAAGAAAGCAACTGCTTTGCGGCAAGTTCAGGAAGCACATTTCCTCAACCCAACACGCGACAAGTCGACTCTTGATGCGAAGCTCTGGCCACTTTTGTGCATATCTTGCGCAGTAATCAGGGCTTATACCGACTCAGACAAGCTCATGTTTTTCTTCCCCAGTTCAGGGGCGCAAATCCAGCCGTATGCAAATTGAAATCAAATTTTTTTCAGAGTTTTTGCAGGTTCCTTTTCCCTTTGTGATCAATAATACGCACGATGAATTTAGTGGAAGTTAATGCATTTATATCGTGTAGCTTAGCGTATGAATTTCGCTGTTTTCTGATTGCACATACTTTTGTTGGTATTTCCACAGAAAATTGTGTTTGTGTTTCAAAGTTTCATTTAAGTAGGGAAAGCAGCACAGCCTAATTTGCAAGTAAATTTGCTTCGTCATACGTAGTTAGCAGTGAACTCGACAGACTTATATTTAAATTGTGGCATTGTTTTGCTGAGTCAGGCATTTGCTCGAAACCAAAATAGCTCTCTATCGCCCACTCCCGCTAAACATTG
Source organism: Trididemnum nubilum (assembly GCA_963965965.1). NCBI lineage: Eukaryota > Metazoa > Chordata > Ascidiacea > Aplousobranchia > Didemnidae > Trididemnum > Trididemnum nubilum. Next base: position 1,443,652 of record OZ014469.1, read on the forward strand.
CTTTTATACTATGAAATTGTTCTTTTGTTTATTTTTATGTTTTGCATCACCTTTGAACTCTTACAGCAGCCATCCACACTGCGTTCTCTGCTCCACGTACCAGCGCCAGCACTGTCGGACGCCAAAAGCGAGAAACGATGTCTTTCCAGACGCTCACTCTTAACGTTCACATAAACGTGAAACTTATTTCAAAATTTCAAAACTAATTTCAAAAAGTCTTTTCTGACCTGTAACTTACTATAACAATTTGTACATTGCAGTCCAATCATCTCGGCCAGGGTGAAAGCAAATTGACCTTTGCTTTCTTTGAGTTTACACTATACCTGCCATCGTCAATGGCAAAGGCTTCACACTGGCCTTTTATTGATAAACGTCAAGCAGAGAAGCTGGGAACATTGAGTTTAGTCGCTGGTTTGACTCAACCGGTAATCAAACCGAGTCGACAGTTTCGGTAGCAAACGCTCTATTCACTCAAACACTCATCAGTTATTCTTAATTGTAATGTAACGCGGATATTCTTTTATGGGTAATCTCGTTTTGTTTGTGGACATGTTTTTAATTCGAGTTAAGGGTTTAATTCTCTCAACGGCTCCAAATTTGGTCAGTACGTTCCTCTACAAAACTTCCTGTTTGTCTTTCTCAAAAATCAATCAATCAATCAATCAATCAATCTTATAAAAAAGAAAAAAACATGCAACTTACGGCCATTGTTATGGGAGGGGACTTCTTTTAAAACCTACCTTCCGCATCCACTACTTAACTCCACTTCTACGCTACCCAAATTCATAGCTTCACCACTAGATGGCGAAGTACATTTCGAAACTTTCACTTACCTTATCGAGCAGGTTTCTAATAATATTTTTTTAAAATACCACAAAACCGATTCGCGAAGTTTGGTTGGTTTTCAGCCTTCAAACTCGTAGTGATTTTAGCGCATATTATTTCCAGCTGGTTTGCGGCTTTTTATAACTTACGATAATAATTTGTAGATTGTAGTTGAATTTATCTCGGCTAGGGAAGCAATAAAACACAGGTGGAGTCGAGAACCCAACGTTCGAGGCCTAGGCCAAAGACTCAAAAAATATTCTAGGCCAAGCACCGATTTTTTGAGGACAGACCTTCTAGAGGCCAAGGCCAAGGACCAAGGGCACAATTTTTCTAAATTATGGTCTGCAAATTTAACATTATTTTTAAGCGTGCCAGAGTTATATATATTGTATTATGTTAAGTTTTTGATGATAATCCGAAATCAGTGGTGTGTAGAAATGGTGAATATTATTTTGAAGTTTTACACGTTAGCAGTAATGTTGATTATGTTCCATAGCAATATAGTGGTAATGAAACTAGGTCGCAACTCGTAAACTTGATTTTGAAGATATCATCGCTGTTTTTGCGTCGACGAAAACTTGTAAAGTTCAATTTTGAGGCGGCAATTGATCTTTTATTTGGCAGTTACGTTAGTTCACCATTTTGTCTTTTATTTTTAGCCGTAACCTTGAGACAGTGAGGCTTCTTTCTCAAGCAATATAGAAAGAAGCAATATAAAGCTTCTTTCTCAAGCAATTCTGAGACCCGGCACATTATTAGTAACAATTTTATTGAAAAGATGACTTGAACGTGAAACTAATTTCAAAATTTGCTGCAGCCTACTTATACTTAGGGCGGCATTTTCAACGAAAACCAGGGGTGGCAAAGTATGCTCCTACGCCCCTGCCCCAATGCCCCATGCCTTTGCTGAACTATTTTAGAGAATTAAAAAAAAACCGCAATTTTTAAGACGTTTAAAGGAGATTAGACAATTTTCAAAGCGATTTGAAAAGAAATACAGTAAAAGTTAAGTTAGAATGTTTTTAGCTTTCCCACATTTTCCCAATCCCAATTTTAAGCAAATCCTTTCATTACGCTTCAGTGCAAGTGATGTTTTTCTGTATTCTCTCATCTAAAGTCTCGCCTATCAATGAATGAGCGCGTACGTTTCGCCCGCCAAAGCCACTGTACAAAATTTAACATACGGTATACTGCAAAAAGTAACCTGAGGATCCCAGTAGGGCCCTATTAAGAAAAAAACCATTGAAGACATTCGCCGCGGATCCCACCTTTCAAACTCTATCACTATTCTAAAAACGAAAAAATAATACAGTAACTCTTTTTTGTTTTGTTTTTTAAATGCACAAATTTTTTGTGGTAGCTTCGCCTTCTGGTATTTTCGTGACGTCATATGAAAATTGATTAACTGCAGCGCGCATCTTTCCAGACTTTCGAACTTTTATACTTACTTTTAATTTTAATTTAAAATCAATTGATTTAACTTTTAATTTTACTCTTGCTTTTTTAATAATTAATTGTTTTTTCTGATAGAGTAGTTTATTGATTCTTAGCGGCAATTTTCAACACAAAAATCGTTCAGCGAATGCAGCTTTGACTCCAGACCGTTTGTCAGTGATTAGAGTTCTTCTTTCTTATCTTAAAACAAATTCTTCGCAATATTCGCCCGCTCATATTCAGAGCAAGTGTTGGCCTTCCCAAACTACGCTTACTTACGTCATAATTGCTTTGCATTTCATTACCAAACACAAACAGGCTTTCTTTTGAATCTACACTCAGATCTGCAAGTTCATGTTTTAGCATTAGCAACTCCAAGACGGTTGAGCCCGGACCCCGTATCTCCTGCAGTCCTGTTAATGTGCAAAATGTTTTAGTGCTTTGCTGTTTGTACCTCATGCATCGGAAGTATTATAGTAGGGTGAGGTAAAGATCCCAGTGGGGTAAGAAGCCTTTGGCCATTATTAGTTCACATACTGAACGTAACAGCGTCATATTACCGCACTATTACTATGTCTACCTAATTGTGTTGTAGACATATTTGGAGAGAAGGAAAAAGAAGCTGGTTAATTTTACGATTAAAAATAACTTTTTTACTCTTTTTATGTAAGCATAACGGGTTAATTGATGAGCTATTTGATCGCCTTCAAGGCTTCCAATTAAATTATATCTTTTCAGTGAGAGAGAAAACCGTGGTTGATATAAGACTCGGTTATTATTTTTGGTCAATTGCCCCAATCCTTAAAATAAATTCAGCATAATCAAAAATGGCTACTGGTGGGGTAAAACGCCTCCACATATGTGGGGTAAAACGCCTACAGTAGGCGTTTTACCTATTGATATATTTTGTCCTTACTTTAAAAAAAATCAATTTTAAGTGCATTAAAATTTATTGCAATAATAGTAAGAAATTTGAAATTCGACATCAAAGCGCATTTTAGCCTATATTGAATAGGGGCAGCATTATCGGGAAGCGCCTCTAGTGGGAGCCAAAATCCCCTATTTTTAACGCAAAAGCATTAGTTTTCTCCGCACTTGCGCTGGTAATGGCCCTGGTATTACCATAAATAGGCAACGGTTATAATGGCAAATGAGGCCAAAAAAGAGGAAAATTAATAAAGTGAAGCTCTCCACTACCGGCATTGCAGATTACGAAAAAGAATGCACTATTTTATATCAATAAAGCATCAGCAAAGTTTCTTCTTGAGATTGGAATAAAAAATTTTTTTTTATTTTTGAGTGATAATATCTTTTGAAAACTTTTTTCCCGATCATTGCTGCACATCAATGGGGCCAGCAGAAAAGGAAGGGGAATCAGTGATGCTTCAGCTGAAGCAAGAAGCTCACCAGTACCACTAGGTCCAAACGGATAAGAGGCTGATCCGTCGATTCGTACTTGGGGAGAGCAACCGAGCTCTGGAAGATCCAAAGATTTGAAGAACTCGAAGCAATATTACTAGGCACAGAGGAGGCCACAGGGCACTCTGAAGTTAAATGGTTATGATCAGAGTAGAGTTTGGGGGGAAGGAGCAATTTTAGGAGCTCACCAAAGAATATGATTTTATTTTCTGATATGTAATATTAACATTTTTGAAGAGAAAATTAACGTGATTGAAAATTTCGCGTTCGATCGGCGGATAACAAAATTTAAGGAAAGAGTTCTGGGATTGGACGATTTTAAGGAGTGAGTAAAGCACATTCATATCAGGATGAAGCATGGTTTTCAAGTAGTGGTATACTTTCAGAGGAAAAGTTGAGTCTTGAGGAGAAAATGTTTTCTTGCTGTGGAATATGGACTTAACGAATGATGTAACAGCCAGCACAAGAAGACCTACCACTTTCAGTCAGTTCTTTTTCTCACGGACTTCCATTTTGTTTTTTGTTTTCGCTTGACCCTAATACTTCCTAGCAAAGCTTCTCTGGAATGCTATTATGGACCACTGCTTCTCCGACTATGCTTCTGCCAGTTTTTGGCCAGAAAAATATTACTAATTTTCTAGCCAAAGCGGGAGCTTCCTTTCCATGTGCCGTACCTTCCGTTGTGGTCCTTTGCTAATTCTTCCCCGCCGTAGCTACAACCAGACTCGATGTAGCACACTTGGAGATGCAATATTTCACATTCTCATCTGAGTCGTCAAGTCTCTCCATTCCCTTCGGTGCAATCACTCCTGTTTTTCCCTATACAAACTGTAAACTTTCCCACCTTCGCTGCTATGGTCAGAGCCTCATTTGATCTTGTTACTTTTATCATTCATAACTAGAACTCCTCTAGCAGCGCATGTGGAAACCCCTTCCTGTACGGCATCTTATCTCTTTCTAAAGTGTCCCGCTTTTCAACTTCTACGATAAGCTATTTTTTTACTTTTTCCTCTTTATGGAGTTTGGCCGGACAAATGGGTCTCCACGGAGTTTTTCGCGCGTCATCCATCGGAAAGGGTTAGGCAGCACAAACACTTGTGAGGTAGGTATTGGTGTATAATACATGAACATAACGGCATCAGCAACGTTTAAAAAAATGTGCTTTTTTCAATTTAGATTAAAAATAAAAGTTTTTTTGGGGAGATTGTCTCTTCTCTTTGTGTAACTAAATCGTTTCTGGTCGTGCAGTTGTTGGTTTATTTTCTGGCATTTTTGCCTTGATCTATCTAACCAACTCCCCAAAAATGGTTTATAACATGTTTAAAACTGTTTTTGGGTTCATTTCAAAAGTCAACATGTAAGCATCTCTCCACTTTAAAGGATAGAGTAAAACGCTTTCCTGCAGGCGTTTTGCTCCAAATACGGGGTAAAACGCCCAATTTTTTTTTTAATTAAAAATTGATTTTTAGCTTAAGTACAAACTTGTCAAAATCCTAAATGTGTGTGTTGAAAGAGCTTCATTCGGTGCACACAAACAGGGAAAAAAATTTCATTTTCCTGCATTAATGCTGTCAATTACAGCACATTTTCCTTAAGGTACGCTGTTTACCCCATAATTTTACCAAAAAATGCAAATAAATTATTTTTGCAAAAAAATGCAAATTTCGTGTGTTCTGGGGGCTTTGCCCTACACCCCCTGCCTCCAGCAGCTGGGGGATTTGCCCTCAGGCTCCCAAAACAGCTCCCTCATTGGGAATTTCTGGCTACGGGCCTATTGTTTTCATTGCTGTTTTGTTATTTTGGGTAAACTGATTTTGCGGCCCGCTGGTGTTTATGGTTTTCCGCTAGCGGATCTTTTTTTGAATAAGTATGCCCACCCCTGGTTTAGACACTCAAAAAACACATGAAGTATTTTACGGAATAAATTACAGCTTAATTTTGAACCAAAAACAAAACAAATTGGAATTAATGCTTCAACGAAAACAAAATATGACCTATAGCACACAACTCGTTTATCTCATTAACTTATTCAAATTTTAGAATCTGTTTTTATAATTAACAAACAATTTAACCAAATGATACATTGCATTTACACCCAAAATATTAACGAATTAACGGACTTAATTTACTTCCGTTAATTAAAGCTGAAAATAACGCATTAGCGTTAACGGAGGTGTGAAGTATGTTATCGGACTAGTAGTTAACCAAGCTTACGTTTTGCATCAACTTGCCCACCTATGGAAAAATGTCATTGAAAGAATGACGTAATTTTGTAAAAATATGGCCGTGACATCACTACACTGACATCGTTATTTTTATTTTATTTGTGTCAGACTCAACAAAGGTCCATAATAACACGAAAAACAAAAACACACAAACAAATTTATCATGCACAACACAAAGCATAAACATGTGTGTTAATTTAGCCAAAATGTAATTTTGAGTAATGTACTGAAAAATCAGAATCAAGGAAACATGCGGAGCCAAAAATTGGTAGAAAGTAATCGACTCAAAACTAGCTTTTATAAAAAACATGAAAAGCGCTAACTCGCATGCCAAGTTTAGTGCTTCCATGACTTCCGGTTTAACAGTTAGATTGAGGGACAAGTGAAAATCTGTTGGTCAAATAGCCCGCGTAAAATAGGGTTAAAGTTGATTAGTGTAGTTCTTGTGATAGAGTCGAACGTGTTTTGGTACATGGCAATATTGCAATGTTAAGTGGATGTCAACGTTGTAACTTGGCACTCAAAATAAAACTCTGAAAAAAAAGATAGATCTGAAGACTAGAACTTCACCAAATTAAAGCTTTCTACGACCTTCCGTTCAAGATATATAACAGCTTAGATTTATTCTTAGAATGGTTTTTCCTCCCTAGAAATTTAGCGTAGGTTTCCGAGCACTGCAGAAACAAACTTTTAAAAAGTTGCTACATGTTCCTGATTCTCATTAGTTTTTATTTTATTATAGCAGCAAAGTTTTTATTATCAAAAAAAAGTAAAGGCTTAGAACTGAGAAATTAGCTGCTTTCACTAAATGTAAGCCAGGGTTCCAAATGTTATTCTTCAGTCACAACAATGACAAAATGGCAACGCTGAAAAAAAAGGAAAATTGTTGACTTTGAACAGCAATATCTTGAAGACGGAAGACTTAGAAACTTAAAATTTGGTGCGAATCCATTTTTTAGACTTATCCCTACATTTTGGTCAACAGTGAAAAACTTGACTTAAGCATTGTAAATGATCAATATTCATAATCAGTTATTACGGCTTCTGCGAATTTTTTCATGATAAGCAATATGATCTTGTTGCTTTCTGTTAAGCTAAATTGTTTTGATATTAAAGCCGCTTTTCTTCTTCATAAATTTTTTAGAAATTGTTACTAAGGTACAATAGAAATATTCCGCAAAAAAGCATGAATATTCTTTTACTACACTACAACATGACATGTTTAAACGTAGCACCAAGACCACGTCCACCTGAAAAAAAAACAAAACATTTAGCTCAGTTTCTTTCCGCAAAGAATTACAACTTTTATCGTAAAATTTTATCATCCAATTCAGTCTCAGAGCATGAGTACAACGTAATTTTTGATTTCAATCATATTTGCTCAACTACTTTGGATATCATCAGTGGCGTCGCTAGAGGGGGGCGGCCCGCTCCGGGTGTCACCATTTTGGGGTGACGCCATTTCGAGTGGCACAATTTTATGAAGTTTTTTGTTATTATTTTATTTGTGATGACGATTTTTTGTATTATTTTATTTGGTCCCCATTCTCATTTGGACCAAAAACGCACTCAATTTCAATTGTTTGCTTTTTGTAAAATATTCAGGTGTTACTGTCTCGCTAATAAAATCCTTCGTTTGCACAGGCAGTGAAACATAGTCGTAGATTGCGTTTGTCCTTGCAAAATGGTTTTGAAAATTTCAAAATCAATCAAGTAATCGCACCTTTGCGCAAGCTTGATAATAAACAATCAAAAAAAAAGAAAACAAAAAGTTTCGCCCATATATAACTGCATTTTGTTAACACAGGTGGCACTTTTCAAGCAATATTGTCCGGGAGGCGTTAGCAATGTCATAAACTGGTGCTAATTCGAAATTGTTAAAGGGGGTGTAGATTTACGAGTAAACCAAAAATGTCGATTTTCATTATTCCTGGTTTTGCATTTTAATAACGTGTCCCCTAATGTGTTAAAAAACTATATTACTTTTTAGGTGTGATTTTAGCCTTACAATGCTAAATGTTAAATTCAGTTAAGGGGTTCAGGACAAGAGCACTAGGGACATTGTTTCACAAAATGAATAATGATTTAATGACAATATGACAATAAATGAATTTGAGCCGTCGCGACGCGTTTCGTCCTTGCTCAAGGATTCTTCAGGCGACAAAGGTCAATTTTGTTTTGTAAATCAAAAAAAATCTTTATTGGAATCGGCCCCCCGTTTAACCATTTCTAGGCTAAATGTCTTCCGGTGTAATAAGGCCACTCCAAAACTTTTCGTCTACAACTTACCGACCACCAAAACCCAATAGGTTGTAGGCGAAAAGTTTTGGAGTAGCCTTATTACACCGGAAGACATTTAGCCTAGAAACGGTAAAACGGGGGGCCGATTCCAATAGATTTTTTTTTACTAACAAAACAAAATTGACCTTTGTCGCCTGAAGAGTCCCTTGAGCAAGGACGAAATGCGTCACGACGGCTCAAATCCATTTGTCATATTGTCATTAAATCATTATTCATTTTGTGAAACAATGTCCCAAATGCTCTTGTCCTGAACCCCCTTAACTGAATTTGATTTACGCTTACCAAGTTAGTGGCTTGAGCACTCTCGGTTCAGGAATCTCTTGACTATGACCCTTGTCTTAGCCTTTTTCAAAATATGCTGAATGTTATGTATATTTTGTGGACTTGTTTATAACAGAGCGAAAACGTGCCAAAACCACAATTATGTTTGAAAGGGTTACAACCAATGTCACCTCTAATTTTTTGTGGTCTCTGTGCGAAGAAACTTTGGCGTGTGTGCACTTTTTCTGGGAATTCACGAATTGATGCGGTTTTTGTGTCCGAAATTAGGTGAAGACAGAAAAAAAAAGTCTTCATCCAGAAATGGAGTGGTTTTTGTGTCCGAGATTACGTGAAGATCAACAAAAAAAGGTCTTTAGCCTGAATTAGAGCGGTTTTCGTGCCCGAAAAGTTTATTGTCTGTTTTGTTGTTGTAATTTTGTGATCAACAGCAATATGATTGTCTCTGTGACAATATGTCTGTGCGCAGCAAATTTATGCGTGTGCGCAGTCTCTAATATCTGTGTGCGCGCGCACACGCGCCCAGCTTAGAGGGAACACTGGTAACAACTATCATAAATTTTGCAGTGATATTCAAATTTTACGGGAACCGAAACTGTATCTGGTTTTCTCCACTTCGCAACCGATTTGTTCAAACCAAAAGTGCAGTATATCTATATGCAAGCAAGTTTTATTTAGCGATTTTCTAAATTTAGGAATCGGTTTGGCCGAACCGGTTGAATAGCACCACTAGTTACAACAATCTATGAGTGCCGACAAGAATATGTAGACTACAACAATGCATTGGATTAAAAAATTTTACCCTGTTGTGCGGAAAATATCGCCAGCCGGACATAAGTATATATAGACTTTAAGTCAAAACCTGCCAGTGCTGCTGTTTGCATCAGTAACATAATGTTGTATAAAAAAATGGGCTTTTCTGCAACTAATGCTTTTAGTTTCAATCTTGTTGTATAATATTATCTGACGTAGTAAAGTAAGTTAATAGAGCAAAAGCTTATAATTTATGACTGATGTTTTTTTTTTCTTGAGGAATAAATTGAATGCTTGAATAGCTGCTTACTTACTTATTCAAGAAAGAGCATTCAGTTTGCGGATTTATCGCAAAGACGTTACGTGAATTTCCAGCTTCACTTCCGATCAGTTTTCCCCAGTTTTGCTGTATAACTGATCTTAATCGAGGACTGCATGCAAAATAAATGGATATCTTTGAATTCTTGTCCGCCGAATTTGCTGCTTGTTCGTTGCCACCAAACAGAGTTAATAATCGTAAAGCGTTTCACGCAAAGACGCAACAACGTGACTAGGAGGGAGTGAACTCAGATCTCGCAATTAGTCAAGCCGGAGAGTTGCTCATAGGTTGTTTAACCGAGCCGGTCGACAGCAGTGGAACGCTTTCTTAGGACCTGGAAGTTGCAATGCTAATCACGTAACTTTGCATTGCTGTTGGCATTTGCTATAAGGTTACTTGAAACATGAACTACTTTATTGTGGCATATTGCTTTTTTCTCACTACAGTACCTAAACTCAGACCCAGCAATCTACTGTTTAAATTTCACTTTTATTGCGTCGGGTCTAAGACTATGGTCGGACCGTTCAAGCAACATTTTTTTCTAATATAAACTAAACTTCAACGTCGACGCTTTTTGTATCTATTCTGCTTCAAGAAATCATAGAAGTATTTAGTTTGATTTTATTCACAGAAAATTGTAAATCACTGAAGTTTATTTATTTCGGTTGGCGTATACAGTATAATATTTTTAGTAACAGTAAATTGTGAAGTTTGTTTTTCTCAGACTTAGCTGAGAAATTAGCTGAAAAGTAGATTCATACACCAAAGCACTTACGTCCCAATGTAAGTTTGCACTAGAAAATTATATCGATTCTTAATAAAATTTTTAATCCTAAAACAGAAAACATTTTTCTCAATAGCGAACGCAAACTAAAAAGATGCCGGAAGTTTTGGCACTAATACGAGAATTTGACTGTGCTACATTTTAATTACATAAAATAGAAATCATTCTTAGTTTTATATGATGGCATTTACATCTTTATTAACCAAGCTGCTTTGAACCTTTTGTCCATGAGACAGGGAAGACCTGAAAGGACCCTGGATCGATCTGCAAATCAAGCTGCACCTGCCCTTCTCTGTTCTCTCTTCCACATACCGGTACGAAAGAGGCTTCACAATCTACACAGCCCCTTTTTGTAGTTAAATGTCAAGCAGGAACCTGTGAGTTCTTATTGGTTTGTCCCGATTGGTAATCGAACCCAAGTCTACCGTTTCAGCAGCAGAATAGTTATCTTATTTACTCAACCATTGATCAGTCTAAAATATTGCGAGAGTTGCAAAGTTCGTGAACTAGTAACAATACATTTTCTAACAGCTTTGGCAAAACATTACCAGAAACCGGAGGGTGAAGTTAGAACGAATATTATCAACCATTCCAGTCACATCTCGTGACCACGCCAATTTTGATAAAACCCTTTTTTTTGTCCAAATTGGTGTTGGGGGAATTCCAATAGAGTCTATTTAATCCCGCAACTCTATTTTATCCCTCCAAACCCAAAATAAATGAAAAAGGAAAAATTTGACCAAAATTGGCTTGGTCTCGTGCAGAGGCGTTGCTAAGGATGGTGACACCCGGGGCGGGGAGTGCGTGGTGTCACCCTGTATATGTGACGCACCCGCGATCATGATGTCACCCCACTGTCAGGGGCGCCGAGAGCCGAACAAGGGCCCGGGGCCAGCTCAAATATGACGAATTTTCGGTTTTGTAAACTGCAAAACATACGGAGGAAATGCTGCGCTGTTTTGTCCAAATTATGATGTGATCTAAAAAAAGAAAAAGGTCTTTACCGAAATTCTAACCGCTTTTTTCGATCAAAATTAGGTGATCTCCAAAAAAAAAAGGTCTTCAGGCCCCACATGCTGATTTCTCAGTGTCATTTCGATGGGCCCCTCTTGAGATCATGAGCCCTCTGCTGGGCCTGCTGAAGCCAACGGCTTTCCTGAAGCCCATGGGCCCCCTAAAGTCCATGGGCCCCGGGGTCATTCTACCCCCCCCTCTCGGTGGCCCTGCCCTCTGTTAGTCAAGACCAAAAAAAAGAAAGGTCTCCGCCAAGCGAAGACCAAAAAAAAAGGTCTTCGCCAAAAATTCAGTGGGTTCTCGGTTCAAAAGTAAGTGAAGACCAAAAAAAGGTCTTCGCTGAAAACCCAGTATGTTTTTGCTGCGTATGTAGATTGGGATCCAATAAATGGTGGGCCGCCCCCCAGCGATGCCATTGGTCTCGTGATGTTACTGGAATGGCTGACGATATTTATTGTAACCTTACCCGAAACCAGAAATGGGCAACCGCCCCTTTCAAAAGAGCGTCGTTTCCGCTCCTTTTGATACCTTAATAATCAGTATCGCGTACGATTTAAACCATTCATCTTCTGTTTTGTAATTCGCTATGGTCCAAAACAGAGTTGTAAGTCGGGCCGGGCTTTTCGGGTCGGGTGCAGGCTTTAAGATTGGCAAAATGTCGGCAGAAATGAGTAGTTTCATAACGAGCAATAACTATACAAAACATCAATAATACAGTCCTTTTTAGTTTGAGGAGGGGGAGCAACTAGATTAATGTAGGCATGAACACAAATTCCGTGTAGCGAGGTAGCAAAGCGATTAAAATCCACAGTATTTCATATGTATATTTGTGCTTTTCATTCAATTTTGTTATGGAGAATCCAAACCACCGCTGTTATGAAGCACCAATGCTAACGATAAAACTACATAAATAAAAAAACAAAGGCATGAACACAAATTTCGCGGCTAGGTATGATTCATTTTCAAGGACGACTTGTCTGTGTCGACTTGTTCAAGGGACGTCTTCGGTGGTTATCGCTGGTAAGCAGGTAGAGGTATTCACGTATTGGGGTAGCCTAGGCTTATTTTTTTGCTATTTATTTCTTGTACAGATTTTTCCTTTCTTACCGTGCCCCTTTGGCAAATTATGCTCGGTGCTGGTGGCTTTCAGCATCTCCTTAAGGGGTTACTGGTAACAAATATCGGTACAGTAGGCCTACCATTATTATTAATCAAGTGTTTTATACAAAAAAACGGAACTAAATTTCCGAGAAAGTATCTTGCCTTAATCTACTAGCGATATAGATTATTAACTATGGCTGAATTATGCAAGCGACGATGCGTCACTACCGAGGAATCGAACCTCCAACCTCACTTCTTTCTGACTTGTCGTCCACGGTCAACTGAATTGATATGAACGGTCTGCAAAAGTTGAAAACAACTGACACGCTTGAGCAATCACACCGGCCAATCAGAAACGAGCTTATTCTTTTTTCTCGTGATTTGTACTTTCTCTGCATTTAATGCTAATCCAGTGCCTACCTTAAAGTACGAAAGTGTACACGTTTTCTGCATTTGAAAGCCGAAAGATTTACGTACTTTCTTGCATTAAGAAGCCGTGATCCAAAACTAATCGAGATCCAAAACTAATCCAAAACGACGCTCTTAATCGCTTGACCACTCTCTCGACAATATTTCTCCTTATTTTTGGCGTAGAGAAATATAGGAAAATTTTTTTCATTTTTGTCAAGAAAAACTAAAAGTTTAGAATGGCAACATGGCGATCGAATTTAAAATTGTCTTGGCCACGTGATGTGATTAGAAAGGTTGATAATATTCATTCTAACCTTACCCAGCAAGTTTGTTATTGGCGGGAAGCCTTGAAAAACGCAGCAGAGTAGCATTGTGCTTGAACATCGCTAATGATAGAAACCATAAAAACAGAGTATTATTGTTGCTGCTCAAATAGTTTTTAACCTGACAAAAATTGGCTGTTTCCAACTTACTAGAACCAGTGTTTACATGGTAGTCGTAAGGTAGTAGCGTAGCTAGCCTGCTTGAACAGTCCTAGTACGGAATACAGAGGAACCATTTGCATTTGATCAGTTGTTTTGCTGCAGTCTAAATTTTAGGCAGTGGCTATTTTGCCGCTGGAGGCAAAATAGCCCCATGTTATTTTGCCATTTGGAGGCAAAATAGTCCTTACGGCTATTTTGCCGCTAGTGCCAAAATAGCCCTAAGCCTAATCCCTCAAACCTGAAACTCTAACCCTAATCAAACTCTAACCCTAATCCCAACTCTAACCCAAACAGAGGAAAAACACTATTTTGCCTCTGAAGGAAAAATAGCCACTTTCTAAATGTGTTTGGTAATTTTAAATTGCCATAAAGCCTTAGTTCTGAGCTTTTTAGCATAATTTGTTGTACTCAACATGCACAGAAGAACTTAAGAAAGCAATAGCTGTTTAGAACATGATCTGGTGATTGATGGTTGTTTTTGTTTGGTGTTTTACTGTAAGATTCTTAAATGAGGAAATGATTAAAATACAGTAAGTACCTACAGTAGTCATGGTAGGCATGATGTGCATATGGCCTAGTCCTACATTGGTATCAAAAAAAAAGTATTAATGGGTTTTTAATAAGTCTTAAACATAAAAAATAGGCTACTGTTGCCATATGCAACAACATCATGCATAAACCAAAAAATAATTTGACTGTCGGACTGTTTGAGCATAAATTCTAGCATAGAAATTCAAATAAAATTTTGCAGCCAATTTGTTTTTTTCTGTTGGCTAGACAGTTAGTAGTTGCTGTAGTGAACTATTTTAACATACTGGTAGCTACAGTACCAGTAGATGCTCTGTTTGGTTACTGTACATATTGCAAGTGATTAGTGGTGATGTTAAATTTAGTTTGCTATTATGCTTAGCAATTTATTTGAATGTTTTACTCAACTGCACTCATGAAGTTGAAGTTAAGTAAATTAAAGCAGAATAGCTACTGACTAGTAAGTGCTGTGTATGACTGTAGGCTGTGAGTATATTGTAGGCCTAATGCAAATAACATTGCTTGTATCTGTAAAGGGTCTGTGCTTGCACTGAACTTTAAAATATTATTAAAATTTGTCACTCTAAATCAACAAAAATTAAAAAATCTTGTCTCTGATTATGCAAAGATGAGAGTAAACAAATTTTGTCGAACTGCTGAACTAGTTTCTTAAGAAAAAACAAGTGAGCTACAGTATTCCAAAGTTCATAGTAGTAAAGCCTGCTAGTGTTAGCATTTGGCCTTACAAAATAAATCAAATTTGGAATTATTGTATTTGCAATTTATTTAAATGAGCTTGCAAATTTTACCTATAGCTTTATAGAGTAACTTTTTTTGGTTAAATGGGTATTCTTTTTATTAAATGCTAAAAACAGTTTTTGATTACTTGTTTAAAGTATACCAATTCAATAAGGCAGTGGTTTACAAAATTTTATGTGCATTAATGCGTAATGAACTAGTTCAAGAGCAGCTGATATGAAATGAATCAAGATCACGTTTGTCTATGTTTACTGCTCTTTAATGAATAATTAAGCCTAGTGCTTGTAAATTTATTAAAAAATAATTAAATTTATTGTACTTTTGGCTCTAAGATTGAAAAATTACATATTAGGCTTAAGCATACATCAGCTTATGCCTATCTTACAGAGTCATTGATAATTCAGATATGTAACCCTAATTTTCGTCACTGTGTGATATCAAAGGTGGAGAATTTAGCAGCATTTTTGATTGGTGCTAACACTTTCATGCAAAATATTTGGGGTACAAACTATTAAACAAGGTTTTAATGGTGATAGATGAGTATTCTTCACACTGCAGTATCAAGCTAAACAGAAATTATTTGATCTCTCTTGAATTGATCATGTCTCCCTCACTCTGCCCTACCAAAAAGTATGTACATCTTGGCTGGTTCCATGCTTTAAAAAATGCATAAATTTTCTTCAGTTTTAAGTAGATATTTGCACAAATTCAGGATTTTTGCTATGTATGCCATACATAGCAAAGTAGTTTGAATACTTCAATGGTTAAAAATAATGTGAAAAAAATTTAATGCCATTTTATAGTAAATGATTTTATTTTGTGTTGCATTTCTTGTTAAATTTTTGAATTTGTTTAGTAGTAGTTTTTAGTTGCTTCTAAGTCATAATTCTTACAGTATTAATTAGTTAGTAAGTGATAATTGATGCTATTATTCTAAGGAAATTTTAAAAAATACGTGAATACAAAAAACGATGGATTGCTACAAAACGAAAACTTGATAATATGCATATTGAGAAACCGTCATCAAACTTGCAAATTGAAAACAAATTTTCTGATTGTGAGAGTAATGGTAACACTGTTTTTGTTTTGCAAGATCAACCTCATTCGTCTAATTTTGGTGGTGAACTTGTGATTTAGAATTATGTAATTTTTTGGGGATTAACATCATTCATCTAATATTTTTTGGGGTCAATTGTTTGAGGGAACAAGATCAACCTCATTCATCTAATTTTTTGGGGCCCTTACTTTTCAATGAATAAAAGAAATATATAAATATTTGTTTGAATTCAACCTTTCTAGAGTTTTTGTAACTGCCATCACAAATTATGGTTCCAAACAAATTGTGTTGAAGGGAAAAGGATGAAGAAAAGTGTCACAATATTCAATTACTTACCTTTGGTTTTTACTACATAATTTGTTCAAGTAGTGCAGATTTCTTTTTGGTTGTTGTGGTTGCAAAGCACTGTTATTGCAGTGAACTTAAGTAACCTTTCTTTTTGTGATGTCATTATGTTTTTTGAGTCTTGTTCGTTCTAAGTTTATTTTGGAGTTTTTTTGTTTTGTTTTTTTGCTATAAAGGAGAGAAAAAATTTTGCTGTTCTGTAGTTTTTGCATACAGTTTAAGTGTAGAGGGCAAAGAGATCAGTTGAGTGTTTCTTGAAAATAAATATTTTGTGGTTCAATTGGGATAGCGGTAGAGACGAATAAGATTTGTGGTAAGAGTAGCGGAATTTTTTGGTGTTCAATTAGTATCTTATTTTTGTGGTGCCACAAGTATATATAAAATTTGTTTTTAGGAAAATTGGGGTCACGGAAAAAAGAGGTAGGGAACCACTGATCTAGTATACCAAAGAGAAATGTTGCTACTGTATGATAAAGATTAATCAATTATTCTTGTATAAGGTCAAGTCTTAATTGCTTTGAATATTTTACCATACATTATCAGTAATAATTGGATTTTTTCATTGGCAACATATTTGAAAATGAGAACAAAGGTTGTTTTGAAAGTGTTTGTTAGCGGTGTATAATTGAGAATAGAATGCCCTAAAAAGTTGAAGCTTGATAAAACCTTTTTTCATTATTTTTGATATTGAAGAATGTTTACTTAAACTACTGACCACTTTAATCTTCCAGTTTAGTATTGCTTTTTAGGCTTGATTAAAAATGCGAACTACTTCAGATAATAAAGAGGTGCCCCAAACCTTTTACCACAATTCTTCTTATTCGTGAAAAAATTTGTTTTAATTCGTTTGACTCCGTAGCATTGACATCACAGAAGGTGAGGTGTAAATCAGTACTGGTAGTGTAGGTCTACAGGTTCCCGTAACAACAGCCAAATTTTCAGATTTGGTAATATGCTACTCACTGCTCCCACTTAGTAATCGCATTTCTTAATCTGCGAGAATTTTTGCAAAATTATTGCATTTGTGATGTTACAAAATTGCAAAATACAAGGTTACCAATGGTACAAAGTCAAACATATTAAATTGTATTTTTGCAAATAAAGGGAATTATGGAAAAAGGTTTGGGGCACTTTATTACGTTGCATGTAGTTCTTTATTTATTACGTTGCATGTAGTTCTCATTTCTTCAATAAAACCAATTTTAAGCAGTATTTTTTTAAGCTTTGGTGTATTAGATATTAAGCCTAGATATTTACTGTATTTGTTGCAATCATGGCATTTTTAAAAGCTTATGCTGGTGTGGTATTCGTGCTAGCAGAAAAGGAGGATGACGAAAAAGAAGAGTGTGCTGTTATACCAAAAACTTGGAGTGAAAATATTGATCAGGTAAGCACTGAAGTTTTGTAGCTATCACTGTTAGCCCAACTCATTACATATTGGTACCATATCAAACCAGCTCAACATAAAGAAAAACTACAAGAGAGTGTCGATGAAAATGAACATTGATTTAAAGAAAAAAACGTTTGTAGTACAGCAGCTTAAATGTCAAAAAATATCTTCTGCAGTTGTAATCTGCAAAGTATAAAAGTCACAGCATAGTCTGTGATCGTATTAATGCAGCTCTGCTAAAGATTTGTACCATTGTGTATATTTCCTTGTTTGCAGTATTTTAGTTTAAATGATTATGGCATCAATCTGTTTAATCACTGTCTATGAATGGAAGAAAATTTATCCAGGTATTAAAACTGAATTGTAAGGTTTCAGGTGTTGAAGTTTTCTCAAATACTAACTTAGGAGCCAGAAGGTTTAAATTAATGTGAAATCTTTTTGAAAACCTGCATGCCTCCGTTTATATTAATAGAATTGAAAATCCATAGTTAACAGGCCTGCGTTTATATTAATAGAATTAAAAATTCATAGTTAACAGGCTTCACTTTTCTTTGCTTACTAGTACCTGTTCCAAACTTATGTTTTTGAATGATATACTTACTGCAGAATGGTCAAGGAAGTAGTTATTAGCCTCCATTAAGAGCAATGCTTGATTTCTGAGAAGAAACATTGGCGACTGTTCAGAATTCGAGTGCTCATTTATGCTGGTAAGCCAATTGCGATTTTTAATGTGATAGAGGTGTTTTTTTGCAGTTAAGTAAGGTTTTCTTGTGTATCTGCTGGAGGCCTAGAGAGTGTTACTGAAGAGTACTCCATTTATCAAAACGTAGTTGATACAATTTTCTGTTAAATGGTTATTATTCTTATCTCGTTGACTAAAGGCAAATTTGTGCTTAATTCGATTCATGGAAAATCTATGCTGCTATAATTTGTTTTTAGTTTTTTTGATTTTAATGATAAGTCAATTATGATGTTTTTGACGTTTGCAGGCCTGAGTTTTAATCTTTAATCGTTTTGCGTGCTTCTGGCCTAAAGCTACCAGCGCGGAAGCTTAGGGAAGAGCCACCAGAACGGCGACTACTTAAAACAAGCAATGCGAAAAAGTTGTTTTCCCACAGGATTCGAACCTACAGCCTTTGGATTGCCGGTCCACTGCTCTACCACTTCAGCAAGAGAAGACGTTTCCTCACATGCTTAAATTTGGCTATTTAAACCTGGTAAGTTGCTTGTTCTATGATTTTAATAATAAGTCAATTATGATGTTTTTGAAGTTTAATGTTTTTAACGTTAAGCATGCGAGGAAACGTCTTCTCTAGCTCAAGTGGAAGAGCAGTGGACCGGTAATCCAAAGGCTGCAGGTTCGAATGCTGTGGGACGACAACTTTTTCGCATTGCTTGTTTTAAGTAGTCGATGTTCTGGTGGTTCTTCCCTAGGCTTCTGCGCTGGTAGCCTTTAGGCCAGAAGCCCGCAAAACGATTTTTTTGATTTGTTAGATTATTTATACTTACCCCCAAAAAAATTGTTTTGTGCCTCTTTTTTCAAGTAGGTCTCATTGGCTGGAAGCATTTTAGTAGCACTGCTGGTACTAACAGTTTTATGAACTTTATTGAAATAGACACCAAATAGTCTTGCGTTGTTTTGTTTTTTCAGTAATAGTTTACTTCTGCCAGGTTATAATGCACTTTCTGGTATACTATATATATGCAATGTGCATGCTGCTGCTGAGATGTTTTTATCAATTCAACTCTGTCAGTTGCTAAAAATTTCGATTTATTGTAAGTTAAATTTTAATTTCACAGACATTTTTGAAGAATCTCTTCGACTGGAGAAACGAGCAGTGGAAACTTCTAACCTGCAAGATGACTACCATAAACAAAATTCTTAAAACTGTTTACAAGTTTTAAAGAAAAATATTCAAAGCAGCAGAATGTAGTCGAAAAAAATTTTGGAGAAAACAAAGGAAAGATCACTAGGTTATAACGCGAATCAAGTAGTAGATATCTCGGGCTATAAATAGGAAAATTGCCATTGTCAGCACAGGCTATGATTTTAAAAACCAAAATTTTACCAAGTAATGAGGGAAACCTTAAGAGAGTATTTAGAGTTTTTCAGCGGGAAGGTGAAGACAACGGTAGCAAAAATGTACGAACAATGATCTCTACATAATCGACTGAATGTGAATGAAATTTGAAGTGCACGGTAGTAGAGGAAGACTGAAGAAACGTGGAAAAAGCAAGTAGAGAATGAAATTAAGAGGAATGGATTTGGTGAAACCGTTCGCCGTTAAATCCAAAATGCTTTAAATCAAGGGTTTACTGCACGTAATTGTTTTTGTTAAAAGAGTTTAGAATATGTTTTTTTTTACAGATTATCAGCTGTTGGTTATGATGAAAATGACCAAGCAGCAATCCTTTCCATTCCTACAACTGCAAATGTATCTGCACAAAGTGAGTTGCCATTTTGCCTTACCTTTTCTCCTGTGGTTAACATGATAACCTTTTCCTTTTTGTAGATGCAAAAAGAAAAAAAAACAAACTGGCTTTGAATTAGCTTAAGATACAAAGATTGTTCTACTACCAAACCTAGCCACAATACATCACGTTTTCCATCGTTTCAAAATGTGCAACCCGGTGACTACCAAATTACTATTTGTCACGGAATAGAGCGACGTTTTTTGTTGTCTTTTTTTCATTACAACGACTGCGATGTTATTTAACTGAATTCATTATTAGTACCGTACTTAGCTGATGAAAAATTGGTTACGAATTGGCAGTCAGAATTGAGAATGCATTAGCTTGCAGTACTAAAGTGTTTGCATTTTTATTGTGTCGCTTAGGTGGAGTGGTTAGCACCGTTTTCGTGTTCGAATTAAATGTGTGGCCAATTTTTGTTTTCACATACCGAGGCCGATTAGCCAACCTACGCGGAAAGTTCCGCTACTTCAAGATTTTTTTGCACAATGCTACAGTTAAGACTTGGGCTTAGTCTTCAAGTTGAAGGTTGCAAAAATGATTACAGGGAATAGTGAAGCCGAAGCTAACGCAGACAGGTTCTCTTACCTCGGCGATGTACTCGGTATGGAAGGAGGAGCTCAGGAAGCTGTAACATCAAGGATTAGATCGGCATGGAAAAATGTTTGAAAAGGTTTCGAATGTTATATGAATGGATGTGAAGGGGCTTGTGGACAGAGTGGATGAAAAAAAGGGTTCAGTAAAGGCACTACACTTGGAAGTTAAACGGACAAAAAAAAAGACCAAAAAAGAGGTGGAAAGAAGTGCTGGAATGTGACACGATTGCCAGAGGTTTGCAAAGGCTGGATGCACAAAATCGTGAAAGCTTGCCAATAGGCTGCAAAAACTGCCTAATCCCTGCATGCGGAAAACATCTGTTGGGCTCCAAGAATAGAAGGAAGCACATTTCTGGAGCAAAATAATAAAGATGAGTGAAGCCGAAGCAACTAGCTTATCGTGAATTGTTTTGCGTGGCTTTAAAAAATTTTTGTAGCGGAATTTTCCGTTTGGGCTTTCAATGGGAATTGGCCCAAAGTATGACGAAGAAAGCCAAGCACATAAAAACAAATATTGGCATATAGCGTCTGCACTGCACCAAAGTTTATTTGTTTCGAGATTTAAAACACGTTGAGTGTGTAGCTATTACTTTGTGACTAATAACGGCGCAATGAAATCATTTCTTGTGATTTTCAGGATTTCTCAAGCTACTGGCTAATGTTAGTTAACACTTTTTTGGCTTATATGGTAGTACTGTGTGTTTTATGACTGCAACGAACCAGACACCAATGAACGTAAAAACTTAAGTTGGCGTTTAGTTTTACGTACCGTGCAAGATGATGTCTGGCTTTTGTCGAATTATGTGAACCGGAATCACAAGATTTGTGCAGCACTTAAACACAGCACATAAATTATTATGTTAACTTGACCGAGTTTTTTGTACGTTGCTTATGCATGACGCTTGTTTACAGCCGATATTCTAAATGAGATTGAATCGGGACAAAGCAGTGAACACTCGAATGACAACATAGAAGTAAACCGTAGAAAGCGACTGCGCGTAGTGGAATCCGATTCTGAAAGTGATGACAAAGAAGGTATGTGGTATTTAAAGTTAATTTATTTTACGAGAACTAGCGTAAATGATTTCAGCTGTCCAACTCGGATTATTGTCCGTGTTTTTGCTGAAGACATAGTTTTTTTTTGTAATAGATGCTCGCGAAAAATGAGCACAAGTGCAGTTTTAATTATTGTTTTTTTTTTTGTTTTTTTCTTTGCCCACGGTTCGTTACTCGTTAGCGGCGTATGGGTAGCAGCTCGAGATCAGATTGAGACTTGTAGTAAGTCTTTACTTTGGTTTTTTTCGCATTTTAGAATTAAATGATGTTATCGTTATTTGGTCATGTTTGAAATGCTGGCCGGTGGGTACGTCAGTTATGATACGTTATTTTGATGACTCTTTTACATCATAGATGATTCGGGGACTCAAGTATACGCACAAGATGATACTCCTACATTACGAGTGCTTGGTAAGTTTGTATGAACTTTTTGAATAATCATAGAGTAAATTAGCCTCTTTCCTTGCTCTCTTTACCCACTTTTCCTAAAGCTGTGGCTTGCAGCTCAAGATAAAGCCATAGCACCCACAATCCTCCACCATTCTTGGCTCCTCGTTCGTGCGTTTGTTATTTTCGTGAGGTCCTCTTCATTCTTGTCATCTTGTTTTAAGTCTATCACACATGCCTTTTTACTTATATCCTTGCTAGCAAAGACTGTTTGGGAAAAATTTTCTGAGGCTTTCTGATGACATGGCCAAACCATCGAAGGAGAAATTTTTCAGTACTGAGAAGCAATGGCTCAATTATCAAAGATTTTCCGATCAGGAGAGCTACGCTGTTTGTCGAATAACGCCATTCTTTCAATCCTTTGCAAAAATCTCACTTTGAAGACTTGCAAATTGAATTAAGATCGATTGTTTTTTGTCGCTACCCAGGACTTAAAAAGCTATTGCCACATAACAGCAGAGGATTTCGATATTAGAAACCATGTTTATTTTAGCTTCATCCCCTCCCCGAGAAAGGCAACTAAGTTCTGCATCTGGTAACATCATTTCCACTTATGGTATGTGTCAGTTTGTTTGGATGTAGTTTAGTAAGCATTATTCATGCAGCATAACCGCTCACATTGTTCCAGTAAAGCCCGGTTTACGCTGGGTGTAAAATCGTGAGCATACGAACGCATTTTTAGTTTATTTTAAACAGAAATTGGGTATGCCTGACGTATAGCCTTACCAGCGTAGAGAAGCTGTCAGTCGGTTAAAATAAACTAACGTGCATTGGTTAAAATAAACTGACAATTCCTAGTGTAGACCGGGCCTAAAACGAAGTTGCGCAAAGCGCATATTCACTTTTCATAACAGAGTTGTTTAAAGTTTGCTTAAAAAGACTCAATTACCAGAAGACGTACTGTTTTGGCAAACCTGGTACTGTTGTGGTTTTACCCTAAAATTTGTTGTTTGGAAAGTTTTTTTTTTATGCAGTAATCGATGTCATCAGGAATTGTCAAAACTCTGCAGTTTTTTTAGGTTTGTATAAGGTTTTGCTTTAATTGCGCATGTGAATTCGTGATTTTTCACACAAGTTTAGCTTTTTATTTTTCGGACATGCGTACTGGGATGTTTTAAAAGTCTTTTATATCCTTCTTATTAGGCCCAATTTGACACATAAGGAGTCGAGATACAGGCTGGCCTTGCTTTGGCCACGTTACTGACAAAGCAGATCCAGCAGTAGAGCTGTTAGTTTAAGAAATGGGGCTTGTTTAGGGGCGTATTTAGGAGGGGGCATTGTGCAATTGCCCCCCCCCCCCTTTCCTTTTGCGTCGCCAGTTGCAATTCCCTTTGCGTCGCCAGTTGAGATGTTTTTTTTCGCATTTTTTAAAGCAATGTTATCGGTTGCAGCGATGACAACCAAATACATATAGCGATAGCAGCCATATATGTAGCGGGGAGGGGGGAGGCAAGGGGCCCAGGCCCCCCCCGATTGAAATGCCACTAATGGTAGAACTGTGACGAAAAACCTATTGTTTCCTCAGTTTTAGTTTCTTTCCGCATTTTTCGCGTTCAACATACACGTGTACAACAATAATTGAAAATAATATTGATGACCAAGTGGTCCTCGCCCCTCAATTCAATTTTTTCCAACCAAATTATATGCGTAACCGGGGTAAAATTAAAAGTTTTGTCCTAAAGTTGCTATCTCAGGCCCTCAACTAAGCTTTTAAAAACGTAATGCAATAACCAGAGGTGGATTTACTATACTGCACATTGCCAGGGGCCCTGCGTTCAGATGGCAAGACTTTGTTTGGTCTTCACCTATGTTAGGCAAGAAGATTTTGCGAAAATCTCCAATGTGCCAAAGGTCCCACGCAATTAAAATCGGACTCGCTCAATACAATGGTTAGTAAGCGTAAGCATTTATTGTATAATTTTTAATAACAATTCATCTCCACCTCGCCAGTTTTTACGCACAAAGTACTTTAAAAAAACATTAGCCAGGAAAAATGCTCATTGAACAAATTAGTGAATTTCAATTGAGGGGGCCTGGGCCCCATGTCCGAACATGTACTCCTATAGCTGGTTAACTTCATGACAAAACAAAAATCTTTGAGTGGATTATTATTTACTGCTAAAATAATGCAGGAGGCATTGTTCCTTACTTCCCCTTTCCTGGGCCACATCACTCACAAAATTCAACCCCAATTGCAGGGTTTGGAACGCGTGTTGGACTTAAATTGAAAGCAAAAGGAGGATGGAGCAATTTAATTTTTTCCATTGGCTTTCAAATGTTAAAAATCTAGTTATTTTAAATGGCTCTGAACACGAGGGAAATGCAATCCAATGGCATTAAAATAGCTTTTCCCGAAAAGTTACAAAAAGTCGCGTAGCGGCAGGGTGCTCCGCCCCCAGACCCCCGTTTGTGATGCGTTTCAGTTACACTAAATTACTAAACTCGTCTCCCCATTTAAATACTTTGACTTTTTAACTTTGGTAAACCAAACCACGGCTTCTGGGCTTCCATTCCACGGTATGTTTGTACCACAAAAAGTTTTCTTTTTGTTTGAGCCCCCGAATCAAAAATCTTGTCTACGCCTATGATAGCATCTGCTCTTGCTTGTTTTAGTGAAACTTACCTGTGCTCATCATAAAATTATGTTAAAAACCAAAATTTTTCCAAGTAATGAGGGAAATCTTAGGAGAGTATTTAGAGTCATTCAGCGGGAAGGTGAAGACAACGGTAGCAAAAATGTACGAACAATGATCTCTACATATATCGACTGAATGTGAATGAAATTTGAAGTGCGCGGTAGTAGAGGAAGACTGAAGAAACGTGGAAAAGCAAGTAGAGAATGAAATTAAGAGGAATGGATTTGGTGAAACCGTTCGCCGTTAAATCCGAAATGCTTTAAATCCAGGGTTTACTGCACGTAATTGTTTTTGTTTAAAGAGTTCAGAATATGTTTTTTTACAGATTATGCAGCTGTTGGTTATGATGAAAATGACCATGCAGCAACCCTTCCCATTCCTACAACTGCAAATGTATCTGCACAAAGTGAGTTGCCATTTTGCCTTACCTTTTCTCCTTTGGTTAAAAGATGATAACCTTTTCCTTTTTGTAGATGCAAAAAGAAAAAAAAACTGGCTTTGAATAATAGCTTAAGATACAAAGATTGTTCTACTCCCAAACCTAGCCACAATACATCACGTTTTCCATCGTTTCAAAATGTGCAACCCGGTGACTACCAAATTACTATTTGTCACGGAATAATGCGACGTTTTTTGTTGTCTTTTTTTCATTACAACGACTGCGATGTTATTTAACTGAATTCATTATTAGTACCGTACTAAGCTGGTGAAAGGTTGGTTACGAATTGACAGTCAGAATTGAGAATGCATTAGCTTGCAGTACTAAAGTGTTTGCATTTTCATTGTGTCACTTAGGTGGAGTGGTTAGCGCCGTTTTCGTGTTCGAATTAAATGTGTGGCCAATTTTTGTTTTCACATACCGAGGCCGATTAGCTAATCTACGCGGAAAGTTCCGCTACATCAAGATTTTTTTGCACAATGCTACAGTTAAGACTTGGGCTTAGTCTTCAAGTTGAAGGTTGCAAAAATGATTACAGGGAATAGTGAAGCCGAAGCTAACGAAGACAGGTTCTCTTACCTCGGCGATGTACTCGGTATGGAAGGAGGAGCTCAGAAAGCTGTAACATCAAGGATTAGATCGACATGAAAAATTTTTGAAAAGGTTTCGAATGTTATATGAATGGATGTGAAGAGGCTTGTGGACAGAATGGATGAAAAAAAGGGTTCAGTAAAGGCACTACACTTGGAAGTTAAACGGACAAAAAAAAAAGACCAAAAGGAGGTGGAAAGAAGTGCTGGAATGTGACATGATTGCCAGAGGTTTGCAAAGGCTGGATGCACAAGATCGTGAAAGCTTGCCACTAGGCTGCAAAAACTGCCTGATCCCTGCATATGGAAAACATCTGTTGGGCTCCAAGAATAGAAGGAAGCACATTTCTGGAGCAAAATGATAAAGATGAGTGAAGCCGAAACAACTAGCTCATCGTGAATTGTTTTGCGTGGCTTTAAGAAAAATTTTTGCAGCGGATTTTTCCATTAGGGCTTTCCATGGGAATTGTACCAAAGTATGTCGAAGAAAGCCAAGCACATAAAAACAAATATTGGCATATAGCGTCTGCACTACACCAAAGTTTATTTGTTTCGAGATTTAAAACACGTTGAGTGTGCAACTATTACTTTGTGACTAATAACGTTGCAGTGAAATCATTTCTTGTGATTTTCAGGATTTCTCAAGCTACTGGCTAATGTTAGTTAATTTAAAGTTAATGTATTTTACGAGAACTAGCGTAAATGATTTCAGCTGTCCAACTCGGATTATTGTCCGTGTTTTTGCTGAAGACATAGTTTTTTTTTGTAATAGATGCTAGCAAAAAATGAGCACGAGTGCAGTTTTAATTATTGTTTTTTTTTTGTTTTTTTCTTTGCCCACGGTTCGTTACTCGTTAGCGTCGTATGGGTAGCAGCTCGAGATCAGATTGAGACTTGTAGTAAGTCTTTACTTTGGTTTTTTTCGCATTTTAGAATTAAATGATGTTATCGTTATTTGGTCATGTTTGAAATGCTGGCCCATGGGTACGTCAGTTATGATACGTTATTTTGATGACTCTTTTACATCATAGGTGATTCGGGGACTCAAGTATACGAACTAGATGATACTCCTACATTACGAGTGGTTGGTAAGTTTGTATGAACTTTTTGAATAATCATAGAGTAAATTAGCCTCTTTCCTTGCTTTCTTTACCCATTTTTCCTAAAGCTGTGGCTTGCAGCTTAAGATAAAGCCATAGCACCCACGATCCTCCACCTTTTCTTGGCTCCTCGTTCGTGCTTTTGTTATTCTTGTGAGGTCCTCTTCATTCTTGTCATCTTGGTTTAAGTCAATCACACATGCCTCTTTACTTTTATCCTTGCTAGCAAAGACTGTTCGGGAAACCTTTTCTGAGGCATTCTGATGACATGGCCAAACCATCTAAGGAGAAATTTTTCAGTACTGAGAAGCAATGGCTCAATTATCAAAGATTTTCCGATCAGGAGAGCTACGCTGTTTGTCGAATAACGCCATTCTTTCAATCCTTTGCAAAAATCTCACTTTGAAGACTTGCAACTTGAATTAAGATCGATTTTTTTTGTCGCAACCCAAGATTTAAAAAGCTATTGCCACATAACAGCAGAGTATTTAGATATTCGAAATCACGTTTATTTTAGCTTCATCCTCTCCCCGAGAAAGGCAACTAAGTTCTGCATCTGGTAACATCATTTCCACTAATGGTATGTGTCAGTTTGTTTGGATGTAATTTAGTAAGCATTATTCATGCTGCATAACCGCTCACATCGTTGGAGTAAAGCCCGGTTTACGCTGGGTGTAAAATCGTGAGCATACGAACACATTTTTAGTTTATTTTAAACAGAAATTGGATATGCCTGACGTATAGTCTTACCAGCGTAGAGAAGCTGCCAGTCGGTTAAAATAAACTAAGGTGCAATTGGTTAAAATAAACTGATAATTCCTAGTGTAGACCGGGCCTAAAACGAAGTTGCGCAAAGCGCATATTCATTTTTCATTACAGAGTTGTTTAAAGTTTGCTTAAAAAGACTCAATTACCAGAAGACGTACTGTTTTGGCAAAAGTGGTATTGTTGTGGTTTTACATTAAAGTTTGTTGTTTGGAAAGTTTTTTTTTTATGCAGTAATCGATGTCATCAGGAATTGTCAAAATTCTGCAGTTGTTTTAGGTTTGTATAAGGTTTTGCTTTAATTCCGCGTGTGAGTTCGTGATTTTTCACACAAGTTTTGCTTTTTATTTTTCGGACATGCGTACTGGGATGTTTTAAAAGTCTTTTATATCCTTCTTATTAGGCCCAATTTGACACATAAGGAGTCGAAATACAGGCTGGCCTTGCTTTGGCCACGTTACTGACAAAGCAGATCCAGCAGTAGAGCTGTTAGTTTAAGAAATGGGGCTTGTTTAGGGGCGTATTTAGGAGGGGGCATTGTGCAATTGCCCCCCCCCCCCCTTTCCTTTTGCGTCGCCAGTTGCAATTCCCTTTGCGTCGCCAGTTGAGATGTTTTTTTTTCGCATTTTTTAAAGCAATGTTATCGGTTGCAGCGATGACAACCAAATACATATAGCGGTAGCAGCCATATATGTAGCGGGGAGGGGGGAGGCAAGGGGCCAAGGCCCCCCCGATTGAAATGGCACTAATGCCTCTAATGGTAGAACTGTGACAAAAAACCTATTGTTTCCTCAGTTTTAGTTTCTTTCAGCATTTTTCGCGTTCAACATACACGTGTACAACAAGAATTAAAAATAATATTGATGACCAAGTGGTCCTCGCCCCTCAATTCAATTTTTTCCAACCAAATTATACGCGTAACCGGGGTAAAATTAAAAGTTTTGTGTGAATTTAAAACCAAAATTTAAAAAAAAAAAAAATTAAAAATTGGGTAAAAAAATTAAAAAAAAAAAATTAAAAGTTGGGTAAAAAAAATTAAAAAAAAATTGGGTAAAATTAAAAAAAAAAAAAGTTGCTATCTCAGGCCCTCATCTAAGCTTTTAAAAACGTAATGCAATAACCAGAGGTGGATTTACTATACTGCACATTGCCAGGGGCCCTGCGTTCAGATGGCAAGACTTTGTTTGGCCTTCACCTATGTTAGGCAAGAAGATTTTGCGAAAATCTCCAATGTGCCAAAGGTCCCACGCAATTAAAATCGGACTCGCTCAATACAATGGTTAGTAAGCGTAAGCATTTATTGTAGGCCTATCATTTTTAATAACAATTCACCTCCACCTCGCCAGTTTTTACGCACAAAGTACTTTAAAAAAACATTAGCCAGGAAAAATGCTCATTGAACAAATTAGTGAATTTCAATTGAGGGGGCTTGGGCCCCATGTCCGAACATGTACTCCTATAACTGGTTAACTTTATGACAAAACAAAAATCTTTAAGTGGATTAATAATACAGGAGGCATTGTTCCTTACTTCCCCTTACCTGGGCCACATCACTCACAAAATTCAATTGCCCAATTGCAATTGCAGGGTTTGGAACGCGTGTTGGACTTAAATTGAAAGCAAAAGGAGGATGGAGCAATTTAATTTTTTCAATTGGCTTTCAAATGTTAAAAATCTAGTTATTTTAAATGGCTCTGAACACGGGGGAAATGCAATCCAATGGCATTAAAATAGCTTTTTCCAAAAAGTTACAAAAAGTCTTATAGCGGCTGGGTGCTCCGCCCCCAGACCCCCGTTTGTGATACGTTTCAGTTACACTAAATTACTAAACTCGTCTCCCCATTTAAATATTTTGACTTTTTAACTTTGGTAAACCAAACCACGGCTTCTGGGCTTTTATTCTACGGTATGTTTGTACCACAAAAAGTTACTCTTTGAAAAATTTCCGATGACGTCATTGCATGTGCTTTTTTTGTTTGAGCCCCCCAATCAAAAATCTTGTCTACGCCTATGATAGCTTCTGCTCTTGCTTGTTTTAGTGAAACTTACCTGTGCTCATCATAAAATTATGTTTGTTTTAGCGCAACTGTTTTGTTGATAATTTATGCCCCCCTTTCGAAAATTTTGCGTACGCTACTGGGCTTGTTTAAAAGAGGTGAAGCATCCAGCTAAGATTATGTGCTAAAGATGAAAACATATTTATATCTAAAGCACTTCTTCACTAAATTTCAACTTTCCACATAGTTTGTGCGATATTTCATTTCAAGGTTAAGGGTTCTCCCCGACAGTGTAGCCATTCGATTATTGTTTATTTTGTGCATATAATTCCAGCTGAATGCTTCACCCCCTTTAAGTGCGTGGCATATTTTTCTAAGGTGTGGTGCAGATTTCGCTATGAATTTTACATGAATAGCTCTGGGGCGAATAGCCAAATACTCTGAATGCAAAGAGGAATTTTCTGTGGTGCTGAAAATTTTCTCAATTTTTATAACACTGTTTAGACTACCAAATTTGCTGCTTAACTGTACCAATTTTCAGAAGATGAAACCAACAAGTTTCAAAGGAAAGCTTAACATTTTGAATCACTAATAAATTGGACTTAAATGTCTGCTTGGTCCGGGAGACCGCGTTTGGTTTCCGGACAGTGAAATATACTGCAAATTGCCAGCAATGACTTTCTACCACTAGCAACCTTGCTCTGTGCGCCTTTACGCAAGCCGCAGAGATGGGCCTGCTTACCTATCATTTGCTGGTGACCTATCACCCGATCACTTGCTGGTAACTCGAGTATAACGTTGATTTGACTATTATTAGTTTTCAGATTCAATATTTGAGCAGTACTGGCGGACACAATACGAAAGAATGTTTCCGCTACATGCTGTGAAAGCTTGGAACGGCGGAATTGTGGTCGAAATACATCTTCAAAGGAAAAAGAAGCAAGCTCTCTTTTCAAAGTCTACATGTTGCCAAAGTAATGATTGGTAAGTTAATATTTTGGCAAACTTAAGTTGAGAGGTGGTCAAACTTCAGTAATTTTCCACTTGAGCCCAAGATACTGCACTAATGCTCTTGTTTTTTACGCAAGTCTTCGTCTTTTAACTCTCGTCCAACTTAAGATTTCAAGCAGTGCCGTCGCCAGAGCAAACCAAGTGAGGGGGCACTAGCCAAAAGTGATGGGGGACACCAAAATAGACCGAACTTTTGCACATAAAAACTGATATTTTATGGCTACAAATCATGCGCTATTTTAAAAATTTCGTATTCATGTGTGAGAAAAAGACACATTCAAGGCCAGCAGCGTTTCGTATGCGGCCGATATACCGTATTTGATGGCATGTAGGACGCACTGTTTTTCCGAAATTTTGACTCAAAAAATCGCCCTGCGTCTTACATGGCGTAGGTAAAGTTTAAGGCGTCCAGTAGGCCTAGGCTAATCTTCTCTCTGACGCTCACTAACCCAGCTTACACTTAGTACTTGCAGGGCCATCGAGAGGGGGGTACAGTGACCCCGGGACACATGGGCTTCAGGAACGCTGTTGGCTTCAGAGGGCCCATGAGCTCGAGAGGGGCCCATCGAAATGACACTTAGAAATCAGCATGTGAAGCCTGAGGACCTTTTTTGGAGATCACCTAATTTCGACCGGAAAAAACGTTAGAATTTCGATGAAGACTTTTTTTTTTGAGATCACATCTTAATTCGGACAAAACTGCGGCATTTTCTCCGTTTGTTTTGGAGTTCACAAAACCGGAAATCCGTCATATTTGAGCTGGCCCCGGGCCTACGTTCGGCTCTCGGCGCCCCTAGTACTTCTACCTACCGTAAACTCCATGCATCCTTATATTATTGCTGGTACTATCGTATTATTAGCGGTGTTTAAAAAATGAATTAGTAAAAATGAAAGCAATTTACCGAAAGCAAAATGAAAACAATTAAAAATGAAAGCGAAATTGCTTTATGTAGCTATGTTTCTGCTTGTGAAGGTTCTGCTAGACTATTTTCAACAATATATGCTTAAATACACTGAAAACTTTTTTTCCTGAATCTGACGTGCTAAAATGGGGTGCGTCTTACATTTCCGTGCGTTCTATATGCCGCCAAATACCGGTCCGCGACATTCTGACGCGAGACAACTCACCCCGGGAATCCTGACACCAGGGACATCCTGACGCTAGGGACATCCTGACGCCAAAAGCTCCAAACTTTTGCACTCTGTTTTTTTTTCTTCGCTTTTCCGCGCTACGCCACAGCTACGCTTTTAACGATTAACGTTCGATTATTGTGACGTAAGTATAATATTTTCCGTTAATTGCAAACTTCATACGAATCTATGTTTTGCAGAAACAACTCAAAAGCGAGTTGTATTTTTGCGACACAAATCGTGATGAAATCAAAGTCAAGTTAGCGAATATGTAAAAATGCTGACCGAATACCGCGATTAAAAGTAATATATGTTTTGCTATTATTAAACGGCCACGCAGATATTTCATGAACAATAATATGTGTGGTTAATTTACAAAGAAAAATGCTCTGAAAGGAATGGTATGTTGAAAGAAAAAAATAAAAATATAATTCATAGTCAAGTACCGCAAATCGAGATTAATTAATGCAGCGATTAAAATTTATTGTTTTTGCATATTATTATTGGATGGCCACCTAGCAATTTTACACGCATTTTCATAAAAAAGTTATTAGTTTTTAGTTAGCAATAATTTGTCGATAGACAACGTTTGAAACTAAAGTTGAAATTACGGCCAAGAATGAAATTAGATTAAAAATATTGTGCAATAGTTTGTAATTATCCAACTAATTACTTTTCCAATGGGTGGTTTATTTGGTTTTAACCTCGATAAATGGAGACATTAGTTTTTGCAATTGCAGTTTTTAACTTTGAATGACTTCGAAAGAACGAAACAACACGGTTACACGCTTCACATCAGCATACCAAATTATCGTAATTTCTCCTCTTACAATATTAAAGCGTTTAAACAATAACAAGTTGCTAATTTCGATAAGCTCCAAAATTTTCAGTTCATTAAAGAGTAAGATCACAAAAATGACAACAAGCTGCTAATCGAAATGCGATCGACAAATTATTGCTAACCAAAAACTAACAATTTTTTTTAAGAAAATGCGTGTGAAATTGCTAGGTGGTCATCCAATAATAATATGCAAAAACAATAAATTTTAATCGCTGCATTAGTTAATTTCGATTTGCGGTACTTGACTTAAAATTATAATTTTACTATTTTCTTTTGACATACCATTCCTTTCAGAGCATTTTTCTTTGTAAATTAACCACACATATTATTGTTCATGAAATATCTGCGTGGTCGTTTAATAACAGCAAAACATATATTACTTTCAATCGCGGCATTCGGTCAGCGTGTAAAACTTAACGCCAGCATTTTTACATATTCGCTAACTTGACTTTGATTTCATCACGATTTGTGTCGCAAAAATACAACTCGCTTTCGAGTTGTTTCTGCAAAACATAGATTCGTATGAAGTTTGCAATTAACGGAAAATATTATACTTACGTCACAATAATCGAACGTTAATCGTTAAAAGCGTAGCTGTGGCGAAGCGCGGAAAAGCAAAAAGAAGAAAAAGAAAAAAACAAAAACAGAGTGCAAAAGTTTGGAGCTTTTGGCGTCAGGATGTCCCTGGCGTCAGGATGTCCCTGGCGTCAGGATTCCCGGGGTGAGTTGTCTCGCGTCAGGATGTCCAGCTTCGTCAAATACGGTAATCGCTTAAAAAATCCGTCTGCACAAAGCAGTAAATGCGACCATCAGCGCAACTAGGATGTTGCTAAGAGGAAGTAGGCTTAAATCAAAAAATTTTTTTCCATCAAAATTGTATAATTTAGGCTTCGTGCTGAACAAACTGATGCAACTCAAGCGTACCACAGAGGGGGTCTGGGGGCAAAGCCCAGAGCCGCTGGGTGATTTTCGTGATTTTGCGGAAAAAATAGCGATCTTAACGCCATTTCAATCACTTTTTGTACGTTTTTGTACCTATATGAATAACTACAATAAATTGCTAGAATTGGAATTCATTAAAAGAATAAGGTTGCTTGGCCCCTTCAGTCTCTCTTATATGCTTAAGATCAAGTTCAAAACACGTTTAAGTGCTAGTAAATTTAAGTGTGCTCTGAAAAAACAAAAACAATTAGTTTTTAAAAAAATGCTTTACGTATTGTTTCAGGACATAATCATTAACAATGCATTGGTAACGATACTATAGGCCTACACCCCTATTGCGCGACACATCCGTATAGACGTGTAAATAAGACAGATTATTGCCTCACATTTATGTACAGCAGTAGGTGGCCAGCAATTTTGCAAATATTTAAGAAAACTTCGAACGAGAATTGGTTTGAACATTCTTATTCCTTTTTCCATTGTTGCCTGTAGTCTTGTCGTTACGTGATGTTCCAAAAACTATTCTGAGTAAACCAAAGTGGGGGAGCACAAGCAATCGTTAGGGTGGGCACGGCCCCCCTGCCCCCCCTCATAGCGACGGCACTGATTTCAAGTCATCTTTTTCAAGATGAATAGAGATAGTTACGGTCTGGAAGACGTCACGGTCCATACGTAGCTTCTCTGTCGCTGCTCTTTATTAATATTATCTTGTTGATATTTGTTTAGTTTAATTTTACCGGCAAAGTTGTGTTTTTTTTTTTTTTGACTTGAGCAGTACTATATGTAATAAACTTGAGATACTCTGCCGCCATCCATATCTGGTGAAACTAACGACCACAATGCGAATAAGCGTTTAACGTTTTTTTTTTAAGGAACAATGGACTGGTGGCTCCGTCTTTGATTTTTTTAGTCTTAGCGGAAAGGGTCGAGTAATCCTATCGCCAGCCCTTACAACGTACAAGACCAGGGATAGCAATCTCATCGCACGGTTTTTTTTCCGAAGTATCGCGTCGAAACTCGCAAGAAATCCTCATACATTACCGCATCACAAGAATTTTATAAAAAAATCTGCGATTTCCACGATTACTCTGTTATTTCTGTTTCGTTACAAGTTATATTTTGGTCAGAAGTTTGAGAATGTTTCGGCATTTGCTGCGTTACAATCTGATTAAAATAAGTCATGCGCTGATTAAGACAAGTCATGCTCTGTTTTAGACCACAAACTTAGCATTCAAAATCAATTCAAGAAATCGATAATCACAAAAATAATCGCTAACTCGCTGTGGTTTCATCGCATCGAAAAAATTTAAATAATTGAAAAAAATTGCATCTATTGTTCTGCTCTGTATCGTATCGCTGTTTCCGCAGAAAGTCATCAATGCGATTGCTGTTCCTGTACATTTATACAAAACACTCGTTTCCCTCAAGACCTTAAAGCTCATTAAAATGATTTATGAGTACTAACTTTTGAATAGAAATTATATGGTTTTAACAAGTAGCACTTTCTGCAAGCGCCAACTACAGTATCGTTGTTTGAACTAATTGTTAAATGTATTTTAGTTGCATGCCAAAAGAATTTTCCGAAGGCGACGGCAAGGGAAATCGAAGATTCGATAGCAGTTACGCTAAAATATGCCCCGAAACAAGTGGTCAGTATTAGAAATGCTTAGAGTACTTTATGCTTGAGATATTTGCAATTATAGAATGGTAAAAACTAAAGTTTTTTTGGTTGGTGTCTGACAGAGAACAAATGCCATTTTTTGATCGTGTGTGATTCTACTTTGCTAAAAATTTTATGTTCAAGAGCAATGTTCTGTTGGCATAGGTGACCCGCACATTTCTCCATATATGTACCATGTAATACAAAGCTCTGTGATTTCCAGAGGTGGAGTCTTCGAGGACACAATTTGATGTTCTAGGTCTTGGCCTGGAAGCCTGCAAGTCCTCGAAAATGCCCTGTCTTCGGCTCGAGGACAGCACTATTTTTTGACTTGCTGAAAATTTGCCAAGGTCATGAGCATTGCTGGAGCACGCCAGAGAACTTGCGAATTTTTGAGCGAAGATCTTTGTTTTATGGAGATCGCCCGAGTTTTGCGGAAAATTTGCGACTTTTTGAGCCAAGACCTTGTTTTTACGAGAACTTTTCGCGTTATGTCCTTGGTCCTTTGGCATGGGGAAGGTCTGTCCTCGAGAAGTGTGTCCTTGGCCTCGGATTTTTTTTGTGTCCTCGACTCCACCTCTGGTGCTTTATTACAAAAATTGAGGCGTAGAGTTAACAAGCCGCTGCTTCATTTTTATGTATTTGCAGAAAACTATCAGAGAAAATAATGAATCGACGACAGAAGAGTAACCTGACCATTTTCCCGTTACTCTCGTTTTTCCTGTCCTTTTTGCAGTTTCTCCCAAGGACATACTTTAGAAACACGCCTCTTTGCAGTTGAATTTTCTCTGTGTTCATTTTTAATTGTGTGTATTTGAAAGTTTTTTTTAAGAAATTAATTTATTGAAAAAGTCCGTATCAAGACGTATTTCTAGCTTTAACAACGAAAGGGATACGTGGTTGTTACGTGTCGATGCAACTCAAAAAATCTTATGTATTATTCACTGCTGGTTTGCGGCTGGTAACTTACAATAATAAATTTGTACATTGTAGTCGAATCATCTCGGCTAGGGAGAAAGCAAAAGACCTTTGCTGTCTTCAAGTTAAGACGCCCCATGCCCATTGCATATGGTGGAGGCTTCACATTGATCTTTTATTGCTGAACGTCAAACAAGAAAAGCGGGAATATCGGTTTTTAGTCTTTAGAATGTACCATTTTTTTGAACTTCGATTTGCTATCTCTAAGCTGGTATCGCTATTCGCTACCCTATCTTGAATGCAAAGTTCTAAAGAAAAAGAATAAAAGAACCCAGCGCGAATCAAACTCGGGACTTTCCGGACGAGCGCCCTTATTACTACGTCACAGAGGCGACGCTGTCGAGTGATTAGTGTCAAACTTAACTCGAGTTAATGAGAAAGTAGCGATACATTGTAAATATAAAGGTGCACTTCGCTAAAATGCGACCCTATCTATCCACCACGACCACTGAACGGTTATTGGCAATCTTTATATTATACGGATAAACCAATATCGGTAATCTCGTTTCGTTTGCGAACATTTTTGAATTCGAGTTGCTAATTTTACCAGTGCATTCGACCATAAAACTTTGTTTCTTTCTCAAAAACAAAACGAGCAGCTTATTGCAGTCGCCATGTGAGGTGAATTGCCAGTTTAACTCCACCCCTCCGCTACCCAAATTCACAGCTCTACCGCTTAATGTCAGAGTACATTTCGAAACTTTTACTTACCTCATCGCGTAGGTTTTTGTTAATGTTTTTGAAACAAAACTTCAGTAAAGCGATTTACGAGCCGAGATGGGTTTGGTTTTCAGAATTCAAACGCGTGGTGGCGCTACTGAGTCAGCTCAAGACAACCGGATTTCAACACATATTCAATTATTCACCAAAGATGGCAGTCCGGTACGGTCAGAATTTGCGTTCTACGTACTTCGCACCTTGAACCGTACCGTACTTGCGTTCAATGTTTTAAGCGTACCGTACCATTATAAAAAAGGCGTACCGTACAGTAGTTTTTATTAAAAATTCAGACGTACCGTACCGCATTGCAACCCTTGCTTTTAGCTACTCGCAGCTTTAAAATCTCTAGCCTAAATCAGCGAACTCGGTCCACACATTTAGCGTCGGTTTTTTTGCCTCTGTTTACAAAAAGCCAGCGTAATGTGCGAAATCTGGGGTTTTCAATTTAAAGAACGTACGACGTACCGTACTGCCATCCTTGTTATTCACTGCTGGTTTGTGGATTGTAATTCATACTATGTCGTTGAATCATCTCAAGAGAAGGAAACTGGCTTTCGTTGCCTTTGAGTTAGGCCACCTGCCCACCACATTGGGCGAAAGCTTCACAATGCTCTATTATTGCTGAACGTCAAACAGGGAAGCCGAGAATATTGGTTTGACTTGACGGGGAATCAAACCAAAATCTACCGTTTTGGGAACAAACGCCCGATCCACTCGACCACTGATCGGTTATTGGTAATCCTAGTATAATACCGATATTTCGATACCGGTAATCTCGTTTTATTAGCGGACATTCCTTACAGAGGTGGAGTCCTCGACCTTGAGGACACATTTTGAAGTCCTTGGCCTCAAGTTCTCGAAAATTGACCTGCACTATTTTTTAAATTGTTAAAATTTTGTGGAGCGCTTGAAAAATTATTTGGAAAACGTTTTTTTGTGAGATCGCCTGAAAATTTTTGTGAAGACCTTTTTTTTTTTTGGAGAGCACTTGCGCTTGTGTCCTTGGCCTCGAGAGAGTCTGTCCTTGGCCTTGGATTTTTTTGTGTCCTTGGCCTTGGCTTCGAGCCTTGTGTCGTCGACTCCACCTCTGATTCCTTAATTGCAGAATCTTGTCTTCAACAGCATTCTCGTTCCAAGCGGTTTTACCATCTGTAAGATTTACAACGCAACTTCTTTTGTGAGTGATGATACCGCCTTAGTGAATCATTCAGCCGATCAACTCCAGATGCTGAATTAGAAGAGTTCAAGTCTTAACCACCTTGAATTTTCAAACAACAAAAATGCGCTGAATTTATTTGCATGAAATTTAAAATGCAATTCGTTTAGCCGGTGAGATTCCTCCTCCATCAAATATCCCAGTGGATGCATCAATCTGCGAATAGAAAAGGAATTAGACGCAAAATTCAAACTGAAAAAATCGAGATTGCTTGGCCAAGTTCTACTTTTTATTTTCCTGCCTTCAAACGAATTACTGTCGCCATATTCGAGTTTACTCAGAATCTTTTATCTTATTTCAATATTTGAACGAAACATTTCACTTTTTAACCGCCGTCTGGGTAATCTGAACCAAAACTTACAGGTACCAGCAGTTCGCAAAAATAAACAACCCAAATTTGCAACAAAACTTCGCGCTAAATCAACACATTCACTTGATATCTGTTGTCGTGGAAACAATAATCTACTCTCAGTGACGTAATAAAACGTATCAATGTGACGTTCGTTGTTTGGCGCGAAATCAATTGACTGTGCATGTTGCATTGTTGTCTATGACGTCATACTTTATGTTGTCGAGTAGGTGGTCGATAAGTTCACATGAACAAGGCATCCCACTTCGCTTTCTCGTTCCCTCAATTTCCTCTTCATTCCATATGAGACGTTGCAATAAAGTAACCTCAACAACTTCACGTTGCCGAGGCAGCCCAGCAACTTGGCCGCCCCAGCGTCGCTGATGTCCCGGTTACCAATGAGGTCAAGCTCCATCATCTGTGAATAAAACAAAATTTAATCTGCAAATCAACACTCGCTTTAAACTCATTACCGGATCACTCACATCTACCGGATGTTTCGCAATCGTCGTATTTATTCTATACCGGTGATGTTGATGTGTTTTACATATTCTTACCGTTTTCCGGTTTCGAGATCTTTTCTCTTTTGATCCGGTACATATCAGATCTAACGGGTTTCTACTCCACCTTGTGGTTGGAACCGAGTTCGTATTTGTGTGATGCCACCGGACACTGTCCCGAATAGCCTACCGCTCCGAGCATGAAGCAGGGTAGGAATTTATGCATTGATGTCAACAACAGCCTAGAGCAGCGGTAGCCTATTGTTGATATCGAGTCCAACGTTGAATCAAAATGGGCGACTGCTTCTATAATTTTTTTACAACCATTTAAATCGTCTTTTAACATTTGTTACTCAAATTTAGCATTTGGTTGCTCGTCAAATCAATTTGACAAATTGGACTTATTCGGTAACCAAGCACATACCGGGAATTCAAATATTGCTGAAATGGAAACAAAACAATTTTACACTACCGGTACCACAAAAAAAAAACGGCCAGAACGATATCGAATATAATGTGGGGTTTACGTTATTTGATTTTCGTATGGCATAATAGCTGTTTCATGATTTCCGACTGATTACCAACCACTACTGCAGTAGCTAACTGGAAATACCGATAAGTAATTATTTTGTTGTTCTTTAACAAAATACTCGCATACCTACACGAGTGCAAAAACTTTCAACTGAACATATTTCTTGCGAATAAAAGACAAATAAAAGTTTAGGATTGCTAGGTTGGAACAAATGCTGGATCTAGCAGTAGGCTAGCGGATGCAGACTTGCAATAAGATACCGATAACTTTTTGTACATTTTAATTTCCAGGTATAAACCTATCCAGCCATATTTTAATATCGGAGGTGACGAAAGTCAAGAATGAAGGTAACGACGAAACATTTCCCAACAAAGAATTTCAAATTTGGGGTAACAGGGTAACATTTTACCGGATTTTGTCTCTGTTTGATTTTTTCTGCGAGTTGTCCAACGATTTCGTCCGTAATGTCGCAGGAATGCAATCCGAGTCCTTCAACTTGATCGACGCAGTGGGACAACGTGAAACGAAGTAGATCATTGTCCATGGAGACGCTATTGAGATATAGAAACTTCATCTAAAACAGAGCAAGAAATTATCAAATCACAGACTTCATGATCATCGGTAAGAATTAGAAGTTAAGAACAATGTACTGATAGCCTAATTGCATCTTATGATATTAGACGATGGAAGATTCCGAAACAGTTAGTCTTTAGATTGTTAATCCTATGTAAGCAAGTACAGGGTGATTTAAAAAAACAGAACCCACCAATATTTGCAAAATTCTTTAACCATTAATTATTTCTCTTTAGTTATACAGTTTGTAGCAGTAAATATAGCGCATGGAATATTGCAACAATATTTTTTCCCATCTTGTTTTGTCAACCAAGAGAAGGCATTTTGCACGGAGGCCGATTATGGGTTCAGTTTTATTGGGTCACACTGTAGGCCTAACCATAAACAACATCGTTCAAACAACCATTTAAGCTATATAAGATAGTAAAACATCAAGGAGCACCGAAGAACTTTGCCGTTTTCGAATCAAAATGCTCCTCGGTTCAAATAATGAATTTCAATTTATTCAACAAGGTATCAGATACGGGCGTTTACAGCGCTGAAGCAAACCTTACCATACCGTTGTTGCAAAATTATTGTTCATAAACGCTAAGCGTTAAAATCGTATTATTCAAATCGGGTTTGGTAAACCGGTAACGCATTTTTATCTGGGGCGGGAGGTCTGAGGTTCAAATTTCGGGCCGGTCAAATCAAACACAGTGTTGCTAACAGCTCGCCAGCTCTGCGATATTTCTCTGAAAACAGCTGTGTTGCCTCAGGCGCAATGATGCGGAGATAGGACCCGCAAACTCGTTACACGCTTCGGCGTAATACAGCAAGAATAATGAAAGACTAAATAGGTAGAGAATTATACTATCAGAGTCGTATTTGGTATGCACCAACGTGGATTAACTTTGGTCGCTGGATTAGCATAATCTTGGGGAAAAAGTTTGAACAAATGGAAGAGCAAATTATTTTCAATTGTTAAATAATTCAAGAGTTACCTCTCTCAATTAGCAAATTCAGTTTATTTTAGTCTAAGAAGTTCAACGATGTAAAAAAAGAGAAAATTGATAAACCGCGAATCAAAGTTAATCTATGTAGCAGCATATGATCTTATTCTTTAGTGTTCAACTTGACCGAGTTTGGTCAGCGAATCAGCGGTTTTTTGGATCAAAACAAAAAAAGATCGGGAATATGATCAACACAGCTTTAGAAAAGTCGACAAATTGTTAACACGCTTTTATACTGGATCAGTACAAACTTTTGGGCACATTATTGCATTTTTATAGCTTTGGGCGCAATTGTTAGGAGAAAATTTGTGCAACAGCAAATTAGACAAGTAAGTAGAGGAAACAATGAACCACCTCTTATCAGTTCGGCTACCTAGGTTAATTAATTCGCTTACAATAACAATCGAATGAACAAACCAAAAAATAAAACAAGAAATAATTCCAGGTACTGAGACCAAAACTAAAAAATATTTAAACAAGACGTTAATTTTGCCTCAAATTCGGCCTCAATTTGGCCATCCCCGGTCGGTAATGAAACTAAAATCCGAATTACGGAGAATTCCATGAATTTCTACCGTTCATCCTCATCAACACTGGTACCAAATACTTTGGTTTAGCTGTACTTTTGCAAGGTAACACTAAGTGACGTGTAGCAAAAATGATTGCTCAGTTTTGATCTCATGAAATATCATTAACCGGGTCCTCGAAATCGATATCTCACTTCTTGAGCTATTAAAATTAATTTTCTAAACTAGTCGAGATAAACTCGTTCAAATGCTAATATCCACGTGAATAATTTAAACCCATAAAAATAATTCGCCACAGTTTTATTCTTTTTTCGAGTTCAATATTATTTATCTCCACGTTACCAGTTGAGCAAATACATTTTATTACCTAAAAGCAAAACATCATGTTCCAAACTAGTTTTTGAAACTTAAACCACTTTATTTTAATCAAAATAATAATACTGTGATATAAACACGGTATAGTACTTTTTTCTTGATGGGTATAGTTGCAGCCATATTCCGCTAAACAAAAACAAACTGAATCAGATCTTTTTTCGTTTTTTAAACAGTGCTAAATATTAGGTATGAAAACAAACCTAAGAAAATCGTGTCAAAATATTATTGGCTGATAGAACGGGCAGGCCCGGCGCCATGAGGGGGCATTCCGGGGCCGTGCCCTCCAAACGAAAATTGTGCCCCCCCAAGCGAGGACTGTGCCCCGAAAAAATTTACGAGCTCGGGGCTATTGGAGTGCAAATCGAGGCCTAAGACTCCCAAATTGGTGTTTACCACCCGAATTTTCGTAACTTTTGTGGACTCACACCGGATTTTATAAAAGTTTTTAGGACGGACTAAAAATTCGTGAAAAATCGCAATAATTTTGAGACGAAAGCCAGAATTTGGGAAATTTTTGGACTGAAGACCTTTTTTTTATCTTCACTTACGAATTCGTGAAAAATGGCATGAATTTTGAGACGAAAAATAGAATTTGTGGAAATTTTTGGACAGAAGACCTTTTTTATGGTCTTCAACAAAAATTCGAGAGAAATCGTGAAAAATCGCTGAGACGATAACTAGAATGTTAGAATTTGTGGTCTTTACCTTGTTCGTTTGATCCACACCAGAATAAATTGTGCCCCCGTGCCCCTCTCAAAGTCACATAAATAAACTTCTCGTGCCCTCCAAAGTTTATTTCTGCCCCCCCCCCCAGCCACGCTATCCTGGCGCCGGGCCTGAGAACGGGTTTGATTTCATTTTGATTTATAATGATTTACTCACTTGAATATTGGGATTTTT
This sequence comes from Trididemnum nubilum, assembly GCA_963965965.1. NCBI lineage: Eukaryota > Metazoa > Chordata > Ascidiacea > Aplousobranchia > Didemnidae > Trididemnum > Trididemnum nubilum. The sequence continues at coordinate 1,486,429 of OZ014469.1, forward strand.
GGCCAGCGTTTCATCAAGTTCTTTGAAGAAATAATTCGAACAACCTCCGACGAAGTTGGGATTGTCCACCTTCAAAGCCAAACCAGTATCACGACGCCGGAGAACATGGTTGACACTGACTATGTCGCCGGGGAGAATTTCGCCATTGACGTCAATCTCATCCTTCAACCAACCAGCAGCTTCTTTGGTGAAGTTGATGTTGTTCATTTCATAAAGCCAGCCCATCATCGGCACAATTGATCGGTAATAAGGATCTCCATGTGACATATCAGATGGTTTGAAAGCAGCATCACGGTGATGTTGAAGCTTTTCAGTGACGAACTTCTTCAGTATTTCTTCACATTCGTCCCGATCAGCCTCAGTGTTTAGTTCTTTATTTTCAACGCAATTGAGCAGCTCATCCAGCGTTCCCTTGTTGCACAGACCGAACAGAAATCTCGCCACCATTTCAAACTTATCGCTTTCCAAATCCCGAACATTCTCTCGGAATTCTTCTTTACTAAAGTAGAGTCGCAACTTGACGGCTACAAAAAACTCCTGCCACATCAAGTGCGCAAAATACGTTTTTGCCTTGCCCTGAAAAAGATCGAATTTGATGTTGTTGAAGAAAAACGTAGTGGTGCTTATGAATTCAATATTTTCACTTTCGAGATGATGCTCTTGGAAATAAAACCGGTTCTCCAAAAATCCTTTGTAAGCTAATACGGCAATCTTTTTGATTTGAAATTTTCCCTCCAACTTTTTTAAGAACCAGTTTTCTAAAGTATAAACAAGAATGGCAGTCAGCGTATCCAAGTTTCTTTTCTCCGAATCCGTCCTGTAGAAACTCATCATAACCATAATACACGTGACTGGCACGTAGCATAAACTTTTGAGATCTGGGCGACTGTTGATGCGACTGAGTATTCTATCTCTTTTATCCGGTTCGTCACGACAGAGATCACTGCAGATTTGCGATCGACCTTCGTCATTTAGACCCAGCAAGTTGAGGTAGAGATTCGACGAATAATCATCATCTGGTAACTGCACGAGTTGGCGCGGCCTGGATGTGACCAGTTTTTTAGCTTTTCCTAGTAAACGACCCGAAAGTAAATGGTGTATGAAAGTTGCAGCTGTTGTGTGTGAAGTTGCATTGATGTTGGGATATTTCATTTTCAGGTCAATGTCGGCCTCATCCAGGCCGTCCATTACAATGCACACATTGTCGCTCGCTTCGAGATGTTGAATGATCTTTGTTCGATCTTCATTTGAAATACTGGATATGAATGAGGCGGAGTTGGTTAGAAATTCGAGGAGATCATAGTTTTGCTTGTAATCGAGGTCACGGAATCGGATGAAAAACACGAATTCTGCCTGGTAAAGAGGATCATTTGGCTCCAGCATTTTCTCAACCAAGAGTTTTGAGAGAGTACTCTTTCCGATGCCAGCTTGGCCAGAAATTAGAACAATATTTGCGTACCTGAGGATGTGTTCAGTTTTAGCTTCTTCAGTGCGACATCCTTCAGCATGCTTTTTAGCCTTACGTTCAGCTTCTTCAAAGATCTCTTCATAGGGAATGACGTCAGAGAGTTCCTCAGAGTAAATCCTGACAACATCTTTCCTGTAGTGGAAGTGGCCGGATAGATCCAGTTGCTCCATGTTTCGAGGTCGGGTGGAGATTTGTAGCGGTGCAATTTTGACGTTGTCACCACGAATGCGATCCCTCTCACCGCAGATAATCATCGCCTGCTTTGCCAGATTGCCCTTTAAACTTTGCACTGAAATAAACAAGATCGGAATCATTCTCAAGCAGAAAGTAAGATTTAATCAACAAATAGTTAGCCATAATTAAATTTTAAGAACTCAACTTACACATTTTGAAGCAGTGATGTTGTTGCTATAACCTCAGTAAAATCAAATCAAGAGCGAGAGCACAATAATATAAGCGTCCAATTATTACGAGAAACTAAACAGCTCACTGCTTCAATGTTTAATAAGCTATTGTAAACTCAAAACCAAAACTTCGTCTTGTGCTTCAAGCTAAGAGATAGTATTAAGTTATAATGACGTCATTGGTTGTTAAATTGATGAAACGTATATGCTCGTACGCAGGCGCGTCGCCATCGGTTTTTGTTTTTGCCCCCCGACTTATTTCTTGCCCTCCCCACGGTAATTTTTTGGAAGGAAAAAGTTGCTGTTTTTGGCCGGAAAAACCGTTTAAATTTGTGATTTCGGCCAGAAAAAGCCTTCGGATTTCGGCAAAGACCTTTTTTTTTTTGAAGATCACCTGTTTTTGGCCGCAAAAAACGTTTAAATTTGTGATTTCGGCCAGAAAAAGCCTTCGGATTTCGGCGAAGTGATGTTGTTGCTATAATCTCAGTAAAATCGAATTACGAGCGAGCACACAATAAAACAAGCGGCCAATTGTTATAAATCACAAAACAACTTTTTGCTTCAAGGTGTTGTGTTGTTTCATCTTGTATTGCGCACTAGGGATTCGAACCTGAGTTTTGCGTGTATTTCATTTCTTGCTATTGTGACCTCGTGAACTTTTGTGTAAACTTTAAACCTGTGTTTCCTGTACTAGTGCGCTGTTTGCAAAAATAATTATTGCTTTTTTGCTTCAACTGCTTTTCCATTTGCCCTGCAGTATTTTTGCCTTGTATTTTCCTATATAAGCTAGTGCCATTTTCATGCCTTCAGTTCACCTAAGTTACTAGCTAACTTGTTAAATCTTTATGTTTCCACTCAAAAACATAACAGATTTATTGGCGACGAGGATGGGATGCTGCATGACGGAGGTGTAGCTACGTTCGACGAAGTTCTGCTCCGAGTACAAGCGACGATTTTCTACGAGGAACGAGTGATCGACGAGTGTACGTGCAATGGGCGACGGTTCGAACATCGAGAAACTGATCGAGCTAATGCAACAACAGATTACGGGTCAAAAGGAGCAGATGGAGAATCAGAAGGAGCAGATGGAGAATCAGAAGAAACAGATGGAGAATCAAAAGGAGCAGATGGAGAATCAAGAACGGCGTTTTCTGAAACAACTTGAGCGCCAGGAATCCCTTCACAAGGCTCAAATGGAAGCTCTCTTGAGTGCGGTAGATAAAACTAACACCGTTGCTTCTACTTCTTTGCAGGGCGCTACTCCGAGCTTTGTGCAGTTCGACCCGTCATCGGAGCTTTGGACAGATTACTGGGCGAGATTTTGTACGTTTGTCAGCGCTCACTCTGTTTCCAACGATCGAAAGGCTCAGATTTTCCTAACTAATCAGTCTTCAACTACGTATAAACTGTTGTCAAATTTAGCTTCTCAGGAGACACCCCCGAAAAGCATCAACGAACTTACTATGACCGAAATTGAGACCTACATGAAGCACCAGTTCGATCCCAAGCGGTTTGTTGTACGGGAACGTTTTAAGTTTTGGAGTGAGATGCAACGCAAACCGGGTGAGTCTGTTCTGGAATTAGCAGCACGTATTCGGCAGGCTGCCGCTACTTGCAATTTTACAGCTATTAAGGATCCCTTGGACGAAGCCCTGCGTACTCGCTTCATTTGCTCGATCAACAACGAAGCAGTTTTGAAAGCACTGTTCAAGGTAAAAGACGACGAATTAACCTTTTCTCGTGCAGTTGAAATCGCGGTCGAAACTGAGGATGCAGCAAAGGTCGCCAAAGAGACGGTTTATGGTTCGAAACCAACACAGTCCGTTCACAAAGTAACTGCTAATAAATTTAGCAAAAAGACCGCTTCAAACAGTAAAGATTCTGGCCGACCAAAGGTCAAATGTTTTCGCTGCGGTAAGACTAATCACGTAGCTCCTGATTGTCGCTTCAAAGACGCTGTTTGTAATTTTTGCAAAATTACAGGTCACTTAGAAAAGGTCTGTCGCAAGAAGACGCAGCAATCTACTACAAGCCCGGTGAAAGCGATCGATGTACAGGAAGTCAACTCTATTGCCAACGGAGTTACTTCGGTTCCAAAACTCGAGGTTGTCATTGCGGTAAATGACACAAAAGTGACCGTAGAACTTGATACAGCCACAGCAGCTAATTTTCTTTCTTTACAGGAATGGCAACGTTTAGGAAAACCGCAGCTCTGCAAAACTCTATGCAAATTTCAATCCGCGAGTAAACACGAACTGCCAGTGAGCGGAAGTTTTGAAGCTATTACTAGCTACCGTAATTGTACAACTAGACTTATCTTTATGGTTACAGAGGTTCCGGGTTTGAATCTACTGGGAAGAGATGCTATTAAAGCGTTAGGCATTACCGTTGACGATTTTTTCTTTTCCACTGCTAACGCTATTTCATCAGCAGAGATTGATCGGGATCTTCAGAGCGCTTGTTCGAAACTGTGTGACGACTATGCGGATCTGTTCAAACAGGAGTTGGGTTGTTTACGAGACGTGGAGTTGGAAATCGAGTTCAAATCCGAATCCAAACCAATCTTCATGAAATCTCGTCCTGTTCCGTTTGCCATACAAGATGACTTAGCCCGAGCATACGACGCTGGTATTGCCAGAGGAGTATGGACTCCTACTCAGTTCAACGATTGGGGCACGCCCGTGGTTCCTATTCGAAAACCTCCACTCCCAGGAGATGACAAGCCAAGGTTAAGAGTTTGCGGAGATTATTCTGTGACGGTAAACCCACAGTTGGCGGTACACCGTCACCCTTTACCACTGCCAGAGGAACTGATGAGAAAGCTTGGAGGAGGTTACGGCTTTACGAAAATCGATTTGGCCGACGCTTACAATCAAGTCCGACTTGGTCCAGAGAGCCGCAAGCGTTTGGCTCTCAGTACGCACAGAGGTGTTCTGTTACAAAATGTTCTTCCATTTGGAATTTCATCAGCTCCAGGTTACTTCCAGAAGATCATGGATGACCTCACTTCTGATCTTCCTGGTGTTGCGGTTTATTTAGATGACATCTTAGTCAGCGGAAAAGATGCCAAGGACCATTACCACAATCTCCAACGACTGCTGGATCGCTTACATGCCAAAGGTTTGCGATGCAAGAGGGAGAAGTGCAGCTTTGCACAACCTCAAGTTGAATACTTGGGGCATATGCTTCAGAGGGATGGCATCCACAAAGGTCACAAAGTGGATGCAGTACTCAACATGCCTGCACCATCAGATGTAACTTCCTTAAAATCTTTTTTAGGTTCGGTTCAGTTCTACGCCAAGTTTCTACCTCCAAGTTATGCAACCGAAGCTGAACCTCTTTATCGACTTACTAAGAAGGATGTTGAATGGAACTGGGGGTCGACCGAGCAATCTTCTTTTGAAACGCTCAAGAGTCTTTTGTCCAGCGACGCGGTCCTCACCCACTACAACCCTGCTCTTCCAATTGGGATCGCCTGTGACGCATCGAGTCTTGGAATAGGAGGAACACTCTTTCATCGCTATCCTGATGGCTCTGAGAGACCGATCGCCAATGTTTCCAAGATTTTGTCCAAGTCCCAGCGGAATTACAGTCAGATCCAGAAAGAGGCTTTGGCGATTGTGTTTGCTGTCAAGAAGTTTTTCCAGTATTTGTTTGGTCAAAAGTTCATCCTGGTTACTGACCACAAGCCTTTACTCGCCATCTATGGCAATAAGAAGTCTTCAGGTATGGTGGCAAACCGTTTGGCCCGTTGGGCATTGTACTTAAACCAATTTGATTTTCAAATTGAGTATCGAAAGACTGCTGACCATCAAAATGCAGATGCTTTGAGCCGTCTCCCACTTGGAAAAGATGAACTTTTTGATGAGGAGGAGAGTGCAGGTGATGTTGACGTTGTTTGCGCAATTTCAACTCTTACTTTTCAGATGGGAACGTTGGATCCAGCGGCCCTGCAGAAGGAAACAGCAAGGGATGCTGTCATTCCTAACGTCATGCGTTTCACAAGAGAAGGATGGCCGCAAAAGAACAACAACGTAGATATTGAGAAATATCGGAAACTTGCAGATTCCCTGAGCACACTACATGGATGTTTGCTGTATGGTACCAGAGTTGTGATTCCAAACACGCTTCGCCCTCAAGTGCTCAAACTACTTCATGAAGGACACTTTGGTATTCAACGAATGAAACAGCTTGCCAGAACCGCTGTTTATTGGCCAAGTATTGATAACGATATTGTTGATCTTTGCAGGTCCTGCACATCTTGCGCTGAACATCAGAATCGACCTTCCAAACCTCCAATTCATCCATGGATGGTACCAGAAAAGCCATGGAGTCGTTTACATTTGGACCATGCTGTTAATTTCATGGGTTCTAATTGGTTGGTACTAGTGGATGCTTACTCCAAATACCCTTGTATCCATCCTACCCAGTCCATTTCTGCGAAGAGTACCATTGACTTACTGGAGCAAGACTTTTCACATTTCGGGTTTCCACATACCATCGTTACTGACAATGCTCCGTGCTTTACGTCCGAAGAATTCAAGGAGTTTTGCAAAGAGAGAGGGATCATCCACTTGACAGGGGCTCCGTACCATCCATCAACCAATGGAGCTGCTGAGCGTTTAGTGCAGACTTTCAAACAAGCTCTACGGAAATCTGCGCAACTTCCAAAGAAAGCCTTGCTGGACTTTCTGCGTCAATACAGGCGCACACCGACAGATAGTGGATTCTCTCCCAGCCAGCTACTTAATGGTAGACAAATACGCACAAAATTGGATGCAATATTACCCTCACCTGCTCACATTATGCAAGGCAAGCAGACGAGGGCAATTTCTTCAAAGGATGATTCGCGTCATCCAATCCACAACTTCAAAGCAGGTGATCCTTGCTACGCACTCTACTTTGGTCCTAAACAAACCAAAGATCCGAGATGGGTTCCAGCCGTGGTCGTTAAACAAACTGGCAGTCGTACTATTCAAGTTCGGACACTTCCCCAAGGTAGCATCTGGCGACGTCACATTGATCAACTTCGACCACGATATCCTTCAACCGAAGATGATGAACCAGGCGAGGACTACACCTTTGACTCTGACAACACCCCGAATGCTGAACAAATCAATAATGCACCAGAATCTTCCACTCAAGATGAACCAGAATCTTCAGCTCAAGAATCTACGAACACTTTACCACATTCACCGGTTTATGGCCCTTCTAATCCACGACGATCGACGAGGGCCAGAAAGCAAAGAACTTTCTATGGTTGTGCTTTGACTAATTATTAAAACTCCCTTTGTGTTCGTTTTACTTGTTCGGGGAGGTGTTGTGTTGTTTCATCTTGTATTGCGCACTAGGGATTCGAACCTGAGTTTTGCGTGTATTTCATTTCTTGCTATTGTGACCTCGTGAACTTTTGTGTAAACTTTAAACCTGTGTTTCCTGTACTAGTGCGCTGTTTGCAAAAATAATTATTGCTTTTTTGCTTCAACTGCTTTTCCATTTGCCCTGCAGTATTTTTGCCTTGTATTTTCCTATATAAGCTAGTGCCATTTTCATGCCTTCAGTTCACCTAAGTTACTAGCTAACTTGTTAAATCTTTATGTTTCCACTCAAAAACATAACACAAGGTTTAATAAACTATTGGAAATTCAAAACCAAAAATTCGTATTTTGCTTCAAGCTAAGAGAAAATACTAATAATTGAATTGTGATGTTTTGACATTTGCAGGCCCGAGTTTCAACGTTTGATACTTTGTGTACTTATGTAGTCGCCGTTCTGGTGGCTTTTCCCTAGGCTTCCACGCAGGTAGTCTTTAGGTGAGAAAGTACGCAAACGATTAAACAAAATATTAAGTTCTAATGACGTTATTGGCAGTTTAAATTGTTGAAACGTATGCAGGGATGTGGAAGCGGTAAAATTTTTGTGGAAGCGGAAGCACTTTGATGAAAGAGGTTGAAAGCGGAAGCAAACTCGAAAGCGAAAGTGTTGAAAAGGAGCCGGATGCGGAAGCAATTTTTTCAAAATCAGGCGCTTTCGGATTTTTAACCTGGCTACAACCGTTGGGGTAAAATGTTACAATAATAATACCATAAAATCGACAACCAGGGCATGGTATGGAATGGAAGATTTCAAGAATAAAATGGAAGACAATCTTCCATAACAATTTCATACTAGATTTTGTGCATTGTATTTACCAGAGACGGAGTCCTCGAGGACATATTTTGAAGTCCTTGGCCTCGAAGCCGCAAGTCCTCGAAAACTGCCCAGTCCTCGGCTCGAGGACAGCACTATTTTTTGAACTGTTGAAACTTTGTTGGAAAAGACCAGAAACCTTACGGAACATTTTTGCAAACACCTCTTTTATTTTCCTCAATTGGAGCATTGGCGTAGCCAAGGGGGCAATGGGCTCGGCCCCGCCCAATTGAAATTTTACAAATGACAAAAATGTGACAAAAAAGCCTATTGTTTCTTCAGTTTCAGTTTCTTTTTAATATTTTTCGCTTACAACAGTAATGAATAACAATATTAAAGACCAGGGGCCCATATCCATTCAATTTTTTTACACATTTACACTTAATACCAATTTTCATGATTTAAACTATAGCGCCACATAGAGGTAGAAATCAAGTGACCATAAGTTTTTGCATTTACAACACATATGAGTGTCAAATTTTGACAAATATGAGGTAACAAATCATTTTAGACATCAATTATCACAGTTTTTGATCAAAATATACATCAAAGTCAAAATGCTAAAAATACCAAAATTTCCGATTTTTGAGAGGTTTGGGCAACCCCTAAACGTAAAAATTTTTCAAAAAAATTTTACACAAGTTATTTTTTCGTGAAATGACACAACTTGAAGGGGTGAGACTTAAAACTTTCAAAAGTTGATAAAATATGGACCACCCTACTATTTATAGGAAAAAGCTTGAGCCGTAATTGGCTGGAAAAGGACCAATGAGAAAGTGTCTTTAGTGCACAATCTTTAAGCTGTATTCTTTTTGTCGGCAGAGGGCGGGGTTAGAAGTTTTGATGAAAGTGGCTTCAAGAGCAGATAGATGAAAAAGTAAGCGGCCTTGGGCAAGAATAGAAAATCTGCTGTCATCATAATGTTGAGCGCAGGTAAGATTTTGTAAAAGATGAAGTCCAATGGCTGAATCAGAAGCAAGAGACTGGGTATTAGTCTGGGTGGAAGATTTGCACCGACGAGCAGGAAGTAAGCGTTTTGGGGAAAAATAGCAAGAGCGAATAGATTTGGGGACATATTGTTTGATTTTGTCTGGCAGCCTTTGGGAAGTACGGCCTACATACCGACTGTCACAGTGGCATGAGAATTGATAAATCACGTTGCTTTTCTGTAAAGCAGGCAGTACATTCTTGTTGGTGGCGGGGAGAAGCTCGCTGGTAGAGTAAACAACACGTGGTTCCACAGCGGAAAAGCACTGTTTGACAGCAGATTTAACTTGCTTTTCAAATTGGTTAGAAACACAACTGAGCCATAGAAGACGTAAATAAACGGGGCATTTTTCGGGTCCAAATTTGGGCAGAGCGTGAAATTGCTTCATCTTCATAGCCATAAACGACTTGATAAGCCTGCTTTACACAAAAGCAACGTGATTCATTAATTCTCATGCCGCTGTGACAGTCGGTATGTAGGCCGTACTTCCCAAAGGCTGTCTATTCTTGCCCAAGGCCGCTCACCTTTTCATCTATCTGCTCTTGAAGCCACTTTCATCAAAACTTCCAACCCCGCCCTCTGCCGACAAAAAGAATACAGCTTAAAGATTGTACACTAAAGACACTTTCTCATTGGTCCTTTTCCAGCCAATCACGGCTCATCTTTTTCCTATAAATAGCCGCTCATTTTTCTGCGCTCTCCATTCTGACGATTCTTCTTGACAAGTGTCAGACGGAAAGCTTCGAAGATATGAACATTTTAATCGAGGTTATTTCATTCCCATTCTAGCTTACTTTTATTTCTATTTTTAGTTTTTCAGCTTACAATAATTCTTTTTGATGTTTAAGCACGGTATTTCTATTACGGTAAATGTTCTTTAGCAGTTTGGTTATGACAAATTTTATAGTTGACATGAGAGCAAACTTGTACGCTGTACGGTAATCATTTGACAATAGGCGTAACCAAGGGGCCCAGGTTCTCTGCACCCCCCCCCCAACTGAAATGCTACCAATGATAAAAATGATGACACAAAGCCTAATTACTCAGTTTTTTTAGCATTTTTTGGGCGCAACAGTAAATGCGTACAACAGCAATTAGCAGTAACTCAATATTGACGACTATGAGGTCCGGGCCCTCTCAATTTCATTTTTTGCCAACCAATTTAAATGTCCAAGACGGGAAAAATTCTGAGGTTTTGTTCTGAAAGGTGCAATCTCAAGCCCTCATCTAACTTCTTTATGCAATAATATGTTTTGGGCCCCCAGCTAACTTTTATATTGCAATAACATGATTAGTAACCATTTATTGCATCTAATGTACCAACTTGAAATACCTTTAAATTCCACCTTCACCACCTACCAACTTTAAATAACCATCCACCTCCAGTTTTCACGCGACAAAATGCTTTTAAAAAAAGTTAGCTTGAGAAAATGCTTATTGAACAAATTATTGAAGTTGAATCGAGGGTGCTTGGGCTCCTGGTCGTACATATTCCTAAAACTGCTTATTTTCATGACAAACAAAAATCTTCAAAGGCAAATCTTCGAGTAAATGATTTAATGCTACAAATGCTGCAGAAAGCAATGTACCTTGATTCCCCTGACCAAGCCAGGTCACAAAATTTAACCCCAAAATAAAAGATTTTAAACGTGTTTTGGACTTGACCTGAAGTAAAGGGAGGGATTTGTTCAATTGGCTCTCAATTCTCAAAAATTTTTGTTCTTTCAAATGGCTCTGAAAACGTGCAAAATGTGATCCAAATGGCATTAAAATAGCCATTTTCTTTAAAAAAACTCACAAAAAATTGCCCAGCGGCTGGGTGCTTCGCCCCCAAACTCCCATAGCCTCCGGCGGCTGGTGGCTCCGCCTCCAGACTCCCATAGCCTCCGGCGGATGGTGGTTCCGCCCCCAGGCCCCGCTTGTGACACGTTAGAGTTGCACTAATTTGCTCACCACGTCTCCCAATTTTGATACGTTAGTAAAACTTTTTAATTTGCAATTTTAATCTTTTCCATTTAGCAAATTCTGGTTACGTGCTAAAGCAGACCCCCAGCTTTTGATCTTTCATTTTCTGTCCCACAAAAGTTTCTTTTTTTGAAAATTTCTGATGATGTCATTGCATGTGATTTACGGTTTAGCCCTCTCCCAATCCAAAATCCTGGCTACGCCTATGCAATAAACCATGTTCAATACGCATATCGGATACCGATTGTGGCATCTTAATATTGTTGAAGCACCTCCACGAGCGGTTGCTTACAACATTGCAAAGATGCAAAGCAGCAAAATAGACGTTGCATTGCTTCCAGTCTACACTTTCTTTGGTATGGAAGTATGGAATGGAATATGGAAAAAATTTTTAGTATGGAATGAAATATGGATTGGAAGACTTTTAGTATGGATTGGAAATGGAATGGACAAAAATTGACAGTATGAAATATGGAAAAATCGTTTTCCATTCCATGCCCTGTCAACAACACAAGTCAAATAAAATAGCTTACAAACTAAACTTGCCTGCTTTTTTTAAACTAAATATAATTAGCTGTTTCATACTGAGCAGGGATGTGGAAGCGGAAGCGATTACATTTTGTGAAAGCGAAAGCACTTTGATGAAAAAGACTGAAAGCGGAAGCGAACTCGGAAGCGACTAATTCTATCCCTGCACCAACGTCCTGCCACCTCAACGTGGTGGTGCAGTCCCCTCCCCAATGGGGATGGGTCGAAATGGCAGGACAGATCTCCCGAGGGGCTCGACCGAAAGGTCGCCCCCATTGTCTCGGACTGTTTTTTCGCTGGGCCGCCCGTTGACCGGTCACAACTGGGCGGCTCCTCTACTTCTTATTGACCGGACCCCCTTTTGGCGTCTCCTTATCCTGGCATTGCTCCTCATTAGTGGCAATGTCCACCCTAACCCAGGCCCCATCAGCAACCATCCTCACCCCAGGTACCCCTGCTCCATCTGCCATCTAGATGTGGGCAGAGACTCTCTTCAATGCTCTGCTTGCCTTAAGTGGGTGCATTTTCTTTGCTCCTCCCTCACCCGTGCTGACTTTCGCACAATCTGTGCAACTGGCACTTCAGTCGGCTGGCGATGCCCAGCGTGCCATCCCCAAATCACAACTGGCTCCCCCACTCAAACCAGTCTCCATGCAACGCCACCTGCGTCCCCTCCACCCCCTCCCCCAGGGTTCCCCCCACTACCGCCTGGCTTTTACCAATCACGTCCACCTCGGGGCCCCCCACGTTACCCTTGCTCCATTTGCTCCCTCGAGGTTGGTAAGGATTCTTTAAAGTGCTCCACCTGCTCCAAGTGGGTGCACTTCTCCTGCTCCTCTCTGACCCGGGCTGACTTTCGCAAAATCTGCGCAGCTGGCTCCCCCATGGGTTGGAATTGCCCTGTTTGTATTAATGGGAACCTAGCCTCTCCCACCCTCCGGCCAGCGTCCCCCCGCCCCTTCTCTCCAGCTCCGCCCCCTCCCACACCCCCTCCACTTGCTTGCTCGGATCTCAGGGATTCATCTCTGCCTCTCCCCTCACATCCTCCCCTCCTTAACACCTACCCTCCTTCCGCCTTCACCCTACCTGCGTCATCACCACCGCCCACAGGTTCACAGTCGGCCCATACCTTGCCACCCCACTCTCAAGGTAATCCACGCCCCTCACAAACTCTTCGTATTCTTCAATGGAATGCCGGCGGTCTTCCTTCCTCCCGCCGTGCCGAACTGATCGCTTTTCTCTCTGACAACCACTATGACCTCATTTTCCTCCAGGAAACTCATCTTTCCTCAACCAAAAAGTTCCAAATCCCTGGTTATTATACCCTTCGCACGGACCGGACATTCGGTAGACAAGGCCCTGTTTCCTCCGCTACTCATAACACTGGTGGTGGTGTCCTCACTCTCATCCACTCTGACCTGGCTTTCTCTCCTGTTTCTGTCTCCTCTCTGTCCTCCCAGGACCCCTACTCAGACTACACCTGTGTTAAAGTCCTTCTCTCCAACCACTCTCCTCTTCAATTTCTTAACCTCTATTCCCCTCCCATCAGAAACACTCCTTCTGACTATCGCACCAGGACCTTCTGTCCTGACATCCTTCCTAACTCCCCCGACACTTTTATCCTCGGAGACTTCAATGCTCACCACCCAACATGGGACAGACTCATTCCCCCTAACCCGCTCGGAAATGACCTGTTTCGCTGGATCACTTCCTCCGGTCTGGAAATTCTGAACGACCCCGCCTCGCCCACGCTCCTTCACCATTCCACTGGGAGCCGTTCTTCCCCTGATATCTCGTTAGCTCCTGCGTCTCTCGCTCCCCACTGTGAATGGCGCACTCTCCCTGGCCTTGGCTCGGACCATCTCCCCATTGAAATTGTCCTCCCCCTCTCTCCAGTTCGTCACCCAAACACTCGTCCTCCCAAATTCAACTACAAAAAGGCCAGTTGGGATATTTACCAATCTTATATTGCCGAGCACCTTCCCTCTCTTGATTTTGACGCACTTAACATCCACCAGGCTGCCCACTCCTTTTCCCTCTTCTTAGTTGAAGCTGCCAAGGCCTCTATCCCCTTCGGCCGCCTTGGTCGTTCCCCCAAAGCCTGGTGGTCCCAGGAAGCGGAATCTGCAGTGCGGGAACGACGGAGGGCCCGCTCCGTAGCACACCGATCTGAGTCGCACCGCCTCAGATACATAGACGCTTCTCGTAGGGCGTCCTCAGTCATTTCTAGAGCCAAATCTGCAACCTGGCAAGCCACCTGTTCTAACCTGTCTCCCCGTTCTGATCCTCGTGCTGTCTTCAGGCTTCTCAATGCCATCTCTGGCAAAAAGAACACCTCCCATGACCCTTCTTTTCCTGATTGCACTTCCCCTCTTGATACTGCCAACCACTACGCCTCTTATCTTCGCTCACATCTATCTCAAGCGACACCCCGTTCCGCGCGCAGAGCTGAAAGACAGTTCATGAATGAACTCCGGAAAGCTAGCTGTGAGGATGCTTCTTCCCTCCACAATTCTTTCTGCTCTCCCTTCTCCCTGAATGAACTCTCCACTGCCATCAGTAATCTCTCCTCTTCCACTGCGTCTGGCCCTGACCAGATTGCCTACCCTTTACTAAAGCACCTGCCCGAACCAGCTCAGCTCCTCCTTCTTTCTCTTTTTAACAGGTCCTGGCACTCTCACACCTTCCCCTCTTGTTGGAAACCTTCCACTATCATTCCCATTCACAAACCTGGAAAACCCACTTCCTCTCCGTCCTCTTTCCGCCCCATTTCCCTCACCTCCTGTATCTCCAAGCTTTTTGAGCGCTTAATTCTTTCTCGCCTAACTTTTCACCTTGAATCTAATCATCTCCTCTCTACTTGCCAGGCCGGCTTTCGTCCTGGTAGGTCATCCCTTGACCAAATTCTAACTCTGTCTCAATCAATCTGGGATGGCTTCCAAAAGAAAAAACCTCCAGACCGAACCATTTTGGCTTCTGTTGACTTCTCCAAGGCTTTCGACTCGGTCTGGCACTCTGCTCTTTTTCACAAACTCCTCTCGCTCAAACTCCCCCCTTGCTTCGTTCTCTGGGTGCGCTCCTTCCTTTCTGATCGTAGAGCTAAAGTCCAGGTTGGTGGTTCCCACAGCCGCTCCTTCCGCATCAGACGTGGGGTCCCACAGGGCTCGGTTCTTGGTCCAGTCCTCTTCATTCTGTTTGTTGATGACATCACTAAGGATTTACCTCGGGACGCCCATGCCTCCCTGTATGCTGATGATCTGGCCATCTGGTCCTCTTCCCCAGACCCGCTCAAAGCCACCTCTGCTGTCCAATCCTCCCTCGCCGTCCTTGAAACATGGTCCAACTTATGGAGACTTCCACTCAATCCAAAGAAGTGTGAGTCCTCCTTTTTCTCTACAGATCCCCATCAAGCCACTTTCCAACCCCGACTGAACCTCTTGGGCTTCCCTCTTTTGTTCAATCCCACACCTAAATTCCTTGGAGTAACCTTTGATCGGACTCTATCCTTTGGGGCCCATGTCCAATCCCTGTGTTCCAAATTCTACCCACGCCACAAAGCCCTTCGCTCAATTGCC
Source organism: Trididemnum nubilum (assembly GCA_963965965.1). NCBI lineage: Eukaryota > Metazoa > Chordata > Ascidiacea > Aplousobranchia > Didemnidae > Trididemnum > Trididemnum nubilum. Next base: position 1,501,546 of record OZ014469.1, read on the forward strand.
ACTGCCTCTTGGGGTCCCACAAAAGAATCTCTCTCCCTGCTCTACAAAGCCTTTGTCCGTCCGGTGCTCACATATGCCTCTCCTGGATGGTTCCCGTTCCTCTGCAACACTGCAACCAATCATCTGGAAGTTCTACACAGAGCCGCATGCAGGGTCATTACTGGTTGCCTCTCTTCCACCCCCTCCTCACTACTCCTTCTCGAGGCCCAACTCCCTCCTCTAAAGCTGACTCTGGAGCATCAGACCCTCTACTCCTTTGAACGTGCTCTGCGCCTTCCCCCCGACTTCTCCAGCCTTTATGCCTTGGCAATCAAAAACGTTCCCTGTCGACTAAAGAAGAAACCCTCCTGGAGATCATCTTGTTCTTCAGCCACACTACCACTCCCATCCCCACGTGAGTCTCTGATTACTTGCCCCCCTTTTCCACCATGGCCCACAATCCACTTCACTGTTTCCCCCTTCATTCCCGACTGCACAGGCAGCAGTACAGCCCGACTCCAAATTGCTTCAAACCGACTATCCTCCCTCCCCCCCTCTGATATCCAAGTATGGACTGACGGTTCTGTCCCCTCCCTTTTCGGTCCTGGTGGCGCTGGAGTCTATGCTACATGCTCCAAATGCAACACATCCCATTCCCTATCCTTTTCCTCTGGTCCAATTGCCTCCAGCTTCACAGCCGAAACCTTCGCCCTCAAGCAAGGTCTTGCTTGGTGTACTAGCCATTTCATGACCTGCAAATTCCAGTCAGTTCTTTTCCTAACCGACTCTCAATCAGCCCTCTCTATCCTTTCTTCAGCCCCCACTTATCTCCTGCCTGAGTCCCAATGGAATGTTTGGTCCCTTGCCTCTTCCCTCTCCAACAATACCACTTTGATCTTCCAATGGGTCCCCGGACACGCAGGTCTCCCCGGAAATGAAAAAGCCGATTTACTTGCCAAAACTGGTGCCTCTCTGCCCACTAATGCGATCCCTAGCCCTCTCCTCCCAGTTATTGCCAAAGTCCGTTATTCCCAATACCGCAATTGGAGACGTCACATCTCTCACTCCCACCTGAACTTCCAAGTCCCCGAAGTCTCTTCGGAGGAACTTCTTCTTTCTCGCTCCATACGCAGTGAGCTCTCTCGTCTTCGCTGCCATGGTCACAGTCTTCTTTTATCTTCTTATCTTCACAGGATCAGTCGGAAGGAGAATTCTGATTGTAGTGCCTGTGGACACCCTCTACAGGACCTCATTCATCTCCTCCTCGATTGTCCTGCCTCTGAACCCCTTCGCAAATCTATCTTTGGCTCCTCTCTTTCTATTCTCGATCTATGGTCCAGACCTTGGGGTGTGGCCCGACTGTTGGGTCTCCGCGGAGTTCCTCCGCGCCCCCATCCCTCGGAAGGGGTCGGGTAGTACCACCACCACCACCACCACCACTAATTCTATCCAAAGCCGGAAGCGAAAGCAAAAAAATTCCAAAGGTGAGGAAGCGGAAACGAACTCGGAAGCATAAAACTTCAAGAACTGGAAGCGGAAGCGTTAAAAATTTGACTGTTTCCACATCCCTGAACGTATATGCTTGTACGTCATGAGTAGACTGGGCCTACATCACATTATACTTACGTAGTGTAGGCAGCAGCTCATCACTTATCCGCTGCGGTCGCGGTTCGCGATCGTTTGCGGATGCAGTGTTGCGGTTCACATCTGCAAAACAAATTGTCTAATGAAATCCATTTTTCACAAAATTTCAACGCACGGTTTGTCGCTCAGAAAATCCTCAAAGGATGGGGAAAACATTTTTTTAACGTTTACAAATCACAAAACAGAAAATTCTCGTTGACACGATGAATAAATTCATATGAATTCTTTTACACTTTACCAATTGCTTCTGCCTAAATTCAAATTAAGCGAAACACTCGCACAAAACCAGACGTTTATTTCCCCAAATTTGTAAATGTATTAAAAATAAGGATAGGTTTATAATAATTACGGTTATTAATAGCTCTTGTACAAACGTTTTGTTTCAATGAAACACATTATGATGCAGATTTTTTTCGTCTCGTAATGTTATTCAATTTTCATTATCGCTGATTCACTCTACTTTTCATCTACAAAATCAATCACTAATAATTTTTTTTTTTAAATCACATTTAAAGTCTGTAGAAACAAATTTGTTGACCACAAAACTGAGTCAAAATCAATAAACAAATTGTTTGATTAATGTTAGGTTGGTTGGTTGGTTTGATTACTGTTTTTGATTCACAAATTGCTGGTAACCACCTGAGTTTCAAACCCAGGACATTTTTCCACAGTCGAATCACTTAACCTCTCGCTTTAATAAATTATTTCTGCAGAAAAAAATAATTCAAACACAAAGTCTTTCAAAAACGAATTCGCAAAACGCTTTTCGCAGGGAATCAAACCCAGAACCCTCTGATCATAAGTTAATTAACATTAAATAAAAAGTCAAATAAAAAAATTATTACAGATGGTTCAAAAAATAATGATGATCAAATGAGTTTTGAACCCAAGACATTTTTCAGAGTCAAATGACGCAATCAACCTCTTGCTAAGCCATCTATCTGCTCATTACGACTGTGCAAAATTTTACTGTCAAATTCTGCTTAAAAAAGGGGGATGGTTTTTTGGCAATATCTTGAAACCCAAATCTACTAACCCTATAAAATTTGAAAAACATTAGCTCGTGTTATGCCCCATATGTTCGATAAATATTTGATGCAAAAACTAAACTATGCTTCGAAGTAATCAGAATAAAAAAATTATTAATTTTGGTGTCCCGTCCTCCAAAACTATGGTCATCTACCAGCATTTAAAACAAATGGGCTCAATTTCACGTCGACACTAGTCATAGTTTTGATTGCTTCAGGTTCATAGCCTCAACGATTCAGGAGTTTTTCAGCGATAAAAAATCTCGTAATATAAACAAATAAAAACAAAATAATACAAACAAAAAAAAAGAAAAAAGAATATCGGAACTCAAAAACTTTAAAATGTGCCAACTCAAACGACATTTTTTGGTGTATCAAAATCAATAATTTCTCCTTCTGCAGTTAGGTATCGAGCTAGAGCTATTTAAACCTCCAATTTAATGTGTCTTGTGACCAAAATCGTATCATGTGACAAACTTTTCCCCAAATTTGCAGCACCGTTTTTCCATACGCTCACTATCTAAGTTCTAATTTTCAAACGTCTATATTCATTTGTTTTAAAATTGTGGCAATTTCACCCTTTGGCACCAAAAAAACGTAATATTTTTTTTGAAACAGGATGAACACAACTTCATTAGTAACACAGAACAAATTCTAGACACAAGTATTTCCACGCACTCGCGCAATTTGCAATGGCAAGGAATCGAACCAGAGATGGAACCGGTCAGGATTTTTTCGACCCGACCGGTAAATTTCAAAATCATCGCCGGTTAACCGGCCGGTCGACCGGTTTTTTACAGAAAGCTTTTCTTCACTAATCAATGTATTTAATGAAAAATTTTCAAAAAGGGGGGGCATGGGTGAGGTGTTAAAATTTGTGACTTTAAACGGGGGTTTCACAAAAAAACGCAAAAAACTTTTTGCGTTTTTTGCAAAAATGACTAAATTTTAAGACCTTTTTTGGTAAGTTTCGGTTTGAAAGATCTGTTTTGAGCAGCGCAAAATGTGCACAAAATAAGCATAAAAAGCACTGGAGAGTACAAGCTAAATCAGGGCTTCCCAAACTGGGGGTCGCGACCCTCCGAAGGGTCGGGTATAGGACCTCAAGGGGTCGCAGAGTATACCAATTTTTACTACTCTCAGCGAACCCTGACTGTCGTTAAAAGCTCCTGCAATTCTGCAAAACGTCGGTCGTAACTTAACCTTAGATTCTACCTAAATAGACGTTGTTAAATAGTAAGACTTTGGTGAACAATGTATTATGTAAAAAGACAGCTGATTACTTTTCCCTATTCGTATCATGCAGCACAGCTGGATGCCTAACTTGTGTTGTTTTGCCACTTTGGTTTATGACATTATAGAACAGAACCATGCCGATTTAACGTTTGTATAGTGATGTATTCAATAGCGTAGGCAGGAGGGCTGTGGCCAGAGGCGTATTTAGGGGGGGGGGGGCATTGTGCCATGCCCCCCCCCCCCTTTGGGTCGCAAGGATTGTAAAATTGCATAGAAAAGTAAGCAAAATTAAGGCATGGTCCCCCCCTTTGGAAGTTGTGTAGGAAGTTTGATGACACAAAGCGTATGTTCTGTGCGTTTCTTCCAAGCTTGAACTCAGATTTGGGCAAAAATTCGGACGAAATTTGAGTGAAGACCTTTTTTTCTCTTCACCTAATTTTGGGCGAAAAATCGGACTGATTTTGGGTGGAACAATTTCTGATTCAGATGTTTGTTTTCTCAAAGTTTCTGAAGTTCCTCCCCCCCTTTTTTTTTAAATCCTGCCTACGCTACTGGCTGTAGCCCGCCCATTAGCCTGCAGAACAAAATGCAGAATAAGGATAACCCCACGTTTTAGCACTTTTGAGAATGTTTTTTGCACTGGAATAGATCCAAAAAATGATTCAAAGCATATTTTGAAACGTTCATTTAGGGGGAGGGGCGCTAATTTGTCAAAAATAAAAATCAAAAATCAAAAAAAAAATTGAAACATAGCCAAAAATCGGTATTCAAATTTGATCGCATTATGAAAAATGCTAAATTGTAGTTTAATGGTTTCATTAAAAATGTACCGTATATAACCTTAGGGATAAAAGGGGGGGGGGGGGGGGGGGGACGACGACTACTCAGTATTACTTAAATACGAATCACTTCTCTGAAACTTCCGTTAGCCCCTCTAATTATATCTTTCTCTATCAAATATAGGCTAAATAGATTACTCCTTGAAAGTTTTATTGAACTACCGGTATAGAATGTTATGATTTACCAGCTTGTAAAAAGAGAACTGAAATTCTAGCAATAGCTACCTTCCTCATAGCCCCTTTACGCTAGTATTATATCAATGTTTTTGTACTGCTAACTGCTATGCCACGTTTTAACAGAATTCATTTTTATCAAAACAGGCCTAAAATGTGGTTATTTTTCCGCCCCAAAATACACAATTTTCGAGCGCTTGGGGCTCCGCACCCAGACCCCCGTAACACCCCCTACCCCACTGCAAAATTCTGGCTACCCGCCTGGCTGTAGTACCGGTAGTTTGGTAGAGGGATAGGGACGTAATATAATATAGCTGAGTAGAGCTATAACTACCGTAATACTACTACTTGTTACATTCTAATCAATCGATAGTAGGTTAAAAAAAAGTCGAACAAAAACGGTAACAAGCCTACTGCAGATGATGTTGAAGCAGCGGCCAAGTCACATGCAAAAAGGGTGTTTGCAAATGTGTTTGCGTTTAGTACGCATTGGGTACTAGTGCCTAGTTATTATTTTTTTCTATTTAATAATTACCACAAAGACACACCTAATAGTGCTTACTATTTTAACCGTGAAGAGTCGCGAGAATATTATAAGATTAAAAAGGGTCGCGAAAATCTTTATAAAAGTGGGTCGCGCGCAAAAAAGTTTGGGAAGCCCAGACCTAAATTATGAGACGTTCTTTCTAATGAAATTTTTGCAAAAGGCCAAAAAATAAGGTTACAATTTTTTAGCTATTGGTGATCGATTATTTGCAATTTGCCGAGGAGCAACCACTAAACTTTTTTTCGGCAGTGCTGCCTTTGCAGTTACAAAAAGATAAATGAGATAAAAATAACAGCAAAAGATAAGTAACAGTAAAAGCATATGAACATCACAATACTTGTACTATTATACCCACTAGCGTACGCAGGATTTTCGAAAGGGGGGGCCAGGAAATTTGAGAATAAAAAAGGTCTTCACTCAGAATTAGTTCGTTTTCTGCCCAAATTTAGGTGAAGACCAAAAAAAGAAAAGGTCTTCACCCACATGCAGCCCGTTTTTCTGCACAGATCTTCTGCCCGAATTCCAGAGAGGAGTGGGGGGCATGACTCAATTTTGCGTACTATTCTTACTTATTTATGCATTACTGGCATCCCAAAGGAAGGCCATGGCACCATGCCCCCTCTAAATACGCCCCTGATTACCCCCAAAAAGATTAAAATGATGGAGCAATAACATTATATAATATTGAAAATAGTAATGTCACTAACAGCGTGAAAAAAAAGAATATTGAAAGATTATGTCACTAACAGCGTGAAAAACGGAATACTGAGAATTATGTCACTAACAGCGTAAAAAAAATTAATAAGATTCATAACAACTAGTCTGCTTCACTAACAGTTTGCGAAAGTATGAAAAGGATCTATTGCTAAACATTATGTACTGGAAAAGGTTTTTAGCACCACAGAGATTTATATTAATTGTTCCGTCCGTGTATAAACCTCTGTGGAGCAAAAAAACCTTTTCCAATACATAATGTTTTGCAATAGATCCTTTTCATACTTCCTCAAATTGTATGTGAAGCAACCTAGTTGTTATGAATGTTATTAATCTTTTTTTAAGCTATTAGTGACATAATTTTTTAGCATTCCTTTTTTCACGCTGTTAGTGACATAATCTTTCAATATTCTATTTTTTCACACTGTTAGTGACATAAATTTCAATATTATATAATGTTATTGCTCCATCATTTTAATGTTTTTGGGTATAATAGTACAAGTATTGTGATGTTCGTATGTTTTTACTGTAGCCTATCTTCTGCCGTTATTTTTTTCTCATTTATCTTTTTGTAACTGCAAAGGCAGCACTGCCGAAAATTGCTCTGAAGAAGCTTCCCGGTTTGGGAAGCGAAACGTCAAACCAATGAAAAAACTCATCAGTAGCACGAAGTGGTTAAGAATAACTGAAGTTGTTAAGAATAACTATCCCGATGAACGCAACGCGTCCGTTATTTTCATTGAAAACACTAAACTGTAATGACATTGGCAAAAAACATTCGAAGTATAATGTGCCCCAGCAGTTTGTAGAAACGCTGCTACTTCAGAACAAGCCATGGTTGGTTAGATATAAAAAAATAAGAGCTATGTCTTTCTTGCCCAGTGTAGAGTGTGGTAAATTTAAGTTGAAAAAAGCTTTTTAAAGCGGCAAGATTAAAATCTGAAATCTGCGCCACTTCTACTCTCAAGCTGATTAAAATGATGCTAAAATGCTAGGTAGCGCAAGCCTCTTCCACATGCATGCTTCATTAGAATCTGATTACGCGATTTTAACGTATATTTTGCACTTTTTTGCTTTGTGCCGTGGCCCAAAGTGGGGAGGCATGGCACAATACTCCCATCCTAAATACGTCACTGGATGTGCATGTCTTAATGGTCACAGCATATTAGTCACACCTTGAAACCATTCAACAAGTGTTTTCGAAAGATGTGGTTTGCTAATACTATTTTTTTATAAAAAGTTTTATTTATGATAAAATATATAAATATATTTCGGTTGGTGCTTAGATGTCTTTTAGTTGCCAGAAAGGAGAATTTGACCGGTTTTTCAACCGGCTTGATCGGCCGGTCGAAGAATCTCGACCCGACCGGCCGGTCGACCCAACCGGTTTATCGGCCGGTCGAAGAATCTCGACCCGACCGGCCGGTCGACCCAACCAGTTTCTGCACCAACGTCCTGCCACCTCAACGTGGTGGTGCAGTCCCCTCCCCAATGGGGATGGGTCGAAATGGCAGGACAGATCTCCCGAGGGGCTCGACCGAAAGGTCGCCCCCATTGTCTCGGACTGTTTTTTCACTGGGCCGCCCGTTGACCGGTCACAACTGGGCGGCTCCTCTACTTCTTATTGACCGGATCCCCTTTCGGCGTCTCCTTATCCTGGCATTGCTCCTTATTAGTGGCAATGTCCACCCAAACCCAGGCCCCATCAGCAACCATCCTCACCCCAGGTACCCCTGCTCCATCTGCCATCTAGATGTGGGCAGGGATTCTCTTCAATGCTCTGCTTGCCTTAAGTGGGTGCATTTTCTTTGCTCCTCCCTCACCCGTGCTGACTTTCGCACAATCTGTGCAGCTGGCACTTCAGTCGGCTGGCGATGCCCAGCATGCCATCCCCAGAATACAACTGACTCCCCCACTCAAACCAGTCTCCATGCAACGCCGCCTGCGTCCCCTCCACCCCCTCCCCCAGGGTTCCCCCCACTACCGCCTGGTTTTTACCAATCACGTCCACCTCGGGGCCCCCCACGTTACCCTTGCTCCATTTGCTTTCTCGAGGTTGGTAAGGATTCTTTAAAGTGCTCCACCTGCTCCAAGTGGGTGCACTTCTCCTGCTCCTCTCTGACCCGGGCTGACTTACGCAAAATCTGCGCAGCTGGCTCCCCCATGGGTTGGAATTGCCCTGCTTGTCTTAATAGGAACCTTGCCCCTCCCACCCTCCGTCCAGCGTCCCCCCGCCCCCACCCACACCCCCTCCACTTGCTTGGTCGGATCTCAGGGATTCATCTCTGCCTCTCCCCTCACATCCTCCCCTCCTTAACACCTCCCCTCCTTCCGCCTTCACCCTTCCTGCCTCATCACCACCGCCCACAGGTCCACAGTCGGTCCATATCTTGCCACCCCACATTCAAGGTAATCCACGCCCCTCACAAAATCTTCGTATTCTTCAATGGAATGCCGGCGGTCTTCCTTCCTCCCGCCGTGCCGAACTGATCGCTTTTCTCTCTGGCAACCACTATGACCTCATTTTCCTCCAGGAAACTCATCTTTCCTCAACCAAAAAGTTCCAAATCCCTGGTTATTATTCCCTCCGCACGGACCGGACATTCGGTAGACAAGGCCCTGTTTCCTCCGCTACTCATAACACTGGTGGTGGTGTCCTCACTCTCATCCACTCTGACCTGGCTTTCTCTCCTGTTTCTGTCTCCTCTCTGTCCTCCCAGGACCCCTACTCAGACTACACCTGTGTTAAAGTCCTTCTCTCCAACCACTCTCCTCTTCAATTTCTTAACCTCTACTCTCCTCCCATCAGAAACACTCCTTCTGACTACCGCACCAGGACCTTCTGTCCTGACATCCTTCCTAACTCCCCCGACACTTTTATCCTCGGAGACTTCAATGCTCACCACCCAACATGGGACAGACTCATTCCCCCTAACCCGCTCGGAAATGACCTGTTTCGCTGGATCACTTCCTCCGGTCTGGAAATTCTGAACGACCTCGCCTCTCCAACGCTCCTTCACCACTCCACTGGGAGCCGTTCTTCCCCTGATATCTCGTTAGCTCCTGCGTCTCTCGCTCCCCACTGTGAATGGCGCACTCTCCCTGGCCTTGGCTCGGACCATCTCCCCATTGAAATTGTCCTCCCCCTCTCTCCAGTTCGTCACCCAAACACTCGTCCTCCCAAATTCAACTACAAAAAGGCCTGTTGGGATATTTACCAATCTTATATTGCTGAGCACCTTCCCTCTCTTGATTTCGATGCGCTCAACATCCACCAGGCTGCTCACTTCTTTTCCCTCTTCTTAGTCGAAGCTGCCAAGGCCTCTATCCCCTTCGGCCGCCTTGGTCGTCCCCCCAAAGCCTGGTGGTCCCAGGAAGCGGAATCTGCAGTGCGGGAACGACGGAGGGCCCGCTCCGTGGCACACCGATCTGAGTCCCACCGACTCAGATACATAGACGCTTCTCGTAGGGCGTCCTCAGTCATTTCTAGAGCCAAATCTGCAACCTGGCAAGCCACCTGTTCTAACCTGTCTCCCCGTTCTGATCCTCGTGCTGTCTTCAGGCTTCTCAATGCCATCTCTGGCAAAAAGAACACCTCCCATGACCCTTCTTTTCCTGATTGCACTTCCCCTCTTGATACGGCCAACCACTATGCCTCTTATCTTCGCTCACATCTATCTCAAGCGACACCCCGTTCCTCGCGCAGAGCTGAAAGACAGTTCATGAATGAACTCCGGAAAGCTAGCTGTGAGGATGCTTCTTCCCTCCACAATTCTTTCTGCTCCCCCTTGTCCTTGAATGAACTCTCCACTGCCATCAGCAATCTCTCCTCTTCCACTGCGTCTGGCCCTGACCAGATTGCCTACCCTTTACTAAAGCACCTGCCCGAACCAGCTCAGCTCCTCCTTCTTTCTCTTTTTAACAGGTCCTGGCACTCTCACACCTTCCCCTCTTGTTGGAAACCTTCCACTATCATTCCCATTCACAAACCTGGAAAACCCACTTCCTCTCCGTCCTCTTTCCGCCCTATTTCCCTCACCTCCTGCATCTCCAAGCTTTTTGAGCGCTTGATTCTTTCTCGCCTAACTTTTCACCTTGAATCTAATCATCTCCTCTCCACTTGCCAGGCCGGCTTTTGTCCTGGTAGGTCATCCCTTGACCAAATTCTAACTCTGTCTCAATCAATCTGGGATGGCTTCCAAAAGAAAAAACCTCCAGACCGAACCATTTTGGCTTCTGTTGACTTCTCCAAGGCTTTTGACTCGGTCTGGCACTCCGCTCTTTTTCACAAACTCCTCTCGCTCAAACTCCCCCCTTGCTTCGTTCTCTGGGTGCGCTCCTTCCTTTCCGATCGTAGAGCTAAAGTTCAGGTTGGTGGTTCCCACAGCCGCTCCTTCCGCATCAGACGTGGGGTCCCACAGGGCTCGGTTCTTGGTCCAGTCCTTTTCATTCTGTTTGTCGATGACATCACTAAAGATTTACCTCGGGATGCCCATGCCTCCCTGTATGCTGACGATCTGGCCATCTGGTCCTCTTCCCCAGACCCGCTCAAAGCCTCCTCTGTTGTCCAATCCTCCCTCGCCGTCCTTGAAACATGGTCCAACTTATGGAGACTTCCACTCAATCCAAAGAAGTGTGAGTCCTCCTTTTTCTCTACAGATCCCCATCAAGCCACTTTCCAACCCCGACTGAACCTCTTGGGCTTCCCTCTTTTGTTCAATCCCACACCTAAATTCCTTGGAGTAACCTTTGATCGGACTCTATCCTTTGGGGCCCATGTCCAATCCCTGTGTTCCAAATTCTACCCTCGCCACAAAGCCCTTCGCTCAATTGCCACTGCCTCTTGGGGTCCCACAAAAGAATCTCTCTCCCTACTCTACAAAGCCTTTGTCCGTCCGGTGCTCACATATGCCTCTCCTGGATGGTTCCCGTTCCTCTGCAACACTGCAACCAATCATCTGGAAGTTCTACACAGAGCTGCATGCAGGGTCATTACTGGTTGCCTCTCTTCCACCCCCTCCTCACTACTCCTTCTCGAGGCCCAACTCCCTCCTCTAAAGCTGACCCTAGAGCATCAGACCCTCTACTCCTTTGAACGTGCTCTGCGCCTCCCCCCAGACTTCTCCAGCCTTTATGCCTTGGCAATCAAAAACGTTCCCTGTCGACTAAAGAAGAAACCCTCCTGGAGATCATCTTGTTCTTCAGCCACACCACCACTCTTATCCCCACGTGAGTCTCTGATCACTTGCCCCCCTTTTCCACCATGGTCCACAACCCACTTCACTGTTTCCCCCTTCATTCCCGACTGCACAGGCAGCAGTACAGCCCGACTCCAAATTGCTTCAAACCGACTATCCTCCCTCCCCCCCTCTGATATCCAAGTATGGACTGACGGATCTGTCCCCTCCCTTTTCGGTCCTGGTGGCGCTGGAGTCTATGCTACATGCTCCAAATGCAACACATCCCATTCCCTATCCTTTTCCTCTGGTCCAATTGCCTCCAGCTTCACAGCCGAAACCTTTGCCCTCAAGCAAGGTCTTGCTTGGTGTACTAGCCATTTGATGACCTGCAAATTCCAGTCAGTTCTTTTCCTAACCGACTCTCAATCAGCCCTCTCTATCCTTTCTTCAGCCCCCACTTATCTCCTGCCCGAGTCCCTATGGAATGTTTGGTCCCTTGCCTCTTCCCTCTCCAACAATACCACTTTGAGCTTCCAATGGGTCCCCGGACACGCAGGTCTCCCCGGAAATGAAAAAGCTGATCTACTTGCCAAAACTGGTGCCTCTCTGCCCACTGATACGATCCCTAGCCCTCTCCTCCCAGTTATTGCCAAAGTCCGTTATTCCCAATACCGCAATTGGAGACGTCACATCTCTCACTCCCACCTGAACTTCCAAGTCCCCGAAGTCTCTTCGGAGGAACTTCTTCTTTCTCGCTCCATTCGCTGTGAGCTCTCTCGTCTTCGCTGCCATGGTCACAGTCTTCTTTTATCTTCTTATCTTCACAGGACCAGTCGGAAGGAGAATTCTGATTGTAGTGCCTGTGGACACCCTCTACAGGACCTCAATCATCTCCTCCTCGATTGTCCTGCTTCTGAACCCCTTCGCAAATCTATCTTTGGCTCCTCTCTTTCTATTCTCGATCTATGGTCCAGACCTTGGGGTGTGGCCCGACTGTTGGGTCTCCGCGGAGTTCCTCCGCGCCCCCATCCCTCGTAATCCCATCCCCATCCCCCATCCCTCATCCCTCGGAAGGGGTCGGGTAGTACCACCACCACCACCACCACCCAACCGGTTTCCATCTCTGAATCGAACCGTTACCCTTGCGAGTTTGAGTCCGATTCTCTACAGCTGCAACATCTACAAGTTTGCTCAGAAATACAAAAAAAGAACTTCCAACGCGAAGAGTCGCGGAAGTGCCAATGACCGCCATTTTCAAATATTTTTCCCAACTTTATTTTGAGGCCACCAAACAAAACCGAAACCGCAAAAAAGGCAACACCTTTGCGGCAAAAAAGCCTTTCAGTGACGTAAACGCTTTTCCTTTCAGTAAAATAAAAGAATGCTCAATGAGCAAAACAAAAGCAGTAGTATTTTATTTTTGTTTAGAAATCGTCAAGCTAACAAACTAAGCAACCATTTCCCAATTATGGTTAAGTACACATGAATGAGGCTTCAGTTGGTCATTAATTATGACGTTTACTTACTTTGTGGATAGGTGTTGTAATAGTTCCCGATGTTAACTGAAAAAGTAAATGTTAGAGCAAGGAAGCTTGTTTATTGAAGAAACTGGACTCAAATCTTACCGATTACAAAAGCTGGTTCAATTCCAGCCCAAAGCAGATGTTGGCAATCATCAGAAATGGCTTACGGAACGCAGGTGCAGTTAACCGGGAAGGCATACCATGCTTCCAGGAACACCGAAGCTCTTGTCTAAATTCTGGTGCATAAAATCCTTTTATGGAATTTACGGTTTAACAAGTTTACACTGTTTCTCTACTGGATGTAAGGATACGGTGCAATTAGCAACCAAACTGTCGAAGACTTGGCAATCATAATCAAAAATTAGCTCTTACTATTATTTATAAACCGCGTGTTTTTTCCTCCCATTTGGGCGTTTTTGACGTTTTGTGAGACCACCCCAGAGACTTTGGAATGCGCCTCAACATGTTGCCCGCTTTCTCTGCCTTGAAAACTTGGTCCGACATCTTGCGACTGGTATTCTGCATGAAATATGTATGAATGAAATTCGGACATGAGTAACGTATAGTATTTCCTATAAAATAACCAAAATGGAAGAACTATATAATAAGAGATATGTTTGGACACCACTTTAAGTCGTTACCAATTTACCGTTACGCAAGAAGATTAAGTTAGATCCTTATTTATGAAGAAACGGAAATCTTTAAAATAAGGTTCAGTTCTGTTCCCTCTTGTGCAGTAAAAGATTGAATAGGCTTAATCGCCAGTCGAAACACCCCTCTATGCATGACACCGTTTTTTACTTTTTGATTCTTATTGAAGACCATCTTGCAATAATTTGCGACATCCATTCTTTCCATTTGAAAACGCCTTTTAAGCAAAGAACTTGGGTATGTTTTTAAGTTTTTTAAAATTATACAAAAAATTCAGCAAATTTTGCGCACGATTTGTTTGCTCTTTCCATTACGATATTATTTCTTCAGTGACTCAAAAATTTAAAGTCACCTGAAATACTGGAAACAAAGCACTAGTGGGTGAGAGCAAAGTTTACTGAATTGGAGGCGCATAATAATTGTAATTGCAATAACATTTTATTCACCAATTTGCCTTGATCAAAAGGCAGCAAAGAGACCTTTCGGTCTTCGAGTCAAGCTACCTCCAGCACACCTGTCTACCACACACGGCGAAGTCTTCACACTGTCCCTTTAATTGCTGAACATCAAGCAGGAAAGCTGTGAATACCAATTTTTATAGTCTTTGGTTTGACCCGATAGAAAATCGAGTACGAGTCTATCGCTTCACTAGTAGAAGCTCTATCCACTCGACCGCATAATCAAGAATGAACTAAACCCTGGAAAAGGGGCAGGGGCTGGGGGAGATTGAAACCAGGAGTCTGCAGCAAAAGTGTCCAAAACAATTTTTGACTTTCACTCATTTTCACGCCTGAATACGTCAGATGTTTTTACCCGGCCTCTTCGTTTTGCAGAAAGCCCGGATGTTTATAGCCTTGCAGCTTGACGTTCAGCATTAAAAAGGACAGCGTGAAGCCTCCTTCACTGTCTGCTGGTCAAGAAAACTTGATGAATAAACATGCAGTTTTAATTACAAGGGCAATTGCCCTCATCTCTCACTTCATTCGACCCCGAAAAAAACTGGCAGATTGGAGGCAAAATTCTGACAGCAATAGCGAATTGCATTGCAAATTAATTAAAAGTTAAGACCAATCAGCAAGAATAGTCATGAGATATTTCTCATCTTGAAAAATTAAAGCATCTTCAGTATAAAATCAGTTTGAAATAGATTAGAAATAGCTATAGCTGATTAGAGACACAATAGCTAATTATAGCTAAAATGCCTAATAGCCGGTGGTTGATGTCAGGGTTTAAAAAGTGCTCGATAACAAAGAGTCAGTGCAAATATCACATCAAATTACCACAGCAATTAAACATTAAAAATCAAACCCTATAAACCCAACGGTCTCTTTCACCCATGAACGCAATCATAAGGGGTAAATCTAAACACTTTAAAAAGAAGACAATCTAATAAATAGCTAAAATACTGACACTGTTTTTGGACCGCGTTGTATGATAAACACTTAAAGACTTAAGTACTGTTCAAAATCGGTTTTATTGAAAAAATGAGAACTACTTGAGAAAACCCTAAAAGTCCAGGCCCCTAAATTTACCGGCGCATAATCGGCGGTGCATAAACGTCCACGCCTGAAAGTCACAGTCGGTCATTGGCAACCCCCACCCCCGCCATCGGCAACCCTGCAACTCGCAATAACATTACAAAAAGCAAATTTTGCAAAATTTCTTGCAGATTAAGAAATCAATCCTCGATGAGGAAGGTAACACAGGCGTTTGGCCCCCCTCCCCAATTGAAATGCCACTAATGATAAAAATAATGGCAACACAGCAAATTGTTTCCTCAGCTTCAGTTTCTTTTAGCATTTGCGCGAACAACAGTAATAACGTTAATATTGATGACCAGGCCCTCAATTCAAATTTTTCCCAACCAATTTGAATGTATATAAAGCGTGAGAAATTCAGGATTTTTGCCCTAAAAGTTGCAACTTTAGGCCCCTCATCTAACCCTTTTATGATCGTAAAGCAATAACATGATTAGTAACCATTTATTGTATCAACTTTAATTACCTATCAATCTCCACCTCACCAGTTTTTACACGACAAAATACTTTAGAAAAAAATTAGCCACGGGAAATGCTTATTGAACAAAACATTGAATTTGACTTGAGCGGGTCTGGCCTTCTGGCTTTTGGTTCTCCTAAAACTGGCATGTTTTTATGACAAAACAAATATCTCCAACACAATTCTTCCAAGTTATTTATTATTTACTGCTAAAAATATTGCATGAAGCAATACTGTTGTTTTTCCCACTTTGCGGCATCGCAAAAGCCGTAATTTGTAAATTACTACTGGGAGCCTAGGTCTAAAGATACCAGTAGCAGTAGCGAAGTATTCAGATTTGGTTAGGCTACTCACTGCTATCAGTTCGTAATCGCGTTTCTAAGCCAGCAAAAGATTTTTAACATACCTGCTTTTTGTGATGTCACAAAAATGCAAAATGCAGGGTTGCCAATGGTACGGAGTCAAACGGATTAGATCATCTTTTTGTGAATAAAAGAAATTTAGAAAAAAGGTTTGGGGCACCTCTTAATTTCCTCTCGTAGTTCTCATTTCTTCTACACAACTGACTTCGAGCAGTATCTCTTTGAAATGACAGCTTATTCGATAGAACCAAACAAATAGCGGCTGTTTCCGCAAATCATTGAAAGCGAAAGTGGCTCAGCGTTGAAATTTGGGTCAAATTTCAAGCAGCAATGCTGTTTCATTGTAGCACAATGCAGCATCAAAACCTCATGAGGTTTTGTAGGTAAAAAAAAAAGATAATAGTGTATCCCGAAAATGATCAGATAACACAAAAAAACGAACAGCAAAATTACGCAACTTTTTAAAACTTATCAGTTTCTATGAATAGCTTTTACCTGCTGATTTACGTGGCTTAGCCTCAGGTGGTTGCATCGCGGGATGGCGACTTTCAGAGCTCGCATCATGAGATTGAACACGAGGACTTGAACTACGGTTGGTACCAAGCAGGGTTGGCGATATTTGCTGAGGTTGGATATCTAAAAAATATCGGAAGAATGAAACTTGACAATGAGCATCAGGTGGAGTGTAACGAACGTGATGGGCATCAGAGATGGTGACTCGTAGTGAGGAAGAAGGTACATTATGTATGGAATCGCTGGGGGGGCTGCAATGTGTATGAGGCAGTAACTTGTGTTTGGAGTTGAAGTGCAGGACCCTGGTAAACAGCAGGACTCGTGCTAATTGAACGATCAGAATGAACTGGGTGTGAACAAAAATTTGTGTCAGTTTGAAAGAATGACATTTGAGAGGATGCGCCATGTGCAAATGGGAAGTTAAGCGAGAAGTTTTGAGTACGAATATTTGTGTGTTGGAGATGCTGACTGGCTGGGACATTCGGCGATGATTGGCGCTGATGTTGGATATCCATAAAATCTTGGGAGGGCTGAGTTCCATGGTGAACATCAGGCGAGGCGCGAAAAGATGGTGAGGCTCGAGTGTGGGTAACTGTGAAATAAGAACACTGGGTGGGAAGATTGACTGAGTATGAGATTTGAGCGTCAATAGAGGCATAAGTAGAGGCTAAAATTTGAGGAGCTTTTTTTGGCATGTTATGTGATGATGGGCAACAAGCATGGATAGTGGATACTTGTACCACTATAAATAAAGGGAATTTGAGGATGTTGGATGTCTCCATATGAAGGAGTTGGGATTAACAGAGAATGGATGGAAGTTGTTGGGGCACTCAGCCTAGGCGTCGATTCAAGGGGAACAGGGGGCGGCGCCGCCTCGGGTTTGACACGGAAGGGGGCAAAATATATCTGGCCCCTCGGTTTTTTGGCAAATAATACCCAATTGGCAACAAGAAATCCAAAATTCCGGACTGAGATAGAACCAGAATGCAGCGAAAACCTTTTTTTTTTGGTCTTTACCTGAATTGGGGGGCAAAATTCTGAACTGAAATAGAATTATTAAGTTCAACCAAACTTTGCAAAAACATTTCACCCCTTCAGAATTTGCTTAATCAACAAAAAAATTGACGCCTATGGCATCCAGATAAGAAATTTCATCTCCCAGAGTTTTCCTCACCACACAATCATGTGAGAACGTTTGCAACCGAGATGAGAAAAAAAATAATTAAAGGGTGCTCAAAAGCTAAGGCTACCATACGTCCTGTTTTCACAGCGACACTCCATTGTTTGAGTTCTTGTCCTGGTGTCCCGCCCGGTTGGCCATCTGGTCTGAAATTCTTGATTGGTCTTGGATATGTGATATCTCACTGATTTCACTGTAGGACGCCCAGAAGCGTAGACCTTTTCTTATGGTCTACATCTCAAATCCACGAAAAATATGGTGTAGCGGCGATTTGTTTATCTCAAGCTTCGAACCAGGTTTCATTTATCCGCATATTTATTTGGTTAAAAATCAGGACTGGATTAATTGCAATTCGAATAACATTTTTTGAGCACACCTTTTTTGATTTGCTGTAGATCGCACCTTTTTTAATCCGGTTCTTTTGCCCAATAGTTGTTAAATTATTTGTTGGTGACGTGGAACTCATTCACATTTTATATTGCCGTTTTTGCCTGAAAAACGCTAGTGCTAAATCTACACGCAACAAGTGTTAGGAAAAGCCGAAAATGCATTGACACTAAATTTGAACAATTTTCTCAAACTGGAGTGTTCCTAGTTTTCCAGTTATATGTTTATGCTAAAGCATTTCCATTTATTCGCTTTGTTTCAAACAGGAAAATACATGTAGGTTTAATTTATCATTTTACCTCCTTCTGCATGCTTGCTGCTTGTAGCGGCCCGGGCTTTGTTCATCACCATACTAGATGTTTTCTTCCCTATAAGCAAAAAAAGTTCAGCACACTACATAAAAGTGAAAAGTAATATTTCCACATGTTATGACGAAAATGTCTGATTGAATCATATGACAATATCAAAGTTTTCACTGCTGATAAAATGTTGGGAAAAGCTGAAAATGCACTCTCAATGAATTTGAACGTTTTACTTCTTCCCATTAGCAAAATATTACATTTCAAAATAACATTTTCCACAAACGTGAGTGTTGTCATTTTCTCAGTTATATGTTTACACTAAATCATTTTTATTTATTCGCTTTGTTTCAAAGAGGAAAATATTTTAGGTTTAGTTAATCATTTTACCTCCTACTGCGGGCTTGCTGCTTATTGCGGCCCACTGGCTACTCGAGGAAATAAAGAGGTGCTCTAAAACTCTATTTCACATTTCTTGTTATTTGCAAAAACACGATTTAATCGGTTTGATTATATGCCCTTGGCAAACCTGCATTTATAAAACAGGTGACATCACAAAAGACCTACTGTAGACAAGCACTCATAGCCCAAATCTATAGGTTAGTGATCCTGACTTAAAACAATTCGTGAAAGCTACCAAATGCACCCGAATTCGAATTTTGGGGAGCGTCAAAATGTTAATTTGGAAAAAATTGAAATTTCTTCAAAAATGGATGTTTTTATTAAAAATAGATGGCCTTTTTTAAACTGTTCTACAAGACCCCTGTTGATAACGAACCCTTTTGCGACTTGGGTCTGATAGAGAAACCTAGGGCTACGAAATACACCCAAACTTGGATCTCGGGCCGCGTCAGAATGTTAAATAAAAAAAACTAAAAATTTTCTACCAAAATGGCATTTTTGGCCAAAAATTGATGGCCTCCTTTAAACTGTTCAGCTGGGCTTCTTGGTCGGAGCGTACCCTTTTTCAGCCTTGGGTCTAATAGAGGGGTCTGTGGGCTACCAAACGCACCCAAACTAGAATCTCGGGGCAAGTTGGAACGTTAAATGGAAATAAATTGAAAATCCCATCAAAATGGCGTTTTTTGCCAAAAAATGATGGTCTTCTTGAACCGTTCTGCTGGGCCCTGTGTTGAGAACTAGCTTTTTTGTTAGACTTGGGTCTGGTAGAGATAACTGGTCCTTCCAGAAACGGTTAGATCAATAGGAACTAAACTCCAATGTCACAGATTACAAAATGTGTTAGAGCTTAGGTCTCAAACTTCATCAGAAATAGATAGGATCATCTACATCAGGGGTTCTTAACCGGAGTAAATTTACCCCCGGGGGTTAATTTTGCATATCCAGGGGGTAAATTTGCTGAATTATAAACTAAAGTAAACTTCAATCATCAGTATTGAAAAAGTGATATTGTTGCACTGGATTGCCGTTGTGCCATATTTTCGAAGCCCAAAAAGAGATCACCTGTTTTTGGCCAGAAAAACACTTGAAATTTTGATGAAGACCTTTTTTTTTTGGAGATCATTTTTTGGCCGGAAAAAATCTTGAAATTTCAATGAAGACCTTTTTTTTGAGATCACCTGTGTTTGGCCGGAGAAACTTTACAACACTTAAAAAAAGATTGGACTTCACAAAACCAGAAATTCGTCAGATTTGAGCTGGCCCCGGCCCACGTAAGAAAATTTGGGTAAATTATAATGTTTTTATTTGGCAAGGGGTAAACGAGACTAAAAAGGTTAAGAACCCCTGATCTACATCAACATCATTTATCAAACATCAACACTAACATCAATTGTTGCGAATCACCAGTTGGCCTGATTGTTGCTATTCTACTTTCAGCTTTGACTTTTAAAATTTTGTTTGACTATGCTGGTAACTTGCAAAAGTCTTCCATTTTTTCTGCACAATTTTGCTTCCAGTTTTTTTATATCTTAAAAGAGACTATTTCACCAAAAATCCCTATCTAGCCTTTTGTAAAATCTAAACCAAATTTAACTCAAATTTAAATCTCTACTGTAAAATTAACCCCAAGCATAACTCAGATTCCAGCTTGAACACAATCTTAATCCCAAAAAGAGAAAACAAAAAAACTCAAATAGATATTTCTTATTTTTGTTTTACTCTTCTTCACTTGAAACTTTTTGGTGAAATAGTCACTACCCTTTTTTGAGGAGGGGAAACAAACTCGTGACCAATTTCAACTCTTCATTTCTGCTTTTTTCATTGCTAGGCAACAACAATTTTGACTTTTTTTTGAGCTTTTAGTTGTTTGCCGATCTTTTGCTGGTTGGGTTTGGTCTTCAATTTTACTTGTATCGATTCATGTCAGCTCAGCTGAAGAAGTCTGGTGTTGACCAAAATATAGTGCTATCTTTAGCATTACATAGAGAGTTATTACTCTCAAATTTTAAAATTACAACAGAGAATAATTTTTCTCCTCATGACTGTTTTGCTTGGTGGTAGTTTGGTCAAAAAATTGACTGAGGTTTATGACTTCACAAAGCTGTTATGCTTTGGAGTTTGCTGGTACCTGGTACATCATCTAATGCCAGATTTATGGGGAGAAGTACCCTGAGGCCCAGGTTTGGCGGTGACTCTATTTTTAATGGTGCAAAAATTATATTAAGTTGAATTCAACTAAATGCTTAAAAGCTTATAGTCGCAGCAGGTGTGCGAAACAGGATTTTGTTTGAAAGGAGGAGGGCTTTGAACTCCGAAATAAAATAGTTTGGCTTTGAACCCCAAAATAAAATAGTTTAGCTTTGAAGTCTCAACTGCAAAGTGTTCTGAAGAAAGTGCTGCATCTCACATGTGTATCACAGACATGGGTCTAGGGGCTTCCATCCCAGCAGCTGGACAATGTTGGTAATTTTTCAGAAAAAAAGTTATACTTAAACATTATTTTAATGAAAGTTTGTATCTTTTTAGAGCCACGAATAACTAAGATACATTTGTTCAAAAACCCCTTCCACTTTATGCACAGGTCAAGTCTAAAACATGTTTAAACGCTTATAATTTTGAGTTTGGCCCCATCTCCTAGTTGCACCACGGAGTCGTCGACATAAGCAGCGAAAAAAATTGATTGTTGCATCAAGCTCTTAATAAAATTATTTTATGCTAACCCACTCCTTATTCTTGGAGTAGCGATGGTTCTGTAACATCAAAAAGCCAAAACTAACTTACTACAAAAGAAAGTAGAAAAGTTGTCCTAATAAGTTTGATACCAGACAATTATTTCAAAATATTTTCATTTTTCGCACAAAACTGCGCAAATGTACTGGCTACTACTGGTAAATGTAGTAGCCAGTACTGGACCAAGGGGACACCCAAATCTGGTCCTGTTGTTATCAATCAATTTTCTTTGCCTAAATGCTAATCTTAAAGTTACAAAATATGGTATGATTCAAACTCAAAGCAGCTACTGGCAACCATTGAAAATTGGAATTTAGAACCAAGTGCTGCTATGTAGTAAAGTATGCCATGCTTCCGGCAACAATCAAACCGGTAGGCAGCAAATTGTTGATCATCAACCTGACATTTTACATATTGAATGAGGCTGTCGCTTATGAACTTTATAATTAGCACTTGCTTTCAAGGTAGTTTCCTGTGACGGGTGGCAGCAAAAACATCCTCTATAACTTCCCTACATAAAAACTCTTCAACAGTACGTAAACATCAAAAAAGTTTAAACTCAAAGCTTTTGAAATTCATTTTTTACTACTCTTTTACGACTTCGCCCCAAAACCGAAAACAAAACAAAACAAAAAAAAACTTTACTGCCAGTTATGCTTAAACAAACTATATTCTGTGCATATACACTATTTTAAAACTACATTAGTACGGTATATAAAAAGTTTATTAATAACACTAATTTTGTGGGTCAATGCTACAACCAGTGTTCCCTGTAAGTGTAAAAAACTGCAAATAGTGCAAAATTTTTTACGGCATTTTCTCACTACTTTTTGGCAACTGCGAACGACGTTTCATAATTTTCAAAATTACGTTTTTGTTCAGCTGTAGTGTCGAGTGCAATGCCATTTTTTCTTCATTTGGCGCAGCGTCTGACGCTGTTTCTTCGAAACTTGATGCAGAAGTACAGAAAGCCGCAGAAAAAGATGCACTATGTTACGTGAAGACCTTTTTTGTTTTATTTGTTTTAAAGCATGTCGATAAAGAAAAAAAAAAACTCTAGGCAGTCCCCATGTGCGATGACCTTTTTTTTTGAGATAGCACAAAACTTTGAGTAAATGGCATTGTTGTTTGTGATTTGCGACGGCATTTTCTCACCAACTTCAGGCATTTTTGCGTCTTTTTCAACATTTACGCAGTAGATCCAAAATTAGAGGGAACACTGGCTACAACTGCTTAATGCTGAATACGTGCCAAACAAAAATAGCACATTATTGAAAGTCGTATAGGCTACTATATTGGTTAATTCTCAATTTTATTAGCTATTGCAATTTTTTTACACCATATTATACCTTTTGGTTTGTGAGAGCAGTGATTATGCTCAAGAACACCGCTTTAAGTTAGTTTTTACCAATACATATTTTGTACCGCACTGTTAATTATTCTCTATTAACATTAGGGTTCAATAAATAGCAGGAGAATTTGTAGTAAGGGATCAAAACGTTTGAGGTTAGACTATTCTTTTCTGAGTTTACTCTAAGAAAAACACTTTAAGCACCTCCACTCTAAAAAATGTAATTTTATAAAATCTATAAAAACTCTTTACCTTTTTTGATTGTATTGTTTTTTTTATTGCCTTCTTCACCATTTTTGTTGCTTGAAATCGGTAACACAAGTAGAACAAATGGTAATAAGAGGATCCAATGAAATCCGTTGAGACGAACGTAACCAACTGCAAACAAAACTGAGGCAATGAAAAATCGGAATAAAAAACTTTTAGATTCCAGTGAAAAACATTTTCTAACTACAAGGATAGCAGCAACCACAGTCATTCCAAATAGAAGCATTAAAAGTTGAACTTCATTCTGGAGCGGATGAAAATCCATTACAGTACATCAGCTTGATTGCATGAACTTACTGCACAACACTATTACAGTTATACGTACATCTGAAAAAAAAAAAAGACCGTAAACCTAAAATGTTTTTTTATGATCTGATTTTTTAACTAATAAGCTGCATAGATCTGTTACCATTACCTACTCTGCATATTGTTGTACACTAACCTCAAAAATCAACTCTTTATTACCTCAAATAGTTCTCATTTCTTCAATAAAACCGATTTCGAGCAGCATCTCTTTAACGAAAATGCAATAGTTACAGTTCGATAAATTGCTGTAAACTTGCAGCAAGCCCCACGCTGCGGGGGACATTCCGGGGATGTGCCCACCTAAAATTCCTACTTGTGCCTCCACAAACAAGAATAGTGCCCCCCAAGCTAGGATTGTGCCCCAAAAAAGTAACAGGCTCGGTGCCATTGGAGTGCAGTTCGAGGCCAGAGACTCCCAAGATACTGGTTATCATGCCAGAATTTGTGAGTGAGAACTGTCTTTTGGTCCCAGATTTTTTTGTGGTTTCACCCCGGAATTGGTGAAAATTTGCGCATATTTCGAGATGAAGAGTTGAAGACCGTTTTTGGGGTCTACTCCAGTTTTTGTGGAATTTTGCGATGAAAAACTTTGTTTTTTGGTCCACACTCTTGGATTCGAAGTATATTTTGAGCCCCTCCAAAACTTGTTTATGCCTCCCAGTCACGCTATTTTGGCGCTGGGCCTGACTTGCAGATCGTAAAGACGGTTTTTTGCGATATTCCCCTAAAATGCTAGCATTTAGTAGGACAAATGATTTGTTGGCAATCTGGTCACAGACCACAGTATAGTCCGTGCACTGCAAGAAGGACAGTAAATACATCAATGCATAGCAAAATAAATTTGGCAGTGGCTATTTTGCCTCTAGAGGCAAAATAGTGTTTTTCCTCTGCTTGGGTTAGGGCTAGGGTTGGGATTAGGGTTAGGATTAGGGTTAGGATTAGGGTTAGAGTTTGGTTTAGGATTAGGGTTTGGGTTAGAATTAGGCTTAAGGCTAGTTTGGCACTTGCGGCAAAATGGCCATTAGGACTATTTTGCCTCCAAATGGCAAAATAACACGGGGCTAGCTATTTTGCCTCCGGAGACAAAATAGCCTCTGCCAAAATAAAATAGTTTTAAATGATATTTTACCTTTAGAGCAGTGGTTCTTTACTTTTCTTATGTTGTTAACCCTAAAATATTTTGATGCATACCAATTAAGCCTACCCTTTTTACAAAAACAGCAACTATAAATACAAGCTTCCAATCCAAATTAAACACACAGAAAAATATGGTCATTTTTTATTACAAATGCATTCAATGGGAGAATCGATGCTGCTTGTTTGTTATTGAGCGTTCTAATCTAGGCTGAATGCGGGAAAGAAAACATCTCAGATCCCATATCATTATCAATATCAGTCTCAAGCCTGTTTCAATATTTTGTCTTCATGGACATCATTCAAGAAAACCCCACTTTACAGCGATAAATTGAAGGAGATTGAGTAAAACTGAAAGCTTTTATTCAAAGGATGGGATATATTTTGATATTAAACTCTGGTACCAGCCCAAAATTTTCCTAGATCCTCTCTGATTATATCACTCTTAAAACGTGCATGTTCACGCAGTTGAAGAAATTCTATTTTTGCTGCCATATCATCACAAATAGAGTTCTTTCAACCGAAAATGGCTAGCTAATCTGCGAAAATTATGTTGCCCAAAATTCCAAGAACATATTGCTTAATCTCAACATAACAAATGCTCCCCTCATGTCTATTACTCAGTGTTGGGCATTAACTTGTTAATTTGTTAATGACGAAGTAAAGTTTTTCATTATGAAGTTAGAAAGCTTTTGTGAGTTAACTTATTAACTACAGTTTATTTTTGTTAAACTACTTTAATGTTTACGTTAATTCGTTAAATTTTTAGGCTACACTATGTGTACTAATGGCATAATACTGTAATAAAAATAAAAAAGAAAATAAAGAAAGGCTTCCGCTCTGTCTATCTTTATTAAAATAGTAAATACCATACAGCATAGTAACAGAAATCAGAATGAGTAATTTTTATCTCATATGGAAATGGAATCATTTTACTGGGCATCAACTGCAGCAGGTTAACATTAAATTTTTTTTATAAAATTAACAAATTAACTTTAACTTGCATTAGTTTTGTTTTTCAGGCCTAACTATTTAACTTAAATGAAGTTAAAAAAATATTAGAAAATTCTTAGTGAATTAACTCCTAACAAAGGTAACGTTTCTCATTAACTTGCCCAGCACTGCTATTACTAACTGGACTAGACTATCAATTGTTTAAGAATTTAAAGAGACACTATAACTCTGACTAATTAGTACATATTAAGCTATAATGTCATAGAAAGCATCGTGATTGTGAAGTAAAATGAAATTTTTAGAGTTACAGGTTAGTAGCCTCACATAATAGCCAGCAAAGATTTCTTAATTTCAAAAAAATTACCAGTACCCCTTTTGGAATGCCAAATTACCATAGGTGGGCAAATTAATGCAAAACGTTAGCTTCGTTAACCACTAGTCCGTTAACAAACTTCACACCTCCGTTAACGTTAATTTCAGCTTTAATTAACGGAAGTTAATAAAGTCTGTTAATTTGTTAATATTTTGCGACTAATTTACATTTCTTTTTATTCACTCGCTTCTAGAACACATATTGACGCTGTTGAGCTGATTTTAAGAAAATATTTACTGCTGTGGTAGTCTTTGCTGCGATCGGAAGATCTTTGGAAATCGTGATCAACAATAATTAATAGACCTCTGAGGCTGCAGCTTACTATTTGCCACAAAAAAAGAGCTCGTTCTTCGCTTTGTCTATAAACTCGTGCTAATACGCAACAAGAGTTACCTGGTTTGTATTGGTTTGTACCGGTACGATGAATGAATGGAGCAAGATAATAACGATAACAACCTTAACAGAAGTTAACAGAACTTAACGGAAGGTAATTTAGTCTGTTAACAGAACTTAACGGAAGTTAATTTAGTCCGTTAACATGAAAAAAAATTTTAACGGATTAACGAGTTGATAAAAAAGTTAGCTTTGTTATTAACGGATTAACAATTAACGGACTTGTGCCCACCCACAGGTTAAGAACCACTGCTCTGGAGGCAAAATAGCCTTAAATACTATTTTGTCATTCTAAACACTGCCCTGGTTGTTGACTTAGGCCTCCTTAACCCTAACCTTAGGGCTATTTTGCCTCTTGTAGCGTCTGATAGCCCAACCTTGAAGCTGTCTATCGAGAAACCACAGACCAGCGCGCCGACTCGACCAAAGGCGACTGGAAAGGCACTGAAAGAGTATATATAATGATCAAATGCTCTGTCCTCTGCTCTGCATTTAAAGTCAAATTCCACCTTAACTAATTCAGTAAGCTTATTGAAATATATTATTAGTTTTAACAGTCCAAAATATCAGTAATTAAAACAATCAAATTCAGTTCCAAGTTACTTTAGTTATTATCGTTAGAAGCAGAATAATCACACAGCCGGTAATGGTATTGGTAAGCTTAGTCTTGAACACTTGATGAGCCGTACCAGCAGGTGCCAAACCAGGATACACTTGAACTTGAATCAAACCAGCACTAAATGATTGATCAGAAGTAAAATTGCAGAACTACCAGCAAATTTAGCTTAGGCGAATAGAAATTTGAAACGAAGAAGAACCGATCAGTGGTCGAGTGGATAGAGCGTCTGCTACTGAAGCGGTAGACACGGGTTCGATTCCCGGTCGAGTCAAACCAAAGACTATAAAAATTGGTATTCACAGCTTCCCTGCTTGACGTTCAGCAATTAAAGGGACAGTGTGAAGCCTCCATCGTGTGTGGTAGACAGATGGGCAGGTGGCAGCTTGACTCGAAGACCGAAAGGTCATTTCGCTGTCTCCTGGCCAAGGCAACTTGGTGAATAAACTGTAATTACAATTACACACAACGAACAGAGAAGCAGTGAGAGAGATTTGAAAATAATATTTTCTCTCTATCAATGCCGTAACCTGCAGATAAACACACAGTAACCAACTAGTAGCCTCACAAATACGACTAGGCTACCTCAGCACATCCTACCAAAGTAGAAACGGTAAACTAGGCTAGCACGGTAAACACCCCTAATTGCTATCTAAACTGAAAGCCAACTTATCTAACCCGAATAAACATACCCATAAAACTACAACTTTACACACAAAGAAACTGCTGTCCCATAGTGGAATCAGTAATTTTGTTCCGCCCTAGATTTCCGCCAGCTTAAACAACAATTTCCGCCAGCTTAAATAACGATTTCCGCCAGCTGGAATAACGATTTGCGCCAGCAGTTGAAATAGTGGAATCACGATTTTCGCAACTACGCCAAAAGGAATATTAATGATGTAGTTGGACTTTCCAGTTCCACAATTTAGGGATTTTCACGCTTGGCTTGTTTAAAAAGATCTGCGATACACTTTTACAAAAACATTTTTGTAAAAACATGACTTTCATTTT
The DNA here is from genome assembly GCA_963965965.1 of Trididemnum nubilum. Classification (NCBI taxonomy): domain Eukaryota; kingdom Metazoa; phylum Chordata; class Ascidiacea; order Aplousobranchia; family Didemnidae; genus Trididemnum; species Trididemnum nubilum. The sequence goes on from OZ014469.1 coordinate 1,529,337, forward strand.
AGCTCAAAATTTAAAAACAAATGAAGAACAACGCCCGCCAGGCATGCCGCCAGAAATCTGCAATAGGGGAGCTGTTTTGGAAATCTGGGGACAAAGCTCCCAACCACTGGAGGCCATTGGAGGTCTACGGGAGGGAGACCCCAGCGCTACAAACATTTGAATTTTTTTGCCAAATTGCTTGATTTTGGGACTATTTTGATAAAAATTAATGCTTTCAAAACATGCTATAGAAATTTAGCAATGCAAAAACATTATCAAACTGGTTGCGTAATTGGGCTATGTGAGAGGAGGCTAAAGGTATAGCGTCCGTTCTCTTAATTAGAAGCTGGTAAATCATAAAATCCATAGGTGGGCAAGTTAATGCAAAACGTTAGCTTCGTTATAACCACTAGTCCGTTAACAAACTTCACACCTCCGTTAACGTTAATCCGTTATTTTCAGCTTTAATTAACGGAAGTTAATAAAGTCCGTTAATTCGTTAACATTTTGCGTGTAATTTACATTTCTTTTTATTCACTCGCTTCTAGAACACGTATTGACGCTGTTGAGCTGATTGTAAGGATATATTTATTGTTATGGTGGTCTTTTTGTGTGTTTGGAAGTTATATTTTACAGTTTAATCTGATTTCAAGATAAAAATAAGTTCAAACGCACTAACGAAGCTGCGATCGGAAAATCTTTGGAAATTGTGTACAGCGATTATTAAAAGACCTATGAGACTGTAGCTTAATTTATTATTTGCCGCAAAAAAAAGCTTCTTTCTTCGCTGTCTTCTATGAAACTCGTGCTAATACGCAATAAGTGTTACCCGAATAAACTGGTTTGTACCGGTAAGATGAAAGAATGGTGCAAGATATTAACGATAACAACCTTAACGGAAGTTAACGAAACTTAACGAAAGTTAATTTAGTCCGTTAACGAAACTTAACGAAAGTTAATTTAGTCCGTTAACAAAACTTAACGGAAGTTAATTTAGTCCGTTAACATGAAAAAACTTTTTAACGGATTAACGACTTAATGAAAAAGTTAGCTTCGTTATTAACGGATTAACGGACTTGTGCCCACCTATAATAAAATCCTATAGTTCAATAAAACTTACAAAGTAGTAATCTATTTGACTACTTAATTGTCTATAAGTCATAGAAAGATATAATTGGGGGGGCTAAGGGAATTTGAAAGAAGTGATTGATAAATAATATGCTGAATAGCCCCCCCTCCCATTTACTCTTGAGTTTATATTATATTTTGATAAAACGTATATTCAGCATATTTTGACAAGTGATTAAATTTGATTGGTGATTTTCGGCTATTTTTCAAATTTTTTACTGATTTGTGAGTTTAATTTTTGACAAATTAGCCCCCTACTAAATAACTGTTTTAAAAGATGCTTTAAATCATTTTGGAGTTCATTCCAGTGCAAAAGACAGCCTCAGAAATGCTAAAAACGTGGCATTTTTCTTATTCTGCATTTTGGGCGACATGCCAATGTCGGGGCTATAGCTCCCTCTCCGTCGCCCTGGCTACGCTACTGACGCCACCCTTGGCATGTATCAAACGTTTAAGAATACGGGCCTAATCCAAAAATCGATTTCTTTCATACAATGCTTTATAATGAAATAACCACATTTTGGCAATCATATAGCATATAGCCTGGTGGATTGTACTGTTTTGCTCTCCCAGCTTTGAGTTGACAATTAAAAATTACACTCAACACAACTTTTCAGTTTTCACCAAGCAAGAATGAATATAGGTTACTTTTCTGATAAAATTTTTTCAAAAATTCGGCTGACTGTTTGTAAAAATTTAAGAGCAGGGAACACAAAAATATCACGCTCATGAAAACTACAAAGGTCTCCACGATCAAATTGGCCATTTTTTTTTTTTTTTTGTTTTGGTTCAAGGTCTGGGCGCAGACCAGAAATAAAGAATCAGCCAGATTAAAGCATTTTTTTTGTAGGTCGAAGCTAAATTTTGATGGGGGAAGTACTACAGACTGCTGCACCTACATGCGACAACTGACTAAACTGTTAAATTATTCAATTAGGCCGTTTGTTGTAAATTCTAGGACGCTTAAAAATCGAGTTTGTAAAAAAGTTTGAGTGGCAAAAAAATTTTGATGCAGATAGACTGTATTTCATCCTAGGAGGTTTATATAAAAAGTTCTCCGAAAATTACCCAGCAGTTTTCGAGTAAATGGGGAGTAAAGTTGGGGGTTTTCAAAACTAAAAATTACTTATTTTCCGCATAATGTGCAAATTTAAATCCTTTTATCATTTCTACTTGCTTATTTTGACAATTTTTCAGATGCACAAATTTCTAGTTTGGTTTTAAAGTTAAATTAAGCAATCCTCCCTAGCGCTCTCTAGCACTACTGGCGGCGAAATGTTTCTTTTGTGTTTATTTAAGCTTTTAATAATTTTCCCCTTAATTTTTCAGTGATTAACCATCGATAGGAGTTTACTTCATTTGTTTGAACGTACAAAAATGACATAAACTTTTCCGAAAGCATTGGGCTACAGATAAATTAAAAATTTATTTATTTTGGGGCCTCGTTTGACTAGAAAACAGTTAACAAAAATCAATAAATTAACTACAAAAGCGAACATGTTTCAAATGTTTGTTAAATATTTAAAATAAGTTCATCAACTTATAACTGCACAATTATAAACAGGATTTTTGATGAGGGTACTTTTGAAATGACGTAACCGGTCAATGATGACGTTACAAAAAAACGTAACGAATGAATGAAACGTCACAATATAAGCAACATGAAGTTTTTGTTAAAATTTTGAAAAACCACGATATTTTTTGAGTTGATGAAAAGCAAAATCGCATTTTTTGGTAAAAATCAATTTTTGATGGGTGTGCTAGGTGAACTCTAACCCTAGGGTGCATCCGAAGCAAGTAACAATTGAAGAATAAATTTGAACACTTTTGATTACTTAGGAAAGTGCAAAAAATAAAGCAAAATATGCTGGTTGCCGATGATGTCTTAAGCTTCAACAATGTTTGGAGAAATCAAAACTTTTTCTTTAATATCACCGATCACATTAATACAAATTATTTTCATTGTCGTGGTCATCAATCATCACATTCAAGTTGCACGTTACGTGTTCGATATTTGAAGCAGATCTGGAGTCGAGGACACAATGTTCGAGGCCAAGGACTGAAAAAAAATCCGAAGCCAAAACCAAGGACCGGCTTTTCAAGTACAGACCCTCTCGAGGCCAAGGGCAGAATTGGTCGAGGCCAAAGTCAAGGACAAAATTTTTAAAAAAGCTATGGTCGGCAAACTTTGACTGTTTTTAAACGCGAAAGTGTAAGACATTGCATTTCGTTAAGTTTTTCATGATACAGTCAACCCTCGATTTAACGGACCTCGATTTAACGGACTTCGGATTTAACGGACTTCGGATTTTACCGTTCCGTAAGCATAGACTGCTGTACATGTAATTGTTACAAGCGAAAATCAATAGCCGACGAAACGAGAAATCGTGCTACGTTGTCGCAGAGACATAATGATTCCCCGTTTACTTGCATTGTGATAAGCTATGTTAGCAGTTGAGGTGCACACAATTGTAACAGAATGAGGAACACTGCGTTTTCGTTTAACGGACTTTTTCCAACAACGGACTGTCGTTGGTCCGCATTTGTCCGTTAAACCGAGGTTTGACTGTAATTTGAAAATGGTAGTTGCCAAAAATAACGAATGTTATTTTGAAGTTTTACGCGTTAGCAGCAATTTTGATTACATTCCATAGTGGTATCGTGGTAATAAAACAATTAAGACCGTTATGCGAAATGAGAGTAACTAACTTCTGAACATGGAAACGGTCAATTTTAAGACCTTAACTTCATCAGTTAAAACCTTAGTGTAAACGTCCTCTGAGTGAACATGGATCTCTCATCCCCACCGTTTTAGTACTTTTTCCAAAACAACCTTTATTGTTTGAACGACTTCTTTTTGTAGATTTTCAAAAATGTTATCATAGTTTTCAAACATTGTATAGCGACTACGATATTATTATCTAAAAGTATTGCGAAATAGAGTAAAATAATTTATGTTTTTAAAATGAATCAAGGTACCGTATCCAGTATTTGCCAGCTCACGTCCTTGAAAAAAACGGGGTCTGGGGGCTAGGGCAAAGTTCACATGCCTCTGTTGAACAATTTTAGTGACTTTTTTTAATAAAAAAACAATTTTTGTGATTTTGAAAGAGGTGAAACAATTAAATTTTCAAAGCAATTTTAAAAGAAAATACCGGTAACGTAAAAGTTAGATTGAAAAACTTTAGTTATATCACATTTTCCCCAATCCTAATTTTGATTAATCTTTTTTTACGTTTTATTACACATGATATCTTTCTATAGCTCATTAATTGCCTATCGATGAATGAGGGCACGCGTTTCTGCCGCCAAACGTCACTTTGTAAAATTTAACATAATTTATTTAATGGCAAAAATAACTTGAGAATCTTAGCAGGGCTGTATCAAGAAGGAAGGCCTTGAAGAAATTTGCAATTTGGCCGGGGTCGCCCTCCCCCTCTGAAGAGCTCACAATCGCAGAAACGTAAAAATAATAAATCATTATTTTTTTCGAAAAAGGCCCAAATTTTTCATGGGAGCTTCTCCTCATCTTAATGACGTCGTGTGAAAAATTGATTGACTGCAGCGAGCATCTTTCCAGCCAGTAGCGTAGCTAGGGAGGGGCAAATGGTGTTATAGCACCCCCCCCCCCCATTGGCCTTAACAGTACGCAAAATAGCATGCTTTTAGCAGTTTTGAGGTTGGTTTTTGCCCTAAAACGGGAAATAGCCCCCCAAACGAAAATAGCCCCCCCAAAGATCGTGAAATGAGAAATAGAAGTGGGTGTCAGTTGACAGAAAAACGCTCTGAATTTCGGTGAAGACTTTTTTTTGGAGATCACTCGATTTTTGCAGAAAAACGCTCTGAATTTGCCTCAATCCAATTGAAACCAAATGAAAATTCGGGTCAAGTTCGTTTACGGTTGAATCAAACTTCAAAAAAAAGCCCCCCCCCCTTTGCGAAATCCTGGCTACGCGACTGTTTCCAGCCATTCAAACAATTATAGTAATATTCAATTTCACGCTCTCATTTTTAACTCCACATGTAGCGCTTTTTTCTGATACAGTATAGTTTATTATTTGTCGAGGACAAAGGTGGAGTCGAGGACACAACGTTCGAAGCCTAGGCCAATGATACAAAAAAATTCGAGATCAAGGCCAAGGGCTGACTTCTCGAGGCCTAGGACAGGAATGCTCAAGGCCAAGGACACAAGGCGCAGGTGTTTTCCAAAACGAAAAAAATGGTCTTCGCGCGAGGAAATGCCAATTTCCAAGGTAAAGTGAAAAAAGCTCATGGCCATGGATCATTTTCAACAATTTAATGTCCTCGGCCGAGAGCAGGGCATTTTCGAGGACTTGCAGGCTTCAAGGCCAAGGATTTAACCTTCGAGGCCAAAGCCAAGGACTTCAAAATGTGACATCGAGGACTCCGCCTCTGTTATTTGGGATTCTTAGCGGCGATTTTTAACGCAAAAATTGCTCAGCAAATGTGGCTTTTTCCCAGATCCCATAACAGTGATTAGAGTGCTGCTCTTTCTTATTTCAAAAAAAAAATCTTCGGGATTTTTGCTCGCATACATTCAGAACAAGGTGGCTTTCTCAAGATAAGTGTTGTAAGTTATATCACGGATACACTAACATACTCTATTTAATATGCTATCCCTGGTACAGGCGCGTAGCCAGAAATTCACAATGGGGGGGGGCTGTTTTGGGGGTCTGGGGGCGGAGATCCCAGCCACTGGAGGTCAAATGGGGTCTAGGGGAGAAACCCCCAGCCGCCGGAGGCACGGAGGTCTGGGGGCAGAGCCCCTAGCGCTCAATAATTTTGGATTGTTTTGCAAAAATAACTTAATTTTAGGGCTATTTTGATAAAAATAATGCTTTTAAAAAGTGGAATAGAAGTTGGCAGTGCAACATGATTCAACCGGTTGCATTAACGGGCTATGTGGGAGGTGGCTAATGATAAGATTGCAGTTCTCTTGTGTACATGCTGGTAAATCATAAAATCCTATTATTCAATAAAACTCAAACGGAGTAATCTATTTCGTCTATATTTTATAAAGGAAAATAATCGGGGGGAGGCTAATGAAAAGAGATCTTAGAGAAATGATTGGTAATTAATCAACACTGAATAGCCCTTCTCTCTTTTATTTCTGGGTTTATAACATATTTGTAATAAAACCTATGTTTGGCGTTTTTGCACTAGCGATCAAAATTTATTGATTGTTTATTTTTGGGCATTTTTCAAAGTTTTTATTGATTTGTGACTTTAATTTTTGACAAATTAGCCTCTCCTGAAGATATGTTGCAAAAGATGCTCTAAATCACTTTTTAGTCCATTCCAGCGCAAAAAACAGCCTCAAAAAACCTAAAAACGTGGTATTTTTCTTATTCTGCGTTTTGGTTAACAGGCCAATGGGGGAGGCTATAGGGCCCCCACCCCCCGCTTCCCCCCTGGCTACGCTACTGCCGTGGTAACTGTATTACATTTCATTATCACGCACATATACTTTTTTCCGAGTCCATACTCAGATAAGCACGGTCATGAGTTAGCATTAGCAACTCAAAAATGTTTGCGTCAGGACCCCGGATCCCTTGTTATGGCTCTTGATGGTTTTAGGGCTTTGCGGTTTGTACCACCCGCACCGGAAATACTAGCAGAAATAAGAACAACAATTCTACACTACCTTTTGCCCCTCATTCTCTGATTAAAGCTTTCACACAATGCCATTTAAAATAAGGTTTACTATGACTTGGCAATCACAATATATGATATTTTTCAAATAAGGAAAAAAAATGAATTAAAAAGCTAGAATTTTTGATTATTTTTTGTTTGGTTATTTTCCTTTTCAACCAATCAAAAAATAATGCTGTCCTCGAGCCGAGAACAGGACATTTTAGAGGACTTGTAGGCAGTGGCGTAGGAGGCGGGGGGTCCGAGGGGCACTGGCCCCCCCGCTTGGTTTTAAAGTGTCGAAATTTCGGGCAATTTTATATTATTTGGGCAATATTGCATTAAAATTTTGGGCAATTTGATATTTTTCGGGCAAGTTTGCGTCAAAATTTCGGGCAATTTAATATTCATCACACCGTCTCAATTTCAGTGAAGACCTTTTTTTTTTGGAGGTCACCTTAATTTGGACAGAAAAACCGATCACTTTCCGGGCAAAATTCAATGTCATTTTTCGGGAAAAAGTTTGGTGCTACCCCAAATCCTTTTGAGCTACTACGCCCATGCTTGTAGGTTTCAAAGCCAAGGACTTGAACTTCGAGGCCAAGGACTTCAAAATGTGTCCTCGAGGACCAGGGTTGGGAAAAATCGATTATAATCGATTTTCGATTGCGATATTCCTTACTTTTTTTCAATCGAATATACCAGATCCTTTACTTTTTGGAATGAGTATCGAATATGCTGTTTTCTTTAGTTTTTTTCAGGTTAAAACGATATTCGATTTTTTTTTTCAGAAAGCTATGCAACAGCAAACGAGCAAACACTCCGAAGAGGATTATTAATTAATTATATAAGCGGAGTTGTATTTCCGATACAGTTGAGTGATTTTTAGGCCAGCAGTGATTGTCAATGCAGGCATAGTGCTATGATGTAGGTGACAGACTAGACGCTAGAGGCTAAGACGATACTGCCTACTTGCTATGCAGGGGACTCTGGTAATTTGAACTCATAAATAAAACAAGTGAACTGTAACTGCGTTATTTTCAGTAAAGGCAGTAATAAAAATCTGATAGGCCTAGTATTTCTTAGAAGTTTAATTGTTTAAACCTCTTTGTGTAACGTTAGTAAGTTGATTTCTGGTGAGTAGATTTGCTTTGATAGCCTAATTGTTACATTTACCTCTTGCATTTCTTGGTTTTAGACAGCTGAAACCATTTATAGTCTTCCATATTTTATTATGATCTGGAAGCTGTAATTGGCTCGTTTTCTGTTGTTTGTCTGACTGCTTTGATTGAGATTTGAGCAAGGAACTCCGATACTTTGATGCTTATTGCTAGAGTGAGCGAAAAGCGTCTGCATGTTCCATCGCTCTCCATCTATCATTTTCCCAAATACCCGGAATCGAATATCGATTATGGTATTCTTCATAGATGGGCACAAGTCCGTTAATCGTTAATCCGTTAATAACGAAGCTAACTTTTTCATCAACTCGTTAATCCGTTAAAAAGTTTTTTCATGTTAACGGACTAAATGAACTTCCGTTAAAATGCCCGTTAACTTAACGACAATGGTTCATTAACTTACGTTAAGTTGCGTTAACACAAGGTTTTCATCGTTAATTTCTTGTACCACCCATTTATCGTACCGGTATAAACCAATTTGCGCTGTAACACTTGTTGCGTAATTAGCACGAGTTTTATACAAGAAAAAGCGAAGGAGCTGCGAGATAAACAAGCGAGCGCGGGATCAAATGAGCAAGCGCAATAAGAAATGCAGCAAATATAATTTTAATCATACAAGTAAGTATAAAGTGGGTTAGATCGTAGATGAGTTGAACTGCGATACTGGGATAGACCCATGATGCACCCATGAATAATCTGTTATTAGTGGTAAGCTTGAAGTGACTAGCATGGCAGCGTTAGCGAGGAAAGTGGACATGGATAGTTAGGTAGCCTAACCTATAGCAGAAATGATCTCGATTATAGTCGTAGTCTACAATCACTAATTTGTAATAAATTTCGCAATTTTCAAATTATCGTACTTAGAAATCAATTACAAAGGATCGTAATCTACGAATTGCAAATAATCGAGCCATGGCTGGCTGCTACTATAGGCTAGGCTTCTAGTACCAAGCAAAAGCGTGAATGATGATATAAGTGTATAAACTCTGTCATGGGAGGGGTACCGTGGACCAACTACAGAACAGAATGCAAGTGCAAGACATGCATGATTGCAATTTTAATAACAGTTTAATAATATTGATAATGCAAAACAGAATTGCTGGGTAGATTGCAGCAAAAATGCAGAAAAGATTCCGACTTCGTAAGTGCTGTTACAAAAATTATTTTTAAATTTTGGCGAAGCGATGTAATCGTAATAGCGATGATTAAAGGTGAAATAATCGCAATGGAAAATCGATTGCATGGGTGCGTATTTGTAATCGTGATCGGCGGAATCGATATAATCAAACCAAAGACCATTGAAAGAACAGAATGTAGGTACCGGTACTAAAACATAGCTGTAAAAACAGTGTTTATTTTGAGCTAAGTGTTAATGTCATCCAAAAGCTTGGAAGTGTTTGCATCCACGGATCGCCTATGGTTTCAAAACGTGAAATCTACGTAGGCCTACACTGTACAATGGTTCGTGATAGGACTAAAACGAGAATGAATGACGAATATTCATTGGCAATGTTTTTAGTTACTTTTTTAAGAGTCAAGATTAAGCTTTGGGTTAGGTTGGATCTCGACACTATCAAGAAATTGTTTTGCAAGCCATAGCTTAAATAGTTAATTTTAGATGCTGTTGTAGCGTGAAAGCACAGAGACTTAAAGTAATAGTGTCGTGGCACTGAGTAAGCAACCGTCTCTATCTAACAGTTTCCTTGATGTTTAATCGTTTACGTACCATCTGGCCTAAAGGCTACCAGCACGGAAGCCCAGGGAAGAGCCACCAGAAGGGCGACTACTTAAAAACAAGCAATGCGAAAAAATGGCTCTTCTTGGGCTTCTGCGCTGGTAGCCTTTAGGCAGGGCCACCGAAAGGGGGGAAGCGAGGTGAGACAATGACCCCGGTGCCCATGGAGTTTAGGAGGCCCATGGGCTTCAAGGGGCCCTTGGACTTCAGGGGGCGTATGGAAATGACACTGACAAATCAGTTTGTGGAATATCGAGGACATTTTTTTTTTTTTAGTTCACATCAAAATCCGAAGAAAATTGTGGCATTTTCCTCTTCTTTTATGAAGTTCACAAAGCTGGAGATGCCCAATATTTGAGCTGACCCCGGGCCTACGTTTGGCTCTCGGCGCCCCTACAAACAATTAACGATATAAATTATTCCTGAAGTGAAATAGGCAGAACTAATTTAATAGTTCACAGAGACATCACGTCTTACAATCCTACTTCATTTGACAACACCTTAATGCTGTCTCCGCGTCAAAATGGGTAATCATTTCAACCCCTAGTGACGCAGGTGAGGCGGAGCCCCCTATCGCGGGAGCATTCCCGTGTTTCGAAGTCAACTGACTTCATCATCAGTGTGAAGAGGAGTCGACACAATGCAAAGAATTTTGATCCCTGAACTAGGCTAACTCAACCGGTAAATTTGAATAACCAAGCTATCGGTATAGGCTAACGTCTTCATCTCGTAACTTCAGCAGCTAAAAAGGCAGACCCAGTTTTGTTTTTTTTTTCCCCACGTACTGCTCTGGACTCGAGTTTCGCGTAATGCCAACGCTCATCGGCAGAGCTGACGTTCAAACCGAAATTCAAAAACTAAACTAAGCTTGTCTGCAAACCGAAATTCAAAAACTAAACTAAGCTTGCCTGTAAACCGAAATTCAAAATCTGAGTAACCTAGCCCATAAAGTTAAAATCAAAATAGGATTGTGAAACATAATCGCAATTGTGACCAAGGTAACCAAAAAAAAAATTAACTCTGGACAGGGGACCAAGTGGGCTGATAGACAGGGATGAAAAATTAAATGATAATTAATACAGGGATGAAATAATAAAAATTAACGATATATCTATTGCTTTTTGTGGCAAATAAAAAGCTGCAGTCTCATAAGTCTATTAATTATCGCTGTTCGTAACCTCAAAAGATTTTCCGGTCGCTGCTTTGTTACTGTATATGAGCTTATTATTATCTTGAACGTAGATTAGACTGTAAAATGTAACATCCAAAACACAAAAGACCACCATAGCAATAAATTTTTCCTTACAATCAGCTCAACAGGTGATTACGCTTGTTGTAAAAGTCAATGAATAAATGAAATGTAAATTATTCTCAAAATGTTAACGGATTAACGGACTTCATTAACTTCCGTTAATTTCAGCTGAAAATAACGAATTAACTTTAACGGAGGTATGAAGTTTGCTAACGGACTAGTGGTTAACGAAGCTAACGTTTTGCATTAACTTGCCCATCTATGGTATTCTTTATTCTTTACTTTTTTGAAGTGCCATCGAAATCGAATTATTCTTTACTTTTTGATGAACTATCGAATATCGATTAAATCTTTACATTTTTGAGTATCGATTCCCAACCCTGTCGAGGACTCCACCTCTGATTTAAACTTTGTTAAACAGAGTGCTACTTGGCTAAAATTGAGAGAGCGTTGAACAAAATCTCAAATGACAAGTCGCAGTGTCTTCATGGGAGTTGGGTCTACAAGTACAAATCTATTCTATTTTATCTAGGAGGCTGCACAACTATGCTAGATCTACAAATACAAATTTACATTAGGCCTAGTTGTTTGAGAAACAATGCAAGGTTTACATGCTTTGTGCATTTTTAAATCTAAAAGTCTCGACCATTTTCGCAGCACTGTCATAAAATTACCATTGATACCTAAACACAGCAGTTTGCGACAATGTTCTGCTTGGCAGATCATATAACTTTATTATCTCTGTACCAGTAACTATAGGCTATTTTAAAGTACTGTTTTGAAACAATGCTTCATAATTTCTGCCTGGCACGTCATATCACTTTTGGTTACCCAGTACCTGGCTATCTATACTGTGTAGACCTAGGTCTACTTTAAAGCGATGTTTCATCATGGTTTCATCATGGATACTAGTATTTATTGCTTGTAATTTGCCAAAAAAAATTTTTTTAAAACAAATTTAAGAACAAAATCCAACTATTACACCCACTTAACCCAATTTAAGCTAACATAGTAAGAAAACTAACCGTTAAATCAGTGTAGCCTACCTCAGGACCTGATCCAAAGCAGTTTTTAAAAAATCGTTGAAGGGAAAGTCTCCAAGTTATTCTATTTTATGATTGGTCGATTCCGGTTGTCTGATTGTACTCATCCGCATTTTTGAAGCCAACTTTCAGGTCAAATTAAAAAAATACTGCAGGAAAATAAGTGGAGAACTTTTGCATGTGAGTTTGTGAGATAAAAATCAATGTATTTAAGCAAAAAATAAGTTGCCACTCAAATTTTTTTACAAGGTGAACGCTAGAATTTACAGCAAACAGCCTAAATTGCAGTTATTTCACTATTATCCAAATTCAATCGCGAATATATCCGTTTCGAATTAACCAAATTTCATTAAATTATTCGAAAATTATGCTTGAAAAAGAACAAAAAGGGACTGATCTTTAAAAAAGAAGCGCGGTCCCGTGCATGGGCGTTACTTTTTTAAAAAGGGGCTCTTGCCGAATTCTGAATAAGTTACAATAGAAGTAGGAGCAGCAGGTACCTTATAACCACAACATTTCAAAGCAGCACTTATAGAAATAATGTTGCAATCTGACCAGGTAGGTTTAGTGTTACAAACTGAATAGACTGCAATATAGCAAAGTAGTGTAAATGTGACTTTAAACCTCTTTGCTTTAGAGTAGGCCTGTAGTATGGAATCGAACGGAAAGCAGAAATAAACCATCTTCGCCAAAATCGTCACTCAATTTAATTCTTACGTCAAGATCGCCAATATGAGACCAATTCAATGAATATTAAGTGCAATTTTCGCAAGTCAATCGTACTGGCTGTGCAGTTTTCTTAAATTTCAGTTTGTTTTTTCAATAAATCAACCAAAAAAGGTGATAAAAAATGAGCAATGATGGATTAGACTACATAGAGTAAGAATAAAGACTACAGAGCAACGGTGATTGTAATTATACTAAGGCCTACAGATCCTTATTTATCGTATCAATTATACGTTGCTTGGCCAGCTTAAAACAGAAAGACCTTTCGGTCTTGGCTTCAAGAATCCTAGCTGTTTTCACCCTTTTGGTTTTCCATTACACGCTACGAAAGTCTATTGCTCTTCACACTGTCTCTTGCAATACTGAACATCAAACAGGAAAGTCGTGAAAACCAATTTCAAAAATTTTCGGTTTAGTCGTACTGGAGATCTAGCAAAATCTACGTTGCAGTATTAGACATTCTATCCACTCCAAGGTCTTATAGCCAAACACGTTGTTCAGGCAGGACTCAGCAAAACTTAAGAAGCTATATACACTCTTTTTTTTTTTAAGAACCAGTAAATATTGATTTGAGGTTGGCTATTCTTAATTTTTTGCCAATTTTCAGCCTCCTTTGTTCTCAAAGTTTGAAAACATTGATATCCATTTTGGCGACATGTTTGTAAAACTGTTTTTATTCAATTCTCTGTCTGTTTGAGTAAACGTTTTTTTTTTTATCATCATCTTAAGATTGTGAAAGAGAAGACAGCTCAAAAATTTCTCAGTATCCTGCTCAATGCGCAACAACACACTATCATCCCGAAATCGTAGCAATTTTGCTTGCAAATGCTTGGAAATCACTAAAATTTTCTTCGTTTTGAATCGGTACAAAATTTAGCTTGTTTCTTGATTTAAAATATTTCTTCTTTTTTGTTTATTCTTAATTTTTTTGCTGCTGAGGCTAGCATTTTTCTTAATTTATTCTTAAATTGTTAGCAAAAATGCGCAGGCCTATCGTGTTCTTATAAAAAGAGTGTAATTATAGCTGTCATTATTTTACAGCTGCAATATATAGTAAACTAATGCTAAAATAATTGTTAGTGATTACTAAGATTTTTTAGGCAGGGTTCAATCAGCCGCGTTTTGCCCATCTGGCAATGGCCGTGAGCTACTTGACCACTGCTGAATTATATTCTTTAGTAGCTCGTTGTGTGGTAGATTTTGTTGATTTCATTTTCTTTTTTTTTTTCTTCCACTTACGTCTTCCGTCTCACCCTCGATTGCATCTTCAAGATCCCAAATCGAACACGCTTGGCCGCTTTATACTGTAGAAAATATACACAAATTACGCAGCTGCTATTTAGAGACAAGTACAGACACAAATCATATAAATAGTCAAATACTGTACAGTTACAGTACCTGCATTGCAGATTTTTAGCTCATTTAATTTTAAGAAACCCAGTCGGTCTAAATATATTATTTTCATTCGTGATGTCGATTTAAGTTCTGGATTTACCATACGGCAATTTGGCACAGTGCCAAGGGCTCCGCGCTTCGTTGGTAGTTGGAACAAAACCTAGGGAACACCTTTTTTGTCTTCATCTTTATTTGGCAGGATAATGCAACGAAAATCTGGCGAAGACATTTTAGCTTCGGAAGTTTGATTTCTCCAGCAAGTCAAACGAGCCAAGGATCCGGCGCAATGTAAATTCGACCCTGGTTGAGATATTTATAATAATAATAACGAAGTCATCTGTACAAAGCACCGTTTCCTATAAGGAAGAAGTTGTGGCGTCGCTAGGAAGGACGGCCCCCCAGGAAGTCAACATTTTGGGAAGAAATCATCTTATGATGTGAAACCATAACCCCATTAATTTGTGATGGTGACTTTTTGTTTCATTTTATTAGGTCTCCATCCTCATTCGGACCGAAAACCCACTCAATTTTCGGCGAAGACCTTTTTTTTTTATTTTGTGGGGGTCTTGACTTACTTTGGGTTTGGAGCGAAAACCCACTCATTTTTCGGCGAAGACCTTTTTTAGGTCAAGAGTAAAGTAAAATAGTGTAAAGTTGGAGAAGTAATCTGTTACAGCAGTGACGCCAAAGTTAAAAATCAGTTGATGATTTCCGCCACTTGGTGGAAATTGAAGACAATTGGCGGAAATACGCGACAGTGTCACAAATTGAAAGTTATGTCGTGGTCTCTTGCCAAAAAGTGGTTGTTTAAAGAAACATAAATTTTGATTTCGGCTGCAGCGTCGGGGTGCATGTCGCTACCGTGCTTTTAATACAAGTTGTTGTTGAATCGCTCACCTTTGTTGAGTGGTTAATATGCTTGATAACTAGTTAATTTTGCTTGTTCATTCTCTTCAACTTTACCGTACATTTCGCATCTTAATTTATGAATGTTTGCGTATTGAATTCTTTCGTCCTGTTTTACACACTTAATGACTTTGCTCTTGCAATATTATCATGAATTTTCGACTCTACGTACTATAGCCTACTACTTAGCAGATGACGTGACGATCGAACAAAGCGTGGGATTGACAAGATAAATTAGTTACCGGTATGAAGAGTAAAGTTGGAAAAGTAGTCTGTTACAGCAGTGACGTCAAAGTTAAATTCAGTTGACGATTTCAACACTTGGCGGAAATCGACGCCAATTGGCGGAAATTTCCGCCAACGATCTTTGGCGGAAACCCCTCCGATTGCAGTAAGGCTGCTGTCCTATCTAAATTTCAGTCACATGACTGAGACCGTAAACTTACAAGTAAACAACTTAAGTCAAGCGGTTCCGAATAATAATCCAAAAACGGAGTACAATGAGCATGTAGGACTTAACACCTCTGTTAGGGTTAAGGAGGCCTAAGTCAACAACCAGGACAGTGTTTAGAATGACAAATTGGTACGATATTTAGTGCTATTTTGCCTCCAGAGCAGTGGTTTTTGACCTGTTGGTAGTTAGCCCCATAAGGGTAATTTGGCATTCCAAAAGGGGTAATGTTAATTTTTTGAAATTAAGAAACCTTTTATGGTTATTATGTGAGACTACTAACTACAAAAATTTCATTTTGCTTCACTATCACCATGCTTTCTATGACATCATAGTTTAATACTATTTAGAGAGAATTCTCTTTAAAGGCGGTGAATCATCCAGCCAATTCCGGTGGTTTACAATAGCTAAAATTGATGTATAATTTTTGATTTTTTTTGTTTTGATTTTGGGGCTGCGTTTGCAAAGATATTCAACAAATACAAAAAGATGTCCTTCCGAAAAAAGTTTTTGGAAACTCTGTGTTTTGATCTTCCCGCCAAAACCACAGCTTTCTAAACTGTTAGGCCCACTGTAATCTTATTAAAGTATTCGGCCCAACTATCTCTAAATTATTAGGCCTAATACTTTAGAGATAGTAAGGCCTAATCAGGCCTAAACTATTTGGAAATAAACTATCTCTAAACTATTAGGCCTACCACAGTTCTCTAAACCATTACGCCTACTGTAGTTTTGGCGGGAAGATCAAAACACAGAGTTTCCAAAAACTTTTTTCGGCGTGATATCTTTTTGTATTTGTTGAATATCTTTACAATTGCAGCCTCAAAATTAAAACAAAAAATATCAAAGGTCGTACGTCAATTTTAGCTATTGTAAACCACTGGAATTGGCTGGATGATTCACCGCCTTTAAATTCTTACGGTTTGTAAACAATTGATGCCACCAAGTCGTCCTTCGAATTAGTCGACACACCTACATCTACATCTAACCCGATCCAATGGCAGAGGGCGACCGAACAAGACGACCCTACGTCCAATCACAACGTAACGCATTTTGCATTCACGTAAATCACAACAATGTTTCAACCGGGCTCAACAGAAATAAAAAGGTGGTGAATGGAGAAAAGGTTAAGGTTA
Organism: Trididemnum nubilum; assembly: GCA_963965965.1. Lineage (NCBI taxonomy): Eukaryota > Metazoa > Chordata > Ascidiacea > Aplousobranchia > Didemnidae > Trididemnum > Trididemnum nubilum. Next base: position 1,545,918 of record OZ014469.1, read on the forward strand.
CGGGTAATACATTGACAAGGATTGCACAAAATTGCTGTAGCAGAACGGTAAACCGTAACAAGCACGCGAATGAAAACGAAGCGAATTACACAATGTTTTTTACAAGAACAATTATTTTATACGCACACTACGTACATTTTGGCTCAATTTTTAAGAACAAATTAAGAACAATGCCAGCCTCAGCAGTAAAAAAAATGAAGAATAAACGAAAACGAATAAATTTCAAATACAAAAAAAAGAGACTGAAAATTGATAAAAATTAAGAACAGCCAGCTGCAACTCAAAATTTATTGGTTCTTATAAAAAAAAGTGTAATTTGTTCACTAATAATTAAGTGATTAATGGATAGTTGAAATATTAATTGTAATTTCGCGAAGCTTGCTTCTGCAAAAACAATGCGTTGTTTTTTTCGTTTTTTCCACCCTAAGACAAGCTTAATGAATTTTAATCCTTACAGCAAATTTTTAAAACCTTTTCTGATTCAAAGCCACGCAAAAAATGAAGCCAAAAACTTGTGTTTAAACGTGTTCTGGACTCAACCTGTGAGTAAGGGGGCAGAATGGAAGGAGTTGGGAATTTCAGTGTTTTAAAATGCCTCTAAAAACGCACAAAATGTGATTCAAATAGGTTAAAAAACGGCTATCTTTCTGAAAAACCACGAAACTGGGGGTTCTGCCCTCAGGCCGTAGTCTGTGATACACTTAAGTATCACAAGTTTGCTCAGCTCCACCGTCAAATGAGACAGTTTTCGAACAAAAAAAATTGACTTTTGGTTCAAGCTCCCCCTTAGCAAAATCGTGGTGGCGCGACTGATAACACTGTAGCCTATTTATACTTTACAAATATTTTCAAATACAGTAGGCCTACTCAGGGTTGCCACATCCTGGAAAAGTCCTGGATTTTTTTTCTGTCCTGGAAAGTCCTTGAAGGTCCTTGAATTTTGTTTTTAAGTCTTGGAAAGTCCTGGAAAAAGTTTGGAAAGTTTTCCCGTGATTTACCAGGACAGAATGTGAAGTTTTTTTTGTTATGATAACTGGTACCTTGTAATTGCACAAAAGTATTGTTGAAATAATTTGCATTATGAAGGTCTGTAATATTGTTGAAATAAATTGCATTGTGAAATAAAAGGGTAAATTTAAAAGTTTATTTTGTTAAAAGACAGAGCTTATTTTTATGCTGGCGCACACATAAAAAAGTCGCTATCCAAGCCTTAACCCAATCCTAAATCTAACCCTAACTGTATCGCAAGCTCCAATCCTAACATTAATCTTAAACCCGTATAACCCTAACGTAGGGATACCATACGTTTTCTTTTAAGAGGATTTGTCTTTTTTTTCTGTAGGACACCAAAAAAGTAGCCAAATGTTTTCTGTTTTTAATGCTCAGAACTTAAAGGCGGGATTCGAAGACCAAACCGACCAAAAACGATATACTTCCATTAGACCTGTCCAAAAAAAGGCGAGTTTTGAAATGTGAGGAGGTCTGCACGTTTTCCCGTTGCATTACCTCTAAAACCATCACATACCAATTTTCAATCGAATTCATCAACGTTTACAGGTCGCGCAAAGCGATTTTTTATTTCCAAGATTTATGAACTGATTTTTAGCAACCGCTAGTTGATGCAACAGGTAGCAAAAGTTTAAAACGGTGTTTAGACGCGTTGAACCGATCAGTGGTCGAATGGATAGAGCGTCTGGTTCTGAAGCGGTAGACTTGGGTTCGATTTTCGGTCGGGTAAAACCAAAGACTATAAAAATTGGTATTCACAGCTTCCCAGCTTGACGTTCAGCAATTAAAGGAACATTGTGAAGCCTCCATCATGTGTGGTAGACAGATGGGCAGGGGGCAGCTTGACTCGAAGACCGAAAGGTCCCTTCGCTGACTACTATCCAAGGTAACTTGGTGAATAAAATGTAATTACAATTACAATTAAATCAAGGATTGTGATTTAATGTTACTTGGCTCAATTATTTAGCAAATAAGGCACATCAAGCAACATACCGACACTAACAATAGCAATAATATTTGCCAAAATAGCAACTTAGCAGCATCACTCGCAAGCCCACACACACAATGTAGTTATTATGTAGCTCTGCGGAAAGTGCAATAGCGTACAGTACACGAATATATTAGTTGTGGTGACTAAGGAGTCCTGCCAGGCAAAAGATTATAGAGGTGAAAAATTTTACAAAACGTATGCTAGCTGTAGAACAGGGGTCGGCAACCTTTTAAACTAGTGGGCCACATCAGTCCTAACAAGGTTCCAGCGGGCCGCCACCATTCCAGCGGACCAAAAGAGAAAGGTCTTCGCCAGAAATTCACGCCCTTTTTAGCCTAATTGATGAGGAGATGAAGATCATTTCAGCGGTTTACTGCTGCATAACTATTATTGAAAAAGAAAAAAGGTCGCAGGCCCGATGACAATGGTCGCGGACCGAGTAAAATGCCTCGGCGGGCGGATCCGGCCCCTGGATTGCCAACCCTTGCTGTAGAATTAAAGTTGATGAAAAAGGCAGCTCTCCAGGCAGGATTTATTACCGCACTTAATAATATGAAAAACTGGAAACAGCGGTACACTTGTGCCATAAATGAGGTTTATTCTGTTTAGTATTACGGAGATAAACATCTTAAAGTGATATGTTTATACCAGCTACTATTCAGTGAAAACATTGACGACCTATCACGAAAAATGTTGGTCGGTTTAACCTTTGTTCGTAGAGTTTCAGTGATTTTCATAAGCCTTTTAATTTATTAAGTATTTGTATCTTAATCAGTGAGAGTTATGTCCAGCATTCCATTCGCCAGTGGCACTTCAAGAAAGAAGATAGTTAAACGGACTAGAAAGAAAAACAAATTTTTCTTGATTGGATATCCAAGCAAATCTATTTTTGACTGCAAGTTGCCACTCTAAAGCAGGTTTTTAAAGTGTTCTTGCACGAAAAAAATATACCAAAAAAAAACAGGAGGACAGCATGGTCTCAAGCTGAATATGTAATGGATCGTGTACTGGAGTTTTGAAGAATGCCGGCATTAAAATCGATTACAAAAAACAATTGTGTTACGCGGATGCAAAAAAAGTACAAGGTGTGGTGCGATTTGGCGAAAAGCAAGAGTCAGATTCGAGATGTCGGCGGAAAACGAGCGTTATTTATTTCGGAGCTTGCCAAACTCTGGGATATTGGTGCCAAAGATGATGTTGCAACTATACGTGAAAACTGGTTGTTGACAGTTTCGGATAAGGAGGAAGATATTGCATTTTATGCCGACCAACAAGGCATGCGGGAAGCTGTAATGTCAGGCAAAGACAAGATCTGTTTGCAAAGAAGTTGTTTTTGTTGTAGCGCATATTTATCTTCCTGTCACCGGACAGCGTCAGACGCTAACTTATTGGACGATCTGCACACTTTTCATTACCAGGACCACTTTGTGATTGCAGGAATCTGCAACTGCTTAGAAGCTTCCGATAATCCAATGTTCTTGTGGATTTCTTTGAATTCTTGTCCACTGAATTTGCTGCTTGTTTGAAGCCACCAAGCAGAGATAATCATCGTAAAGCGTCTTATCCAAGGACCGCAACAACGTGACCAGGGTGCGGGTTGAACCCAGAAAATTCAATCAGGGTCGTTACAAAAACGACTCCTTTATCCATTCGGCCACGCTGCCTACGTCAGCTGATTTTTGTTGCGCTAGAGACTTTGTGCGAACAGTGAAAGTTGTAAAGAATGCAGCGGAGCGGGGCGTGAAGCTCAATATTGATTGTGCCGCTATAATTACTGATCATGTTCAGCAAAAACACGATCTATTGCAAGCGATAGAAGCTCATCGAGAACGGTTTCCAGATTTTGCAAAAGCAACTCTTGAAAAAGCTTTTAGTTAAAATGTTGTCAATAATTAATTTGTGAAACAATAAGGTATAATTGATTGACTGAGCAATTTGTACAGTGATTGCAGAGAAACAAACGATCACAATTTTTTGCTTGGTAATACGGTTCTCCTACACAGATTTTGAAATTTTGTTTCTGCAAACCACTGCATGGTGTGTTAGAAGATACCTTTGTAAATATTTTACAGTGTTTGAACGCTTTATGCTTCACAGTTTCATCTGGCAGGGTGCCAAAGATGTCTGTGCCCCTTGCAGAGCTCTTTTAAGTGTTTGGACCTGCTAAGCTACCATTTTAGCAAAAACTAATGCTACTTCTTGTCTCATTGCGTTGATTGATGTGCCTCAGTGGTTAAATAATGGAGCCAAGTAACATTAAATCACATTCCTTGATTTAAAACGCGTCTAAACACCGTTTTAAACTTTTGCTACCTGTTGCGCTGTCTAGCGGTTGCTAAAAATCAGTTCATAAATCTTGGAAATAAAAAATCGCTTTGCGCGACCTGTAAACGTTGATGAATCCGATTGAAAATTGGTATGTGATAGTTTTAGAGGTAATGCAACGGGAATACGTGCGGACCTCCTCACATTTCAAAACTCGCCTTTTTTTGGACAGGTCTAACTTCCATCCACGCTCGCGTTCAGCTCCCGCCGACCTTAATACAACCCTACTGACAGCAGATCTTTTTTTTTTTGAGATCACCATTTTCATAGGGAAGAATTGGTGCAAAAACAAGTGGTCTCCAAAGAAAAAAACGGTCTTCAGTTTTTGAATTTTCTCTTGGAAAAATGTGTTCTCCAAAATAAAAAAGTCTTTAGTCAGTCCAGTTGGCCGGTATATACCTTCAGCGTGTATGGTCGTTTGGGCTTCGTTTTTCGAAACTGTCCTCTTTTTGGTCTATGAAAATTTGGCACCCCTACCCAAACGATAATTTAAAAAAATAGAAGAGAGTAAATAAGTGCCTATTCTTCTGCTCTTTGCTCTCTTATTTTCTTTAAGCAGCTCTTGCTTATTCGCCAGTGTATAAATAAGCACTTTCTTGTTGAAATGCCAAAATTTGCACTTTGCTGTGCAGTATGTATAAATTATTAAATATTATTAGGAAGAGTGAATTTATGAACAGTAATTTATTGCAATGCGATTCTCTAGTAGCATTATTACTGCTAGCAGCAGAAGTGTAGTGGGCTGTTGGCCCTCCATTGACCTGTTGGCTAAACACAATAAAAAATGTAACATTTTTCACCCTGCGAGTATACATATGAGGCAGTTTTTTGCAGTAATATGGACTCCAAAGTAATTTAAAGCCACTTCTGAAACAGCATTTAGAGGGGGGGGGCTAATGATGGTCAAAAATAAAATCAGCAACAACTGACAAAAATGGCTTAAAATAAACAATCAATTTGATCGCATAATGCAAAATACTTAAAGTAGGCTTTCTAAAAAAATTGCTAAGTGTCTATTCAGTATTTCATTCAGTTAATTATCAATCATGTATTTCAAATCTTGTTTCATTAGCCCCTTCTCCTAAATTATCTAGCGTTATAAAATGCAGACGACTTAAATTAGTACTTGAGAGTTTTTTCAAAGGAAGCGCCCATTTGCACTTAAGGGTGCTTTGCTTATAGAGAAAAAGAGAGCAAGAGTGGTGGTCATTTATGCTTTTTCTAAAATTGTTATCGTTAGGGTGGGTGTCCATTTACGCTTTTTAAAAAATTATTATGGTTAGGGTTTGGGTTTGGATTTTGAGTTTGGGTTAGGATTAACATTAAGGTTATTGCTAGGATTACAGTGAGACATGTTATGTTTAGGGTTGGGGTTAGGGCTGGGATAGAGATTTTATATTTGCGCGCTGGTGCAAATAGACTCAGCTTTTTTTCAAATGAAGGGATTTCATGGTTTACCTGCTTGAAATAAAGCTAGGACAAAAGTTTTACCATTACCATCACCCACATACTTTAGCCCATTTATAAAACCAGTTCAATCATGCTTTCGCAGTGCTAATTTCTGCACTTCATTTAAAATGCATTAATTTTTACCAAACTGGGCCTAAGATTAAGATATTATTGCAAAAATTATGTAGTCTTTCGTGCTGGGAGTTTTGACCTCGGGGCTCAGACTCCCAATGGCCTCCGGCAGCTGGCAACTCCGTTCCCATACCCCAAGCCAAGCCCTCCCATTGCAGATTTCTGGCTATAAACCTGGCTAGTAGTCAGTACTAGAAATCCAAATGCGTGGCATTAAAATTTTCTTTAATGACAAGTACAAAAAGTAGGTACATAAAAGAGTAATAGTGAAAATTAAATTTTAAGTCCTGTAAAAAAACCTTGCACAGTCCTGGAAAAGTCCTAGAAAATCATCTAAAAAAGTCCTGGAATTTGATTTTGCAGTTTCTGTGGCAACCCTGGTACTGCAGCAGTATTCTAATGGTGACATTACTTGAAAATGCTTCTTTGTTCAGAAAATTTTTTTGAAAATATTAATCTCTTAATTACGTAAAAAAAACTCAGAATTTTATCCGGCCCATGCCCAGTCTTCACATGACACATGTTTTTTTTTATCTAAATTACATTACAGTTACGCGAACGATTTAGCCCAAAGGTCTTTTTACGTAACCAAAATGTTCCAAATTGGGCCGAAGACCTGACATTTTTATGTTCTCGCGTCTCATGCTATAATGCTCAGTGTGTTTTTTGCGCCTTCCTTACGTCTTCGACGCGAAAAAATAAATAAGTATAAATTTTTAATCGGACTTCACCTATTTACCGGACTGTTTTTACACATGACCAGTGGTCTTAGTATGTTCAGTTGGCCCAAAGTATCTAAGTCTCATTCGTATGGCACTCCTTCAAAAAGTTTGAACAATCCTGGATTTAAGTATTCACTGACATAATTCGTCATTTGTTTATGCGCAAAAAACAAAAATTGCACGTCTTGTCAGCATCTAAGATTACGCTTGCCAACGCATTTTTTAAAATTACGCCTAAGTATACTTTTTGAGTTTCTGAACGGTTTGATTCAAAGATGAAGATCAGCTTGGAGCTGCAGAAAAACAGCCATAAAAAAAAGCAAAGAAAATAATCACAATTTTATTGTTACACTTCACCAATTCAATTGAAACGATATACTGTACCGTAATACGCGAAGCAAAGCAATCTTTCTCTAAATATAGAACAAGTAAAAACATCCCAAAGAGTTAAATTACAAAATTAGTAATGCAAGCAAAAAAGTGTATTGCGAAGCATTATTTTAGGTTGGGCCGCTGTGAAAGAACCAGTGTTTTTTGAGTCGACCAGCTGTCCATCATGCTAAGGAGTGGCCAAGTGACCACTCATCTACAAAAATGGCCAAGCGACGATCAGTGAAGGGCATCTGAGTAATCTTTAAATGCCTGTACAAAATCGTCTCATCTGTTTTAATAGGAAGCAATAGGCCTAAGTTATTATACTGCTGCATGTAGGCATAAATTCTGCATCAAGCATAGACCTTTTTTTGAGGATCGCCAGTGAGCTACAAGCGAAACATTGTATGATATTATGAATATACTATGGATATATATTTGGCATTATAGCCTACCCACATTTTTATCAATTAAAATAAATTTCAAAATAAACTTTGCTCAAAAACACAACAACCAAAACATAGGCGTAGCCAGGATTTTTGACTGGGGGGGTACCACAAATCACACGCAATGACGTCATGAGAAAATTTCGAAAGAGGAACTTTTTGTAGGACAAAGATATCGTAGAATGGATGATAGCCAGTAGCCGTGGTATGATTTACCAAAGTTATCGGTTAAAATGTCTAAATTGGGAGATGTCGTAAGAAAACTAGTGTAACTCAAGCGTATCACAGATGGGGGTCCGGGGGTCAAGCCTCTGGAAACTAGGCGATTTTTTGGAAAAACAAGCTTTTTTAATGTCATTGGATCACATTCCACATGTGTTTAGATTTGTTCAATCCTCCATTTACTAACAATCTAAGTCCAAAACACGTTTAAAATCTTGCACTTTGGGGTTAAATTTTGTACGTGATTTGATCCAGATAGGGAGAAGTAACGTACAATGCATCTTGCAATATTTTAGCAGTAAATAATAAAATAATCCACTCAACAATATTTCTTAGAGATTTTGGTTTGTCATGTCATGAAAATAACCAATTGTATACGTACATGTACGGCCAGGGGGCCTTGGCTCCTTCAATTCAAATTCAATAATTTGTTCAATGAGCATTTCCCTCAGCTAATTTTTTTGAAAAGTATATTGTCGCGTAAAAACTGGCAAGGTAGAGGTGAATTGCTATTGAAAAATATTGCAACAGATGGTTACGCTTACTAACCATGTTACTGACCGGACCGAGCTGGATTTACATTGCTCAGGGCCCTGGCACTTTGGAGATTTTGCAAAATCTTTTTGCCAAATATAGGTGAAGACCAAAAAAAGTCTTACCATTTGAGCATGGAGGCCCTGGCACTGTGCCATATGGTAATACCGCCCTTGGTTATTGCATTACATGTATAAAAAAGTTAGATGAGGGCCTGATTAAGCAATGTTTAGGACAAAATCTTATTTCACCCGGGTTGCACATATAATTTGGTTGGCAAAATTGAATTAAAGGGCTCGCGGGCCCCCTGGTCGTCAATATTATTGTTAATTACTGTTGCATGTACTATGTTGTACACGGAAAATGCTAAAAGAAACCGACACTGAAGAAATAATTAGATTTTTTTGTCACATTTTTATGATTGGTGGCATTTCAATTGGGGGGTGGGGGAACCGCGCCCCTGGCTACGCCTACGAACCAAAATGCTGCGCACAATATATAGCCTGTTTACATGTGCACTTTTGGGAACCAGTTCTTAGTTCTAATGCCTGAATTTTGCTGAGTCACACGCAAAAAAGGTTCTGAATTAATAATTAATAATTCATAAATCAGAACCTTTTTTGTGTGTGACTCAGCAAAATTCAGGCACTAGAACTAAGAACTGGTTCCCAAAAGTGGACATGTAAACAGGCTAATAATGACATGTAAGTCGTAGGAACTAAGCAGTAGCTAATACTAGAAAAAGCAGTAATTAAATAATACAATAGTTAAATGCAGCAACCTTAAGCAGAAAGGCTTAGTTTATTTTTTTATAGATGACCAATCCATTTAGGACAAAAAAATCTTTTGATCGCAATAGCTTTGGATGAGAGAGCAACAATCAATCTTGTTAGATGCAATGCAAATGGTTACAATTAGAATAGTTGATTTTAGTTTTATCTAACAAAAGCTCCTTAACTTTTTCCAAGGCCATTTTATAACTTTGCATTTTGTAGTTACACTCAAATTAAAAACAGTGATAAAGAAAAACGATAGCCAACTAAGAAGATCTGGAGCTGGGAGCTATCGCACAATAACGTTGCTCCGGCTCCACCTGAATTTAAATGTGAGCTCCAGCTCCGGCAAAAATGGCCTGCTCCGGGGCTCCGGCTACGGTTCCAACACCCTGCTCCAAACGTTATACTGTGCTTTAACACGCACTTAAAAAAAAACAAAAAAAGCAGTGTAGATTTAAAAAGGCAGCTAAACTTTTATTTACATTATTATTACCTTGTCTAACATCATGAAATAATTTTAACTACTACATAAAAAATAATTTCTATTTTTAGCCAGGCTACAAATTACACATACGGCTGCGGGTAAAAATATCAATAAACTACAAAAATAAACTCATTACACAAGACAGGCCAGTTAAGCAAGATTTCACGATATCAGGCAATTTAACGTACGCCTATGTTTTTACGGAAGTGTTTGAAATCAAACTCTGTGCTGTGGATTATGTTGTAAACCAAAGTCAAATAACTAGAGCGACGGAGGCTAAGAGATGAGAATTTCTGGGACAAGGCATGCGGCCAAAGCAGTCAAAATTACAATATACGGTAAGCTGACTTACTGTACGATTACCCTTTTTGTATAATAGCCGGAAACCGAAAAAAAAATCAGCTTCAAATTAATCATTATGTCATCAAACTGAAAACCCCACAATACACACTTAACATTTTCTACTACAAAACACAATCAAATCAGACTGAAACGGAGCAATACTATCCAACTTGGAACAAGCTCGACGTCGTACGTCAAACTATCCAACTTATTAGAGCCGGTCTACACTGCGCGTCAAATCGTGAACGTACGAGCGTATCCTTGGTTTATTTTAACCAAGTAAAGCTTGTGCGCTGGCAAGGCGGTACGCTGGGTGTACCGAACTTCTATTCAAAATAAACCAAAAATAAGCTCGTAAGCTCACGATTTTACGCACAGCATAAACCGGCCCTTAAAGTCATTACAGCTGCATCCAGAGCCGACCATCATTTGAGCTCACGGAAAACAACCTAGGCTGGTCAAGCTACACTGCTTTGCGAATTAACGATCTGGGCCAAAATAACTACAATAAAATGTCTTTTCTCATTCCAGCGCGCCTGATTAGTGTTTGTTCTCTTTTTCAACGATTTTGGGTACATATAGGGTAAAGGCAAAGCTCATTCTCGGTCGCCACCCTTTGGCTACACCCACCAATCTGCGTTCTCTGATTAGCTCTCCGTGGTTACAGAAAAAAATCAACATAATGTTCAAAAGTCCTTGATTTTAAGCTTTTAGAACAGGGCTTTGATAACGAAGATCACTAAACAGATAGACAGGCAGCTGAGAAAAAATTCTCAACACTTAACGCTGTTAGTGCAACGAACAGCTGTTCTGCTGGTCATATTTGACTACAATAGATCGTTTGCTACAGCAGTATTGTCCAATATTACCAAGGTCATCTTTGTTTTCTTCAAGTGACAACATAATTTTGTTCAGAGGATGCCTTTGCGCGTAGCCTACAGGTTTTTCGTTGACAGCTTTGAATATCAGCTCCATGCAGGCCAGTAAGTTCGCTTCAAAAGAGGAGAATCCTCGTGTCGAAGGAACAACTATAGGCACAGCTCAACCAGCAACTGCAAAACAATGTCAATATAAATAGCAATTTTTACCTTCATTTTGATCATATATTATTGGTAATATGAATGTGCTTTTAAACCTTCAACAGACTTGCTCAAAAAAAAAATTAAAATTTTGTTGAAACTACTTTTCATTGACAACAAAGTTAATTTTCTTTGAAAAGTGAGATAGAGTTTTAAAGCTATTTTATAAAATGTTGTTTAGTCCTTTGCCACAGTGCTCCAGGGGATTTGGGGTCGAAGCCTCCGGTAGCTATCAATTTTGCAATTTTCAAAACAACGCTATTAAAAATGCATATGCACAAAACTGTGATTACGTAAAGCTTGAAAGACTTGATAAATGGAACTAAAGTTTTACGTCATCCAGTTATAACGCTAACTTACTAAAAAGTTGTTCAAAACTCTTTTCGTTTTTTCAAGAACGGGACGAACATAGTTTCAAAAGAAATAAAAGACTTTTTTCCGAAATAAACATTTTTTTCGGGTATTTACATGCACTTGCGGAATTCGCAACAACAGAGAAGCGAATCTTCCACTCTCGCAAATTTGAATTCGACTCTTTACTGCTGTGTTGTTAAAATCACAGTACGTTAGTTTCATAGGAGGCAATTTTAAAACTATCAAGCACCAACAGGCGTTCATAAGTCTTTTGAAAAAATCTTCGAGAGAACAATCTATTTTTATGAAACTTTGCCTCGTGCGAAGACGTACAAAAACAACTTGAATCGAAGCCAGAGTTGTAAACGGGCCGACTAGTTTAGGCCCGAACCCAAAAATATAAGCCCGAACCCGAAAACTAATTTAAAACCCAAATCATGCCCCAAAAAAACCCGAAAGTTAAGTTAGGTCTGAAAAATTTAGCATTGTTGCCAAGTTATTTTGATTATATTTTTGTGCACCTAAAACAAAAAGTACGTCTCAGGCCCGAATTAAGCCCAAAATTTTTGTCAACTTTAGGCCCGAACCCGACCCGAAAAGCCCGGCCCGACTTACAACTCTGATCGAAGCGCACTTGCGTATGACGCAATGGTAAAGATTCGGACTCAAACTCGCAAGGGGGAAAGTTTGGTTCTCTTCTTTGTCGTTGTAATTTCCGCATGTGCATATAAAAACTGTATCTGTCTTGAAAAAATTATCTTTTATTCTTTTGAATTTATGTTCGTCCTGGTGAGAAAAAAACAAAGTTAGATTAAAGCTAGTCTTGCTTAATTCTGTCGCATTTCAAATACATACTTTCAGAAGCATAGCCTACTTTTTTGGGTTAAATTTATGTGGGACTGGAATAAGGGGGAGGGGATGCAGCCCCCTTAGTCCCACCTCGTTACGCCACTCGCCTCCTCCTCGATTTATATTTCGTTCGGAGGTTTTAGTTAAATGTCCAAATTTTAACGAAATTTTTCGGTCAATTCAGAATTGTTTTCGGTCATTGTCATCATTGCAAATAGCAAGCATGATATAGCACGATTTTAGCTCTTGAGTGCAAAATCTTGCTAATTTTTTCGGATGTTTTGACCGCAGGGGCTTTGAATCATTTTTGGTCATTCACCAAAGTTTTTGGTCAAGGACCGGTAAAAAAGCCTAGGCTTCCTTCCTTTGTTGGCTGAGGGTTGGCTTTATGAAATTGGATGCTGCATGTAACTAACTAATTTCTACCGAAAATCGAAATCTCGGTTGGCCGATAATGAGGATGGAAAGTCAACAGTTTCTGTTGCCTTCACTATCCCTGCAATTGTGATAGCCATTAGTATGGCACTTTGATTTTCAGTCAAACAGTTTTTTTTATATAAGCAACATTATCAATTATAATTACCTGTTTCACACTGCCAGAAAAAATGACTACGAATAGCTCATGCCCAAATTCTGTCCAGGGTAATTTCATCTGGCAACTTGAACCATATTCGATTATGAGTATTGCTTTCAAGTTCTTAAAAACTAAAAGATTTTTTGTTCCATTATCAGTTCTACAAAACGAAAAAAAAATTTACAACTTGTTCGTTCTGAATGACGGACATTTCTTTTATACGTCTTTTGTGTGATGCAGATTGTCCAACAAAAATTTTTGACGTAGAGGAAACGATTTTGCCACAAACTCATGAGGAGCTTCTTATTTTGTTGCCATGAAGGTTTTGACAATTCAATTTGCAATTCCTAAAAATTTGACAATTCAATTTGCAATTCCTAAAAATTACTCTTGTTGCGATAACAATATAAAAACTCCTTGTCTGTATAGCCGTTAGCGTGATCGAAAGGGTCCAAGTGCTATTTGTACATTGGTTCTGGTCACTTGATCTAAGTTCTACCGTTCTACTACCACCACGTACGCACTTGCGTTCTTTGACAAAAAAATTATTTCCACCTGTCTTAGCTCGTCAATTTCAAAAAACATGCAGCTACTTTATCTGGAAGGCATTGTTAAATTATAATAATTAACTATTAGTGAATCATAAATGCAATTAAACAAAAGATACTCTGCTTTATAAGTTTAATATTTTAAGCTTTAAGCTAAAGAACAGACTGCAGACTGTGGACATGAAAAACTGTAGTAAAATTCAAGACAATATTTTATTTGAATTTTCATTTTTAACCAAATAGTTCAAGACAAGATTTAATAAGAATGACTGCACATCCCCCTCCACCAAAATTTTCTAGATCCGCCTCTGGCGACTGGGGCAAACCTCTGGATGAGATACGATTAAGTAACATCAGTTTGCTCAACGCGACGACAAGACAGTGCTGCGAACTCGAACTTGAACTCGAAAAAACTTGGTATTTTTGCCGAACTCGCTCTCGAAAAAAGAATAATTTTGCTGACCTCAAACTTGAACTCGAATAAAACTGGCCGAGTTCGTAGAACGAAATTTAAAGATTAAAAAGTCCTTTGAAATATTTTTGTTGATCAAGCTTTGAAAATTGAGATTGTGGTTTTCTCAACAGTGCATGTTTTTCACTTTTTATGCTTAGGCGACCTAGAAAAACAGCTAGGAGTATAAAAAAAGAAACGATTAAGGTGGAAAAGCGACGCAACGTTTTATCTTGAGTAAATTAAGTGATAAGAAATTTGTCTCTTGTATAGCGAAACCTTTACTATCATTGCGTTAACAGTTATCTACTCCCATGATTCTCAACCTATGGGTCGCCTAAAAATTTTTTAGGGTATTTTTTTTTGTAAACATCTTCAAAGAGTGAAACTTGCAGAAAGCAATACAGTAGTAAAATAAACGCATATAGTAGTCAACCCTAGTTGCATTTTTGTAACAAAAAACTCCAGCAGTGAAATTTTGAGTTTCTCAAGATCGCAAAGGTATAAACTATGTATCAGAATATACATGGGCCACAAAATTTTACACCACTGATTTTTTCAATAAACTTGAGTCGCTTTGAAAAAAGGTTGAGAACCAATGGTCTACTTTACAGTTTGTAAAAAAAGTACGAAACTTGGATAGTATTTGCAGCTCAGTGGAATAAATCTGCGAGTTTAATTTTTGACAAAAAATGAGCAATTATAAGAAATGAGTTTGAGATTGAAAAGATTCACGATATATGAAATAAGTCGCGGCGGTTAATTATTGCAATAAAATTAATTTTGGTTACACAATTTTCGAATTGAAAGCTTTATACAAAATTTTGTATTTAATAGGCTAGCACAACGCAAAAGTGTGAAGTCTTAGTGAAAATAGCTTTTAAGCGTTTAGTGCGGTCTATTCGTGACAGAAAAGTACGTTGTTTATCGTATTTGATAAATTCAAAAATCTATATTTTACTTTTAACAGAATATTTATCAACATATGATAGTCCTTGAATTATCATTTATTGTTTCTGCAACATCTTGACGTCCTCATAGCTCGAAACAGCGCTGTCCAGCTCTGTGATTTATTGTTTCATTAATTTTGTAGTGGCAAATATTCATAGCATAGAGCCATTGATATTTTTATCGAACTTAAACTCGAAAAAATTTAAATTTCAAAATAGACTGAACGTAAACTTGAACTCAAATAAACATCGATCGAGTTTGCATCCCTGCAACAAAATATTTTTTGGGTAAAAATTGTATTGTTTTGTTTAAGCCTTCTCTTAGCATAATCGTAGTTACACGCTTAGAAATCCCCCCCACCTCCTAACTGAAACTCCTGGCTGCGTTTTTGCAGCAATACCTTTAATACGGTACTTCAAATATACAACTAGCTTTTTACAATTTTTTTGTAATATTATTTCATTAAGTTTGCGTCAGTTTTATTGACCCGTAATTCCTGACAAAAACAAAAGTGACCAGGCTTCGAGCTTTGAATAAGAGGCATTAAGTTTAGTTAAAGGATCTCTTTTTTTGGTGAAAATCCACATAAAATGATCTGTTTAGGTGTTTTGATGAAGTAATCGTCACTTGGACTAAAGCACTTTGACATCTGAATCAATTTATATGATCATAAAACCAACTTATGAGCAAGTATGAGCTCCAAAAACTTTTTTTCAAAAAATTGAAAAAGCTATTGATGACGTCATTTTTTGGTCTCAGTCTTGGTCTCGAACTTTGCCGGTCTCGGTCTCGAAGCTAAAATTGAGATCGAGACAGGTCTTGGTCTCAGTCTTGGTCTCGGAAAAATTTCGTGGTCTCGGTCTTGGTCTCGGACGAGTCGGTCTCGACTACAGCCCTGGTTGAACCCATGATCATGCAATCAGAGTCGTCGTAAAAAAGACGCCTTTACCTTCTCGGCAACGCAGCGGACTAATTTCAGTGAATATCTACATAAGTTGACGTCATCAAGACGTTTTGATCACGTAATTACTTTGACTGAAGCAATTTGTGATCTGAAACAATTTATATAACAATACAATTAACTTATGAGCAAAATTGAGCATCAAAATTTTTTTCAAAAAATAAAAAAACAATAATGACGTCAATTTCGGTCTCGGTCTTTGCCTCAAACTTTGCCGGTCACGAAGCCAAGTTAGAGATCGGTCTTAGTCTCAGAAAAACTTTTGTGGTCTCGGAGTTCGTCTCAAACGATTGGATCTCGACTACAGCCCTGGTGACCAAATCTCACAGATTCCGACAAGCGCATGTTTTTTTCCCAGTTTAGGAGCGCGCAACCAGCCTCATGTAAATGAAATTCTTTTGAAAATTTCCAGCGTTTGCAAATTTCTTTTCCCCTTATGACCAATTAAACACACTTTGAATTTAGCGGTAATTAATGCATTTATATCGCGCTACTTAGCGCATGAATTACACTGTTTTCTGCTGCCGAATGATTTTATCAGGTTTCCACAGCAAACTTTGTTTTCGTTTGAAAGTTTCATTCAATCAGGCAGATCAGCACAAATTGATTTGAGCGGGAATTTGCTTCGTCATAGTTAGAAAAAAGTAGCGACCTCGAATGACCTGTTTTCAAATCGCAGCATTGGAGTCATTTCTTTGCTCGAAAGCAAATAGCTCTCCATCGCCCTCTTACCGCTAAGCATTGTTTTTGTTCTGTAAAATATATTTTGTTTATTGTTCTTTGTCGCATCAACTTTTAGCACTTCAGCAAGTACCACACTGCGTTTTCTGCTCCACAAAGTAGAGTCCAAATAGCAGCGTGGCATACCTACACCAGACGCAAAGTTCTGGCTTGTCCTTGCGCAGTAACCAGAGCTCAAAGTCTCCGAGAAGCGCATATTCATCTTCTGCAAGTTCAGCGGCGCGCAACTGGACGCATGCAAATGGAAATTTTTTTGGAAAATTTTTTAAACGTTTTCAGCTTCCTTTTTATCTTGTAATCAATAACGCACGCTTTAGATTTATCGGAAATTAAAAAACGGAGCATAGCTAAACGCTAATCAATCGCTTAAAATTTCTAAGGCTAAAATTTGAAATAGTTTACCAAGACATATAAAAGATAAAGTTTTAACTTCCAGTGACAAAACATCATCAAAGATCCAAAGCTTTACTTTTGCAATCCCGTATTTGTGTATAAGCAAAATCATTTGTTTGTACTCAGCAATAAAAAGTTACAAATAAATCCATTTATATCAATCATAAATATATACACTTCGACTTAAGCGGAAATTAATGCATGGATATTGCGCAACGAATGAAGGAATTTACTGTTTTCCAAACATCATTGGCAAACACTTGATAAGTTTGTCAAGTTTCCACGATAATTTTTGTTTGTGCTTCAAAGTTTCATTCAACAGGGAAAGCAGCAGCGGCTAATTTGAGATGAAATTTGCTTTGTCATACTTGCTAAGAAGTAGTGACCTCGTATGACCTATTTTCAAATTGCAGCATTATTTTGCTGAGTGATGCTTTGCTTTAGTACAAAACAGCTCTCTGTCGCCCCCTTGCTGTTAAACATTGTTTTTGTTCATGTGATATTTCGTTTATTGTTTCTTGTTGCAGTAACTTTGATCACATACAGCAGCCATCGACACTTTGTTTTCTGCTCCACAAAGCAGCGCCCAAAACTGTCGGACGCCAAAAGCGAGAAACGACGCTTTTCCAGGCGTGCACTCATTGTAGATAATAGTCCGTCAGAGCTTTCTTAGCTGCTATTCTTCCTCGTGTAACGTTTGCTTCCACAGCAATTTGCTTCTTTTCGACGCTGACGATCACGCGGGTCGTGATCTGCGACTAATTGGCTCCACTGCTGAGTCCACAATTCACATATTCTGACGAGACGTCCTCATTCGCTTTACAGTAACGTTCACTACGACTGTGTATAGATCATGATTGTCCCAGAGTGAAAAGCGACAACAAGCACTCTTCTTGTCGTCTTAACAAAGGACGCACATTGCCATTACAAACCATAGTCACTTTGATCGCACATTGCTGTACGTATGTTTTTTGTTTGTAACAGGGCTTTTTGTACGATCTTCATTGTTTTATGTTGTTTTCCATCGGCCGACAAACGAGCGCTTTTCCAACAGTAATACGGAGTCCGCGGATTTTGAGTTTGTTGCAAGCAAGTTTAGCAGATCCCTGTCAAACGTGTTTTAGAAGCCTAATTAGTTTAATTACCGACCACGTCCTCAGCCTTATTTTTACTGTAGTATTGTTTTTGTTTGTGTTTCCGGCAGTTATTTTTACTGCCATTGTTGTAAAACAAATAGTTTCATCACAGGCCAAATTTAGTTGCAAGCCCCGAAACCCACAAGCGATACCTTATGTGTAATCACAGTTCATAATTTTTTTTGTAATATTTTCATGTTATTATTAAATTCGATTTACATCTTTGTATATTATAGTGTTCATTGTTGCACCCCTCCTTTATATGGCTGAAGAATAATATTTTAGATCATTGTGATGCGATAAACAAGAAGTTGACTTTGTTTGGCTGGTTCTGGGCCAGAGCGGGGAGGATTCACAGTTTTGCTCTCTTCTTCGTTGAAGACTGATTAAGAGCGGGAGTGTGTTTCCGCTGTATACACGATCTAGAAGATGGCGGAATAGAGTGAGCAGAAATGGAACCGGTCAGGATTTTCTCGACCCGGCCGGTAAATTTCAAAATCATTGCCGGTTGACCGGCCGGTCGACCGGTTTCTGACCGGCCCGGTTGACCGGTTTTATTACAGAAGGTTTTTCTTGACTATTCAATGTATTTAATGAAAAACTTTCAAAAGGGGGGAGGCATGGGCGAGGTGTTAAAATTTGTGACTTTAGACGGGGTCTCAGAGTTTTAAAACCTTTTTTGGTTGGGTTTCGGTTTGAATAACCTGTTTTCAGCTGCGCAAAACGCGCACAAAATAAGAATAAAAAGCACTGGAGGGCACAAGCTAAATTATTAAACGTTCTTTCTAATGATATTTTGCGAAAGGCCAAAAAATGAAGTTACAACTTTTTAGCTATTGGTGACAGATTATTTGCCGAGCAGCAAACGCTAAACATTTTTTCGGTAGTGCTGCCTTTGCAGTTACAAAAAGATAAATGAGAAAAAATAACAGCAGAAGATAGGTAACAGTAAAAACATATGAACATCACAATACAGTCAAACCTCGGTTTTCAAACATAATCCGTTCCAGAAGGCTGTTCGAAAAGCGATTTGTTCGAAATCCGAAACAATTTTTCCCATTAAAATTAATGCAAATAATTTTAATCCGTTCCAACTCTAGAAAACAACTTTTGTTAAGTATTTGTTTACTATTTTACACTATAAACTGTACTGTGTACTGTGGTACCACAAATAAAAATGGGTTGAAGTAGATTGTATTTTATTTTAATGAAGATGTCCTATCTAAGATGATGAAAAAAAACAAAAAGTTAACATTTCTTATGTTTTATTTTTAAAACATCAAAAACATTAAAGGTTAAGATGCAGTACAATACGAAAAATTTTGAAAAAATTTGCAGAAATTACTAATCAAGCAGTAAAAAAAAATACAACAGCTCAGTTACACCAAAAATCGTGTGAAAAAAGCCGACATATGCAGCATCATGGCGCATTTGTGTTTGCTCGGCTTCCTTCGGTTTGGTCGTGATCCGAATTTTTGTTCGAAGTCTGAAAACGTAAAAATCTCGAATTTATTGTTCGAAAACCGATTTGGTCGAGAACCGAAGCGTTCGATAACCGAGGTTTGAATATACTTGTACTATTATACCCAAAATCATTAAAGTGATGGAACAATAACATTATATAATATTGAAATTATGTCACTGACAGCGTGAAAAAAAGGAATATTGAAAGATTATGTCACTAACAGCGCAAAAAAAATTAATAATTTTCTTAACAACTAGGCTGCTTCACCCACAGTTTGAGAAAGTATGAAAAGGATCTATTGCAAAACTGAATGCACTGGAAAAGGTTTTTAGCTCCACAGAGATTTATGTTAATTGTTCCGTCCGTATACAAATCTCTGTGGAGCAAAAAACCTTTTCAAGTACATAACGTTTTGCAATAGATCCTTTTCATACTTTCTCAAACTGTTAGTGAAGCAGCCTAGTTGTTACAAATATTATTAATTTTTTTCACGCTGTCAGTGACATAATTTTCAATATAATGTTATTGTTCCATTATTGTAATGTTTTTGGGTATAATAGTACAAGTATTGTGATGTTCGTATGTTTTTACTGTAGCCTATCTTCTGCCGTTATTTTTTTCTCATTTATCTTTTTGTAACTGCAAAGGCAGCACTGCCGAAAATTGTTCTGAAGAAGCTTCCCGGTTTGGGAAGCGAAACGTCAAACCAATAAATAAACTCATCGGTAGTACGAAATGGTTACGAAAGACTATCCCGATAAACGCAAAGCGTCCGTTGTTTTCATTGAAAACACTAAACTGTTATGACATTGGCTAGAAAACATTCGAAATATAATGTGCCCAGCATTTTTTAGAAATGCTGCTACTTCAGAACAAGCCATGGCTAGCTACATATTAAAAAATAAAAGCTACAGTATGTCTTTCTTGCCCAGTGTCGAGTGTGGTAAATTTAAGTCGAAAAAAGCTTTTTAAAGCGGTAAGATTTTAGCATGTACTAAAAAATCTGAAATCTGCGCCACTTCTACTCTTAAGCTGATTAAAATGATGCTAAAATGCTAGGTAACGCAAGCAGCAGCGTAGCCAGGGGAGCGGGGGGGCTATGGCCTCCCCCTATTGGAATGTCGACCAAACTGCATATTAAGAAAAAAACACGTTCTTAGCACTTTTGAGACTGTTGTATGTACTGGAATGGAATAAATAGTGATTTAAAATATCTTTTTAAACACATCAGGGGGGAGCTAATATGTCAAAAATACAACTCACAAATAAATGAAAACTTTGAGAAATGGCCAAAAATAAGCAATCAAATTTGATCGCTAGTGTAAAAATGCTAAACATAGGTATCATCAAAGAATATACTATAAACTTAAAAATAGGTGGGCTATCCAGTATTAGTTAATTACCAATTATTCCTCTCAAATCTCTTTTCATTAGCCCCTCCCCCCCAGTCATTTTGCTGTATAAACTGTAGACGAAATACAGTAGATTACTCCATGTAAGTTTTATTGAACTATACGAGTTTATAATTTACCAGCATCTAAGTAAGAGAACTAAAATTTTGCCATTAGCTACCTCCCAAATAGTCCATTTATGCAACCAGTTTAATCATGTTTACACTGCTAATTTCAATGCCACGTTTTAAAAGCACTATTTCTTTATCAAAATAGCCCTAAAATTAAGTTCTTTTTGCAAAAAAATGCAAAATTTTCAAGAGCTGGGCGCTCCGCCCCAAACCCCTGTCCCTTCGGCGGCTGGGGGCGAAGCCCCCAGACCCCCAACACAGCCCCCTTATTGCGAATTCCTGGCTACGCGCCTGAGCGCTAGCCTCTTCCACATGCATGCTTTATTAGAATTTGATTAAGCGATTTTAACGTACATTTTGCACTTTTTTGCTTTGTGCCGTGGCCCAAAGTGGGGGGGCATGGCACAATACTTCCATTCTAAATACTCCCTGGATGTGCATGTCCTAATGGTCACAGCATAGTAGCCACAGCTTGAAACCATTCAACAAGTTAGTGTTTTCGAAAGATGTGGTTTGTTAATACTGTTTTTTTATAAAAAGTTTTATTTATGATAAAATATGTAAGTATATTTCGGTTGGTGCTTAGATGTCTTTTAGTTGCCAAAAAGGAGAATTTGACCGGTTTTTTAACCGGCTTGATTAGCCCGTCGAAAGAATCTCGACCCGACCGGTGCCGGTAGACCCGACCGGTTTCAATCTCTGGGAGTGAGCTTCCTTGCCTCGCTCAAAACTGTAGTGCATTGTCAATGCTTTAAGTTATGTGAAATGATTTACTCGTTAGCAGTCGTTAGAGACTGAACAAGCAAACGAACAATTTTTTTAAGCATTGAAGTAATTGATTGGTTCTCAAAAAATAAGTCACACACAATTTTATAGTAAGTGTTTTATTTTTGCGTTGTTTTTCAGAAGAATCAATAGTACACTTTTTCAGCTTCGCTTTCAGTTTCAACTTCAAGTGACAGCAGAATTTTGGTCAATCGGATAGAAGGGGAGGAAAAAAGAGGAAGACACCAATCAAGCGACGCCCACATCAATTTTCGGTGAATGTTCTTTTTTTGCCGGGTATTGTGACGCGAAGAAATCGATGATAATCGGCACATGCAAACGTTGCAGTCACCCAGATCAATCGAAACGGTCTCTCAAAATTTGCTTCTACAATACTATAAACAAAGCTAAGTACGCTCTGGAACAATAGGATAAATGTTTATAATCTAACTGTCGAAGTTGTGTTTTACGTTATAAAATCCGAGCGTGTCAGTGCCAAGTAGTTTGTTAGGTTACGGCAAAATGAAACGAAATTATCACACTTGGACTTTTGAAATCGTCACAAACGACTTTTGTAAAAGTAGATTCTTACTATTTCGCTTCAGTCATTTTCATTAAATCACTGTCTACTACAGTATCGACTAATGCTAAAGACTAATATGGAACTTGGTATGACTTCCCATCAAGCCAAGTAAAACATCCGTTTCTTAACTCGACTAAAAATGATAATGTTAGCAAGTGGCGAGACTACTTTGCTTTAGTTCAATTAATTAATTAATAAACTCTTTAAGGAAATTGATAGAGAAATGTATACCGGTATGTTAGTCATTTACTATTTTATTTTAGTCAGTGTTTGGAGAATGTAGTTACTTTTTACTAAGAAGGTTTAGTAGATTTAGTACATTTGTGCAAATTGCGTTTAGTAAACTTTTTTAAGAGTTTTTGAAGACGAGGCCGTGGAATTTCGTGGTTAGTTTACGAAGCAGCATAGCCTAGTAAGCCTACATTGCTAAAAGTATTTTTGATATTTTAATTTTTAGGAAAATGTCTCAACGCAAACGCGTATGCTCAAAGAATACAGGCAATTTAAGTATAAAGCAGTTTCTTACTAGTAAACGTGGAGCAGCTTTTGGTTCCATTAAATGAGTTTGAAACTGAAAAGTTTTTATTATGAAGTCTAATTTGCTCAAAATAAATGTTTATTGAAACAGTTGTTGACTGCAGTTTCCGTTATAAATTTAGGTAAAAAATTTGCGGTCTTCCAAATTGTTTAGCGGTTCCTCAAGCCTAACCTTAAAAAAACACTGGCCCAGATTTTTACCCAATAATTTGTCCTGATGAACCCATCAACTTGTTCGTTTGTTGGTTTATTCTGAGTGACGTATCAATGTTGCTCCGTATCTACCTCTTTTCAGCGAAATAGATTTCCAAAACGAATTATTTTCCATCTTTTTTATCTGTGGGTGCGCGAGCTCTGGTTAGTTTGTTTTTACCCTAAATTTGGACGTCATAGGATAAAAGGGGTTGAAATGGAACCGGTGTATTGTATGTTTTGGACGTGACGTCACGGTTAAACAGATTTACAGTTTAAGATATTTACAGTTTTTTGGCAGCTTTACGGAATGACGAAGATTGGAATATTATTGGTGATTGATGAATATTATTGGAATATTATTGGTGATTGATGTGCAGTTAAGAGTCAGATAGCGCAACAATTAGCCTTGTAATCCTTGTATTTGGAGCCCTTTATTTAATCCAATAATCTGGTGCAAGGGCGTACTTAGGGGGGTGGGGGCTTAAACAACCCCCATTGGTCTATCGACTAAAATGCACAATAAAGAAAATATAACGTTTTTAGCACCTCTGAGCCTGTTTTTTTACAATGACATTTACTCCAACATGATTTAAAGCAAATTTTAAAGCATTTAGAGTTTTTTAGGGAGGGGGGTAATTTGTTAAAGATAGAACTTACAAATCAGTAGCAACTTTAAAAAATTGCCAAAATTAGCAAATTTAACTGCAACAAATGCTTAACATTGGCTTCATCAAAAATATGGAGATGGGGTTTCAGTATTAGTTAATTATTAATCCACTCAAATTTCGTTTCATTTGCCCCCTCCACCCCTCTTCCCCAACTGTCTCAATCTATAACCTACAAAATATAAATGCTTGTGAGTTTTTTTCAAATTATGATTTTATGATTAACCGGCTTGTAAATTAGAGGACTGAAATGTTACCATTAGCCACCGCCCACATAGCTCACTCATGCGCAAAAGCGTGCACAAAGGGTGGGGGTTTAAACCATCTTCCTTATTGATCCGACATATATCATTAGAAATATTGTCTTATTGCGCAAAACAAACAAGCTCCTTCTTTACTCTCATATTAATACAAAATATTTAATTATAGTAAATAATTTTTTTGCTATGTAATGCAACATTGTAAGCGACTAAGTGTAATACTGAAAATCTGGAATGTCTCGTTACGAGTCAGAGTAACTTTCAGTAGCGTAGGCGGGGAAGGGGAGGGGGTTATAGCCCCCCCACTGGTCTGCCAACAAAACTGCAGAATAAGAAAAATACCACGTTTTTATCACTTCTGAGACTGTTTTTTGCTCTAGAATCGTCTAAAAAGTGATTTAAAGCACTTTTGAAACATAAATTTAGGAAGGAGCTATAATTTGTCAAAAATAAACCCCACAAATCAATGAAAACTTGACATAATGACCAAAAATAAGTAGTTGAATTTGATCGCTAGTGTAAAAATGCTAAACATAGGTTTCATCAACAAACATATTATAAACTTAGAAATAGGGGATGATGGGGGTGAGGGGGGTGGGGGCTACTTAGTATTAGTTAATTACCAATCACTTAACTCAAAATTTTTTTCGTTAGCCCCCCGCCTTTTATTTTTCTCTATAAAGATAGCCAAAATCGATTTTTCTGTTTGAGTTTTCTTGAACTATACAATTTTATGATTTACCAGCATGTAAACAAGAGAGCTAAAATTTTACCATTAGTTACCTTCCACGTAGCCTATTTATGCAAACAGTTTAATCATGTTTGCATTACCAATTTCTATGCCACGTTTTAAAAGCATTATTTTTTATCAATATAGCCCTAAAATGAAGTTTTTTTGAAAAAAAAATGCAAAATTTCAAGCGCTGGGGGCTCCGCCTCCAGACCCCCAAGCACCCCCCTCCCCAATTGCGAATTTGTGGCTACGCGCCAGCCACACTTTGCACTATTTTTAATCATATGGGTTTTCTTAGGTTTTGTTCTGAACAATTTTTTCTTGATCGTTTAGTTGCAAACCTTATGAAATTAATTATAGATGTATGCTTAATCCTTAATTTTTTTTTGTTTGAAAAGTTTTATTTGCATTACGAACTGTGTGACTTTGATTCCGTCTTGTTACATTGCACTCAGTTATTTATTCACCAAAGTATAGATCGCGAACAAATTTTTGATGTCACTTTTCAAACCCTCCCATTGAAAAATCCTGCGTACGCCACTGATCTGGTGACTCACAAACCTCATAGTCTTTCAGAGATCAAAGTAGATATGAGCAGAAAAAAGCTTGTTTACGTAGTTCTTGCTCTGGTTGGTTAAGAATAAATTGTTTCCATAAATTTCCCCAAAAGATGCTGCAAAATGAAACGAATTTCCAAACTATCCAGCATTTCATTGTCAATTAAAAATAATTTTTAGTTGTGGCAACTATGACTGGAGTTTTCCATCCGAGAAAACATTCCTAAAAGTATTTTGCTTGGTTTTATTTTTCTTCTAAAACCTAATCGCTGTTCTTTGCTCAACCTTTGGGTAACTTTGAGTAGGTTATGACGTCATCATTTTAGAAAAAATGGCAAAGTAAAACAATAAGCGACCAAAACGCAGCTACATGAAGTTTCCACTGGAAACTTTTTGTGGAAAACTCCGCAATATTGCAACCCGATTTAACGGGCTTCTCTCCAGCTGAATATAGCACATTAACCCTATGAAGACTAAACCGGGTACAGTGGCGGCTCGTGACTTGGAAAGTTGAGGGTGCTGCGAACAAGAATACTGAAAACAGACAAACTTATTTGTAGTTTGTGTAAATAAGCTTTTGCCATGAAACAAAACGATTTATAAGCGTATTTTTGCAGTTTTTCGTTACATTTTTGGGGAGTTTTTAAGTGCTTTTGTTTGTTTATAGAGACAAATAAGCAACACGAGTAAGTTTTACAGTTCAAGCAAAAGGCCATATCATAGCAGCTCTTTACTTGATTCTGTTGATAAGAAAACACATGTAGGTTTGTTTGGGGCGCCGTTTGGAAAAATAAAATTTATTTTGTGACACCGCTTTTTTGAGCTCATTTTCAATGAAATTTGTCCGATATGTATGTATAGTTGTATACGACAAAATACCCTCTAAGTTGGAACAAAAAAGCCTACAAAATATGTCGTAAATTTCCGATATATATCAGAAGCTTCCGATACATATACAGAGGTGGGCACTTGCACCGCAATAATTGCTGCGCAAGCTTGCGGGCCAACTATTTTACTTGAGATAGCGCTTGCGCCGCAGTTATTTCTAAACGGTAGCGCTGACGCTTGCGCACAAGTATTTTTGCAATTTTGAGCGCAAGCGCAATTCAAATACAGTAGATTAGGAATGATTGTTTTTCAATGAAATGTGATTAAAGTTAAGAAAAAAAATTTACGAGTTGCATGGGCGTAGCCAAGAGTTTTGATTGTAGGGGAGGGCCAAACCGCAAATCACACGCAATGACGTTATCAAAATTTTTCGAAAAATGGAGCTTTTTATGGGACCAAAATATCGTAAAATGAAGGATCAGAAGTCGGCGCCTAGTTTCATGGGCGTCGGCTAGGGGGGGGCAGAGGGGACATGCCCTCCCCTGGATTTTCATGCACTCTCTCCGAAACCTATCAAATTTCAAAAATTCTTCGATTTTTAGTAGTTAATACAAACTCTATTCCTATAGGCCCTCCCCTGAAAAAATTTCTACCGACGCCCTTGCTGGGTTGACATGTAACCTGGATTTTGCTAAATGGAAAGGACTTAAACCAAAACTTAAAAATTTTTCCAAAATTGTCTAAGCTGGGAGACGTGGTGAGCAAACTTGTTTAGCCCAAACGTATCACAGACTTGGGTCTGGGGGCCGGCCGCTGAGCGATTTTTTGTAATGTTGTTGGGAAAAAAGGGCTATTTTTATACCATTTGGATCATATTTTGCACGTTTTTACAGCCATTTGAAATAACTAAATTTTTAAGATTTGACAACCAATTGAAAAAATCAAACTGGTAAGTCTTCCCTTTACTTACAGATCAAGTCCAAAACACGTTTAAAATCTTAAATTTGGGTGTTATATTTTGTAAGTGGCTTGGCCTAGGTGGAAGAAGCGAGGTACATTGCCTCGTGCAATATTTTTAGCAGTAAATAATAATTCGAGTAGCTTTGGAGACTTTTTATTTTGTCATAAAAATAATCGCGTTTAGGAGTATTTGTTTGCCTAGGGGGCCCATTCCCTCTCAATTCAAATTCAATTACTTGTTCAATAAGCATTTTGCCTAGCTAATTTATTTTTTGTCAAAAGTATTTTGTCGCATAAAAACTGACGAGGTGGATTATGATCTAAAATTGGTGCTATAGATGGTTACTAAATAGTCATGTTATTGCATTAAGTTCAGAAAATGATTTGATAAGGGCCTAAGATTGCAAATTTTACGACAAAAGTCTTGAATTTCTTCCGGATACACATTTAAATCGGATGGCAAAAATTTTATTTGAAGGGGCCCAGGCCACCTGGTCATCAATATTAATATTAGTCTGTTGTACCCGTACTTTGTCATTGGCATTTCAATTTGGAGGGTGGGCTTTTTGTCTCCCCCTTGGTTACGCCTATGACGAGGTAGGAGATTTATACAAACCTTGTCATGAAAATTTCATTCATCTATTGCTTGCAAAACTTTTATTGGATTTACAGCAGCGGCCTTCTTTCGATGAAACGTTTTTCTCTAAAATATTTTTTGCCGATTCTTCAAAAAAAAAAATCCAATTGAGTAATTTAAAAAATGATTGTAAAGTCAAATTTTAAACAGAAAAATTATTTTTGTAATTGTCTTTTCAGAAATACGCTACTCGTTTCTGAAAAATGTTAAACTTGCTTTTGGCATTAAACGCGTAGCCTGCAACAGTCCGACTTTTTTACGGTAATTCAAAAACAAGAAACAACAAAACTATTAATTACAACTTTTTTGCTAGCCCGGGAAAACTTGAAAGATATTGCAAACAGGAGTGACAGCTTTGATATAGTCAAAGTATACCGTGATATAGTACTTGTAAGTGAATCTTGGATAGGTTCATTTTTTTTAAACGAAAAACAAGACGATTTTCTTAACGTCCTCCATTCGTTAGAGCGTAGGCGTAGCCAGGGGGGGGGGGGGGGCCAGGGGCCCGGGCCCCCCCCAATTAAAATACCACCAACGACAAAAAATTCCGACAACGTAGCCTAGCGATGTTTAGTTGCAGTTTTTTTTTTCAGTAATTACGCACATAACAGTACTTAACAATAATATTAATGAAAACAAGGGAGTTCCAGGGCTCCTAACTAACAACCAGGGGGCTCTTACTAACAACTAGGGGGCCCTGGGGCCCTTAACCGTCAACCAGGGGGCCCCAGGACCCCTAGCTGAAAACCACGGTCCCATAACTGACGACCAGGGGGCCCCTAAACTGACAATTAGGGGGCCCCGGGCCCCCAGCCAACAACCAGGGGCCCCTAATTGATGAAAAAAGGGCCTTGGGGCCACTAACTGATTACCAGGGGCCCCAGGGCCCCTAACTGATTACCAGGGGCCCCAGGGCCCCTAACTAACAACCAGGGAGCCCGGGGCCCCTAACCAACAACCAGGGTCGTCCGAGGCCCCTAACCGACAACTAAAGGCCCTTAACCAATAACCAGGGGACCCCAGGACTCCTAACCGACAACCAGGAGGCCCCGGGGACCCCTAACTGACAACCAGGGGGGCCCCCTAACTGACAACCAGTGGGACCCTGGCCCCTAACCAACAACCAGGGGGCCCTGGAGTCCTAACTGACAACCAGGGGTCCCGCGGCCCCTAACTCACAACCAGGGAGCCCCAGGGCCCCTAAGTAACGACCAAGGGGCTCAGGGTTTCTAACCGACACCAAGGGGCCCCAGGGCCTCTAACTGGCTACCAGGGAACCCCAGGGCCCCTGACTGACGACCAAGGTTCTTGGGCCAGGGGCCCCTTAATTCAAATTTTTGACGATTTATATGCAAAACCTGTGGGAAATCTAAAAGTTTTGACCTAAAAGTCGCCATCCCAGGCCCTTGTTTAACGTTATTATGAACTTAATGCTATAACACAGGCGGTAATGCAAACCCCCCAACTGAAATACTACCAATGATAAATGCATAGGTGGGCAAGTTAACGCAAAACGTTAGCTTCGTTAACCACTAGTCCGTTAACAAACTTCACACCTTCGTTAACGTTAATCCGTTATTTTCAGCTTTAATTAACGCAAGTTAATAAAGTCCGTTAATCCGTTAACATTTTGCGTGTAATTTACATTTCGTTTTATTCACTCGCTTCTGGAACACGTATTGACGCTGTTGAGCTGATTGTAAGGAAATATTTATTGCAATGGTGGTCTTTTCGTGTTTTGAAAGATACATTTTACAGTCTAATCTAATTTCAAGATAAAAACAAGTTCAAATGCACAACGAAGCTGCAAGATATTAACGATAAAAACCTTAACGGAAGTTAACAGAACTTAACGGAAGTTACTTTAGTCCGTTAACAGCACTTAACGGAAGTTAATTTAGTCCGTTAACATGAAAAGACTTTTTAACGGATTAACGAGTTAATGAAAAAGTTAGCTTCGTTATTAACGGATTAACGATTAACGGACTTGTGCCCACCTATGGATAAATGTAATGAGAGCATAGCCAGTATGTTGTCCCTGTTCGGAATTGCAGTTTTTTTAATTTGGGATTTAAGCGTACAAAAGTAAGCCATTATAATGAGGACCACATGCCCACGTCATAATAAAATCATGCAATTCTTGGACGTTTCAAAAAACTGTCAAATGACTTGATTCGAGTCCTTCACGTTTTGGAAAATAAGTTATTTTAATTTTGATTTAAATGTTTTTTTAATGAAACAACTTATTAGTGGAGCGATCTTGTCTCAAAATCATAGGCGTAGCCAAGGGGTGGCCGAGGAAACCCAAGCCCCCTTAATCAAAATGCCACCAATGACAAAAATTTGTCAAAAAAGCCTTGTTTCTTCATTTTCAGTATCTTTTAGCGTCTTTGCGTACATCAGTACACGCGTACAACAGTAGTTAACAATAAATAATATTGACGACCAGGGGGCCCGGCGCACCCCGATAATTCAATTTTTTCCTACCAATTTAAACGTATAACCAGGGTGAAATCAAGGCTTTTGTCCTAAAACTTGCTACCTCATGGCCTCATCTAAACTTTTTATGAACGTAATGCCATAACCAGCGCCGTATTTGCCATATGGCTCAGTGCCAGGGCCCTGCCCTCAGATAGTAGGACTTCTTTTGGTCTTCATTTATATTTGGCAGGAAGATGTTGAAAAAATCCCCTAAGTGCCAGGGGCCCTGCGCAATGTAAACCTGGCCCGGGAATAACATGTTTAGTAAGCGTAACCACCTATTGTACCATTTTTCAATAACTATTCACCTCTACCTCGTCAGTTTTTACGCACAAAATACTTTTAAAAAAATAGTTGGGGAAAACGCTCATTGAACAAACTACTGAATTTCAATTGAAGGGGCCTGGCCCTATGGCCGTACATGTACTTCTATATACACTATATGTACTCCTATGTACATGTCCCTATGGCCGTATATACACTCCTATAACTGGTAAACTTCATGACTAAACAAAAATCTCTCAGGAAAATCTTTGAGAGGATTATTGTTTACTAGTAAAATATTGCAGGAGGCAATGCGCCTTACTTTCCCCTATAGACCAAATCACTTACAATTAAAATTTTATATCATATAATGCTAGATTCTAAACGTGTTTTGGGATTTAATTGCAAAAGGAGGATTGAACAACTAAATTTTTTCGATTGGCTTTGAAATGTTAAAAATCTAGTTCTTTGAATGGCTCTGAACTCGATTGAAATGTGATCTAATGGGATTTAAATAGCTTTTTTTTCCAAAAACTTACAAAAATCGCCCAGCGGCTGGGGGCTTTGCCCTCAAACCCCAATAACCACCGGCGGCTGGGGGCTCTGCCCCCAGACCCCCGTCTGTGATACGTTTCAGTACACTAGCTTACTCAACACGTCTCTTAAGGTAGACATTTATGCTTTTTAACTATTAGTTTTTGCCCTCTGCCTTTACGAAAAACCTGGTTAAGTGCCATCAGGCTACGGCTTCAGATCTTCCATTCTACGACATCTTTGCCCCACAAAACGTTCCTTTTTCGAAAATTTCTGATGACGTCATTGCATGTGATTTGTGGTTTGGGCCCCCCTAATCAAAAATCCTGGCTACGCCTATGTTTCAACAATGCAAAAATCATTCTCAGATGGCAATGGTATTTTTAACAGAACAATGCACCATGCCATACTTCAAAATAATGCAAACATTTTTTTGAAAATCGAAATTAACTTTGCTAGACTGGCCTGGCAGCTGCCCATACCTAAATCCCATCGAAAACTTGTGTCCTATCATAAAAAAGTGTCTTTAGACATGTGACTGCACACCTAAAACCAAACTCATAGAAGCCTAAATAGTACGAATTTGGTACCATGATGAACAAAATTAAAGATATTTGTTCAACCCTAGTTGATTTCATGCCAACGCGGATTTCAATGCTCATAAAAGCAAAAGGAGGATATATCAACTATTGAACATGCTAGAGTTGATATAATTTGGATTAAAGACGCGTTTTTGAAAATTTTCCTAAGTTTACGACACTTTTCGTTTTGTCCCAATTAATACGCACACTACTGTATATAAATGCAAAAAAATCAATCAATAGCTTACAATTAGTAATGGTACACGACTTTCATTTGGAAAGTATTGCACATTTTTTATGTATTTTCCTGTCTATGGGTATCATAATGACGTCAGTGTTACGTTAATTTTGTCATTATGTTAACTTTGGCTGAAAGCATTACATTTTGCGCAATAGTTGGTATGGCAATGCAATAAACAAAATTATCTAAGTAACCCTTCTGTTGTCCGCCCTAAAATTCAGCGACCAATCCCGGTCTTGTTGTTTCTATATAACCCTGGGTTTCGCGCCTAGTAATCTCTGCGACGCATAAACGTCCCGTGCCTAAAGGTTGTTGACTGTTTTTCAATATTGTTTAGTTTTACTGGTAATGTTTTCTGGTAAAGTCCACTTTCCTTAAAGGAGTCTGCCAGTTTAAGAATCGATGGATTGAAAAGCCTAGTGATCCTCTTAATACCATAGCCCAGGGGTTCTCAAACTTATAATATTATGGAGCCTGTCAAGAAATTGACCATTGTTTATGGGCCCCACAATAAATTTCTAAAAGTAAAACAAACAAAAAACACATTGTTAATTACAATTAATGTTTTCGAGTAAATTAATACAGGAAGTGCTGTATTTAATGACTCTGGTGGATTTGCTGCTTTGAATCAAGAAAATATTGGAATTGGTGTTCAAAGGAAGTCACTTGTAGATCACAACATTTTCTGCCGGACTGCATTCACTGTTCAGCCGGTTTTTATATTTAGTTTTTGTTGCAACATCAGGCATACAGTGAGTTAAGGCTGAAGTAATTCAACATCTGCAAAACAATGAGGTATTGCAAATTTTTAATAATGACGTTATTAACCATAAAGTTTGACGTCCTTCGTGGTCGACTCCTGGGAAATCATTACGACTTCCACTGGCAGTTAGGTGGTTAGATCTACCACCAACCCTGGAGCTATGACGTTATTGCTTCTTCGGAAAGTCGTAAAATTAGGTAAGTCAGTATTTTAATAAGTTAAAAATTAGTTTGCACAGCCCCTAGGTTTTTTTATTGGAGTCCTGGGGCTTTGTATGGAGCACTTTGAGAATCTATGGTCTATGGCATCTTATAAGCTCTGACAAAGTTGATAAAAATTTTTTATAGAGAATTAACATATCAATACAAAACTGTAGTGTATTGATAAATTTTTATGTTTAGACACAGTAATTGGAACGACCGACGCTCGCGTCGCGTGTTCCTTTGTTTTTACTCGGCCATTTTCAAACTAATGAGTGCGAGATTTCAGACTTTTGCTTATAACTCGAGAACCGTTTGGTCTAACTACATGAAATTTTGACAGCAGTTTGAGATTAATGAGTTTTATGTTTGTACCAAATTTCGAGGCAATCGGTCACGTGACTTCGGGTTTATGACCCGAAAACCGCCCCGAAAGTTTGGCGTAAAAAGCGGTCTAAGTCAAAAACGGCTTAAGTACGGCAAAAAATACTTCTCATGGTTATATGTCTTAAGATATCCTTTCATCCCTACCAACCCACTTTCGGCCGCGATGAGGTTTTTTTCTTATTTTTTTCCTTTTTTTTCTTCCTAAATCTTGTACGCTCGAGTTCTCCTAAACCACAAAACATAGAAATCTAATTTTTGTGTGAAGTTGTTGAGGTACATACGCAATTGTGTCTCCTGAAATTATTTTGGGGCAACTCCCTCGGGAACCCCCCCAAAATGGGGCCCCAAAAAATCAAATTTTTGAACGGCTCAAGCTAGGGTGCCAGTTTTTTTTGATATCAGTAGATATTTGAGAGACAAATATTTTGACATAATTTGGGGGTACCACCCCTTCGGGGACCCCCCCAAATGGACCCCCCCAAAAACAAATTTTTTTAACCATACAACCTAGGGTGCCATTTTTCTTTGATATCAGTAGATATTTAAGAGAGAAATATTTAGACATGATTTGGGGGTACCACCCCCCCGGGGACCCCCCCAAATGGGGCCCCAAAAAATCAAATTTTTGAACGGCTCAAGCTAGGGTGCCAGTTTTTTTTGATATCAGTAGATATTTGAGAGACAAATATTTTGACATAATTTGGGGGTACCACCCCTTCGGGGACCCCCCCAAATGGACCCCCCCAAAAACAAATTTTTTTAACCATACAACCTAGGGTGCCATTTTTCTTTGATATCAGTAGATATTTAAGAGAGAAATATTTAGACATGATTTGGGGGTACCACCCCCCCGGGGACCCCCCCAAAATGGGGCCCCAAAAAATCAAATTTTTGAATGGCTCAAGCTAGGGTGCCAGTTTTTTTTGATATCAGTAGATATTTGAGAGACAAATATTTTGACATAATTTGGGGGTACCACCCCCCGGGGACCCCCCCAAATGGACCCCCCAAAAACAAATTTTTTAACCATTTAACCTAGGGTGCCATTTTTCTTTGATATCAGTAGATATTTAAGAGAGAAATATTTTGACATGGTTTGGGGGTACCACCCCCCCGGGGACCCCCCAAAAAATCAAATTTTTGAACGGCTCAAGCTAGGGTGCCAGTTTTTTTTGTTATCAGTAGATATTTGAGAGACAAATATTTTGACATAATTTGGGGGTACCACCCCTTCGGGGACCCCCCCAAATGGACCCCCCCAAAAATAAATTTTTTAACGATTTAACCTAGGGTGCCATTTTTTTTAAATATCAGTAGATATTTAAGAGACAAATATTTTGACATAATTTGGGGGTACCACCCCCCCGGGGACCCCCCCAAATGGACCCCCCCAAAAGCAAGTTTTTTAACCATTTGACCTAGGGTGCCAGTTTTTGTTTGATATCAGTAGATATTTAAGAGAAAAATATTTTGACATGATTTGGGGGTACCACCCCCCCGGGGACCCCCCAAAATGGGGCCCCAAAAAATCAAATTTTTGAATGGCTCAAGCTAGAGTTCTACTTTTTTTGATATCAGTAGATATTTAAGAGACAAATATTTTGACATAGTTTGGGGGTGCCACCCCCCAAATATCAATTTTTTGAATGGCTCAACTTAGAGTGTCAGTGTTTTATGATGTAAGTAGATATTTAACAGACAAACATTTTGACATAGTTTGTGGGTGCCACCCCCCCAGGGACCCCCCAAATAGACCCCCAAAAATCAATTTTTGAACGACTCAAGCTAGGGTGCCAGTGCTTTATGATATCAGGAGATATTTAACTGACAAATATTTTGACTCTACTTTTCTGGAGGTTCCATAATCAGATATTTTTGAATAATTGCTGATTTTACGGTAGACAAAAAGTACTTTTGGGCGTCACAGCATTAGCTTTGCGTCGGTCGTTCACTGGGTTTGCTGGCAAACTCCCATCTAGTTGTTTTTGGAATGTCTATTCTCTGCAATCTGCTACCTTCCAACACAAAAAAACATATCAATGTAGAATAGTATTTAATTCACAACTACCCAGTAAGTATAGCGTTTCATTTTGAGATTATTGTGAGAGTGAAGCTATAGAAAAT
Source organism: Trididemnum nubilum (assembly GCA_963965965.1). Lineage (NCBI taxonomy): Eukaryota > Metazoa > Chordata > Ascidiacea > Aplousobranchia > Didemnidae > Trididemnum > Trididemnum nubilum. The sequence goes on from OZ014469.1 coordinate 1,581,040, forward strand.
TAGTGTCAAATAAAAAATCTAAATACGTAAGCTTTATCGCTTTATAGACAGCAGTAAACCTGCATTGTTTGCAACAATATACTTCACCCAAGAAAAGAGGCTGTTATGAAGTTCTTATTTGTTCACCCGGGGGCACATGACAGACATTTCCTCGTTCGCTTTAATAACGAGTTTTTTTTAAGAGGCACTACCGAACGAAATACTCTCTAAACGTAAGAGGTCATTTTTGCACGTGTATGTAAAGCCTTGCGAAATCCGTTACGTCATTCTTTCTCGCTAAATTTCTTCGAGCGATTGCAGAAAGCAGTTTGAGTAAAAAAACGTCACATTTTCCTCGCCAACTCAAGGAGGATCTTTAAGCACTCTTTAAAAGTGCGAGAAACCTTTTTGGTTTAGAAATGTAATGGCGAAATGTTGAAAACTTCTAACTCATGCGAATTTTTGCTGAAAATTAATTCAAATCGTCGCCATGTCTGCTATTAGACTGCTAAAAAAAGCGAATTGCATTGAGAACCATTTACTGTTTCGATTGATAAAGAAATGCTAGGTAGTGCAAGTTGACAAAAATAGTAACACACTCCTTTTATAAGAACAATTTTTAAAACACAAGGCTCATTTTAGCTCAAAATTTAAGAACAAATTAAACACACTGCCAGCCTCGGCAGCAAAACAAACCAAAAAGAAACAAAAAAAAAAAAAATTCAAACTAATCAAAGAAACTAAAATTTGTGCTGATTTAAAACGATAATATTTCAGTGATTTTCTTGTGTTTGCTAGCAAAATTGCAACTATTCAAGGTTATAAAGCTCTGTTGCTCTGCGCAAGCAATTGAGAATTTTTTTCGGCAGTTGTTCAACTTGAAAAAAGCTTGCTTTTTTGCTTTTGCAATTTTAGGATGCTGCAAAAACAAGAAAAAAGCCTTTACTTAAGTCTTAAGCAGACAGAGCTATAGGAATTAAACAGTGTTTCAAACATGCCCGCTGAAATTGACATCGATGCTCTCAAAATTTTTACAAAATCAAGAACAAATGAGACTGAATATTGGCAAAAAATTAAAAACAGCCAATCTAAACTCAAGATTTACCGGTTCTAAAACGGAACTGTACTTCGACTTGCTCACTTTTGAAAAATTTTGAAACCAAAGTGTGCTTAAAAAGACTCAATAACCAGATGATGTACTGTTTTGGCAAAACTGGTACTGTTGTGGTTTTACACTAAAATTTGTTGTTTGGAAAGTTTTTTTTTTATGCACTAATCGATGTTATCAGGAATGTCAAAATTCTGCAGTTTGTTTAGGTTTGCATAAGGTTTTACTTCAATTGCGCATGTGAATTCGTGATTTTTCACACAAGTTTTGCTTTTTATTTTTCAGACATGAAAAATTTGAATTGTGAATTGCTGTCAAAAAAATTATTTCAGCAAGCTTTGGATATGAAACTGGCAGAGGTTGTGCAAAACCAAAGTCAAATATTGGACATTCTTTTAAAAATGTTACCGAGCTCGACAGATATCTGTGAAACTGATGCACTTTTTCCGCAGCCAAAAAAACTGTTGAAGAATTAAAGGAACTAGTTAAAACATTGAGCAATGACGTGAATTTCTGCCGAAACGTTGTAAGTCCACTACTGCGTATTGGATGTCTTAAAAGTTTTTTATATCCTTCTGATTAGGCCCAATTTGACTCATCAAGGAGTCGAAAAACAGGCAAGCCTTGTTTTGGCCACGTTACTGACAAAGCAGATCGAGCTGCAGAGCTGTTAGTTTAAGAAATGGGGCTTGTTCAGGGGCGTATTTAGGGGGGGCATTGTGCCATTGCCCCCTCTCTTTGCGTCGCCAGGTAGGTTTTTTTTTTAAAGCAAGGTTATAGGTTACAGCGATAACAAGCAAATACATATAATGGTAGCAGCCATAGACGAACCGGGGGGGAGGCAGGGATCCCAGGCTCCCCGATTGAAATGCCACTAATAGTGGAACTGTGACAAAAAAAAACTATTGTTTCCTCAGTTTCTTTAGCATTTTTCGCGTTCAACATGCACGCGTACAACAATAATTGAAAACAATATTGATGACCAAGTGGCCCAAGCCCCTCAATTCAATTTTTGCCAACCAAATCATATGCGTAACCGGGGTAAAATTAGAAGTTTTGTTCTAAAGTTGCTATCTATGGCCTGGGATCACGTCTTTTCAGCGCCACCTATTTCGTTGCCGATCCTTTACAGCACAGACCGTTTCGGGGCCAATTTGGTGCTGTTTGACAGTTCAGTTATTTAGGGTTGGTTTGGGTTAGTCAAAGAGCACCGAATTGGAGCCGAAACAGTCCACGCCGAAATGGTCGCACCGAATAATCGTGGACCCCTCAGGCCCTCATCTAAGCTTTTTATAAACGCAATGCAATAACCAGAGGTGGATTTACATGCGGCACATTGCCAGGGGCCCTGGGCTCAGATGGCAGGATTTTTTGTGTGGTCTTCACCTATATTTGGCAAGAAGATTTTGCGAAAATCTCTAATGTGCCAAATGTACCACGCAATTAAAATCGGACTCACTCAATACCATGGTCAGTAAGCGTAAACATTTATTGTATCATTTTTAATAACAATTCACCTCCATTTCGCCAGTTTTTACGCACAAAGTACTTTAAAAAAACATTAGCCAGGAAAAATGTAATTTTTTAACGATTTAACCTAGGGTGCCTCATTTCGCCATTTTGCGCAATAGTTGGTATGGCAATGCAATAAACAAAATTATCTAAGTAACCCTTCTGTTGTCCGCCCTAAAATTCAGCGACCAATCCCGGTCTTGTTGTTTCTATATAACCCTGGGTTTCGCGCCTAGTAATCTCTGCGACGCATAAACGTCCCGTGCCTAAAGGTTGTTGACTGTTTTTCAATATTGTTTAGTTTTACTGGTAATGTTTTCTGGTAAAGTCCACTTTCCTTAAAGGAGTCTGCCAGTTTAAGAATCGATGGATTGAAAAGCCTAGTGATCCTCTTAATACCATAGCCCAGGGGTTCTCAAACTTATAATATTATGGAGCCTGTCAAGAAATTGACCATTGTTTATGGGCCCCACAATAAATTTCTAAAAGTAAAACAAACAAAAAACACATTGTTAATTACAATTAATATTTTCGAGTAAATTAATACAGGAAGTGCTGTATTTAATGACTCTGGTGGATTTGCTGCTTTGAATCAAGAAAATATTGGAATTGGTGTTCAAAGGAAGTCACTTGTAGATCACAACATTTTCTGCCGGACTGCATTCACTGTTCAGCCGGTTTTTATATTTAGTTTTTGTTGCAACATCAGGCATACAGTGAGTTAAGGCTGAAGTAATTCAACATCTGCAAAACAATGAGGTATTGCAAATTTTTAATAATGACGTTATTAACCATAAAGTTTGACGTCCTTCGTGGTCGACTCCTGGGAAATCATTACGACTTCCACTGGCAGTTAGGTGGTTAGATCTACCACCAACCCTGGAGCTATGACGTTATTGCTTCTTCGGAAAGTCGTAAAATTAGGTAAGTCAGTATTTTAATAAGTTAAAAATTAGTTTGCACAGCCCCTAGGTTTTTTTATTGGAGTCCTGGGGCTTTGTATGGAGCACTTTGAGAATCTATGGTCTATGGCATCTTATAAGCTCTGACAAAGTTGATAAAAATTTTTTATAGAGAATTAACATATCAATACAAAACTGTAGTGTATTGATAAATTTTTATGTTTAGACACAGTAATTGGAACGACCGACGCTCGCGTCGCGTGTTCCTTTGTTTTTACTCGGCCATTTTCAAACTAATGAGTGCGAGATTTCAGACTTTTGCTTATAACTCGAGAACCGTTTGGTCTAACTACATGAAATTTTGACAGCAGTTTGAGATTAATGAGTTTTATGTTTGTACCAAATTTCGAGGCAATCGGTCACGTGACTTCGGGTTTATGACCCGAAAACCGCCCCGAAAGTTTGGCGTAAAAAGCGGTCTAAGTCAAAAACGGCTTAAGTACGGCAAAAAATACTTCTCATGGTTATATGTCTTAAGATATCCTTTCATCCCTACCAACCCACTTTCGGCCGCGATGAGGTTTTTTTCTTATTTTTTTCCTTTTTTTTTTCCTTTTTTTTTCCTTTTTTTTCCTTTTTTTTCCTTTTTTTTCCTTTTTTTTTCCTTTTTTTTCTTCCTAAATCTTGTACGCTCGAGTTCTCCTAAACCACAAAACATAGAAATCTAATTTTTGTGTGAAGTTGTTGAGGTACATACGCAATTGTGTCTTCTGAAATTATTTTGGGGCAACTCCCTCGGGAACCCCCCCAAAATGGGGCCCCAAAAAATCAAATTTTTGAACGGCTCAAGCTAGGGTGCCAGTTTTTTTTGATATCAGTAGATATTTGAGAGACAAATATTTTGACATAATTTGGGGGTACCACCCCTTCGGGGACCCCCCCAAATGGACCCCCCCAAAAACAAATTTTTTTAACCATACAACCTAGGGTGCCATTTTTCTTTGATATCAGTAGATATTTAAGAGAGAAATATTTAGACATGATTTGGGGGTACCACCCCCCCGGGGACCCCCCCAAATGGGGCCCCAAAAAATCAAATTTTTGAATGGCTCAAGCTAGGGTGCCAGTTTTTTTTGATATCAGTAGATATTTGAGAGACAAATATTTTGACATAATTTGGGGGTACCACCCCTTCGGGGACCCCCCCAAATGGACCCCCCCAAAAACAAATTTTTTTAACCATACAACCTAGGGTGCCATTTTTCTTTGATATCAGTAGATATTTAAGAGAGAAATATTTAGACATGATTTGGGGGTACCACCCCCCCGGGGACCCCCCCAAAATGGGGCCCCAAAAAATCAAATTTTTGAATGGCTCAAGCTAGGGTGCCAGTTTTTTTTGATATCAGTAGATATTTGAGAGACAAATATTTTGACATAATTTGGGGGTACCACCCCCCGGGGACCCCCCCAAATGGACCCCCCAAAAACAAATTTTTTAACCATTTAACCTAGGGTGCCATTTTTCTTTGATATCAGTAGATATTTAAGAGAGAAATATTTTGACATGGTTTGGGGGTACCACCCCCCCGGGGACCCCCCAAAAAATCAAATTTTTGAACGGCTCAAGCTAGGGTGCCAGTTTTTTTTGTTATCAGTAGATATTTGAGAGACAAATATTTTGACATAATTTGGGGGTACCACCCCTTCGGGGACCCCCCCAAATGGACCCCCCCAAAAATAAATTTTTTAACGATTTAACCTAGGGTGCCATTTTTTTTAAATATCAGTAGATATTTAAGAGACAAATATTTTGACATAATTTGGGGGTACCACCCCCCCGGGGACCCCCCCAAATGGACCCCCCCAAAAGCAAGTTTTTTAACCATTTGACCTAGGGTGCCAGTTTTTGTTTGATATCAGTAGATATTTAAGAGAAAAATATTTTGACATGATTTGGGGGTACCACCCCCCCGGGGACCCCCCAAAATGGGGCCCCAAAAAATCAAATTTTTGAATGGCTCAAGCTAGAGTTCTACTTTTTTTGATATCAGTAGATATTTAAGAGACAAATATTTTGACTAGTTTGGGGGTGCCACCCCCCAAATATCAATTTTTTGAATGGCTCAACTTAGAGTGTCAGTGTTTTATGATGTAAGTAGATATTTAACAGACAAACATTTTGACATAGTTTGTGGGTGCCACCCCCCCAGGGACCCCCCAAATAGACCCCCAAAAATCAATTTTTGAACGACTCAAGCTAGGGTGCCAGTGCTTTATGATATCAGGAGATATTTAACTGACAAATATTTTGACTCTACTTTTCTGGAGGTTCCATAATCAGATATTTTTGAATAATTGCTGATTTTACGGTAGACAAAAAGTACTTTTGGGCGTCACAGCATTAGCTTTGCGTCGGTCGTTCACTGGGTTTGCTGGCAAACTCCCATCTAGTTGTTTTTGGAATGTCTATTCTCTGCAATCTGCTACCTTCCAACACAAAAAAACATATCAATGTAGAATAGTATTTAATTCACAACTACCCAGTAAGTATAGCGTTTCATTTTGAGATTATTGTGAGAGTGAAGCTATAGAAAATTAGTGTCAAATAAAAAATCTAAATACGTAAGCTTTATCGCTTTATAGACAGCAGTAAACCTGCATTGTTTGCAACAATATACTTCACCCAAGAAAAGAGGCTGTTATGAAGTTCTTATTTGTTCACCCGGGGGCACATGACAGACATTTCCTCGTTCGCTTTAATAACGAGTTTTTTTTAAGAGGCACTACCGAACGAAATACTCTCTAAACGTAAGAGGTCATTTTTGCACGTGTATGTAAAGCCTTGCGAAATCCGTTACGTCATTCTTTCTCGCTAAATTTCTTCGAGCGATTGCAGAAAGCAGTTTGAGTAAAAAAACGTCACATTTTCCTCGCCAACTCAAGGAGGATCTTTAAGCACTCTTTAAAAGTGCGAGAAACCTTTTTGGTTTAGAAATGTAATGGCGAAATGTTGAAAACTTCTAACTCATGCGAATTTTTGCTGAAAATTAATTCAAATCGTCGCCATGTCTGCTATTAGACTGCTAAAAAAAGCGAATTGCATTGAGAACCATTTACTGTTTCGATTGATAAAGAAATGCTAGGTAGTGCAAGTTGACAAAAATAGTAACACACTCCTTTTATAAGAACAATTTTTAAAACACAAGGCTCATTTTAGCTCAAAATTTAAGAACAAATTAAACACACTGCCAGCCTCGGCAGCAAAACAAACCAAAAAGAAACAAAAAAAAAAAAAATTCAAACTAATCAAAGAAACTAAAATTTGTGCTGATTTAAAACGATAATATTTCAGTGATTTTCTTGTGTTTGCTAGCAAAATTGCAACTATTCAAGGTTATAAAGCTCTGTTGCTCTGCGCAAGCAATTGAGAATTTTTTTCGGCAGTTGTTCAACTTGAAAAAAGCTTGCTTTTTTGCTTTTGCAATTTTAGGATGCTGCAAAAACAAGAAAAAAGCCTTTACTTAAGTCTTAAGCAGACAGAGCTATAGGAATTAAACAGTGTTTCAAACATGCCCGCTGAAATTGACATCGATGCTCTCAAAATTTTTACAAAATCAAGAACAAATGAGACTGAATATTGGCAAAAAATTAAAAACAGCCAATCTAAACTCAAGATTTACCGGTTCTAAAACGGAACTGTACTTCGACTTGCTCACTTTTGAAAAATTTTGAAACCAAAGTGTGCTTAAAAAGACTCAATAACCAGATGATGTACTGTTTTGGCAAAACTGGTACTGTTGTGGTTTTACACTAAAATTTGTTGTTTGGAAAGTTTTTTTTTTATGCACTAATCGATGTTATCAGGAATGTCAAAATTCTGCAGTTTGTTTAGGTTTGCATAAGGTTTTACTTCAATTGCGCATGTGAATTCGTGATTTTTCACACAAGTTTTGCTTTTTATTTTTCAGACATGAAAAATTTGAATTGTGAATTGCTGTCAAAAAAATTATTTCAGCAAGCTTTGGATATGAAACTGGCAGAGGTTGTGCAAAACCAAAGTCAAATATTGGACATTCTTTTAAAAATGTTACCGAGCTCGACAGATATCTGTGAAACTGATGCACTTTTTCCGCAGCCAAAAAAACTGTTGAAGAATTAAAGGAACTAGTTAAAACATTGAGCAATGACGTGAATTTCTGCCGAAACGTTGTAAGTCCACTACTGCGTATTGGATGTTTTAAAAGTTTTTTATATCCTTCTGATTAGGCCCAATTTGACTCATCAAGGAGTCGAAAAACAGGCAAGCCTTGTTTTGGCCACGTTACTGACAAAGCAGATCGAGCTGCAGAGCTGTTAGTTTAAGAAATGGGGCTTGTTCAGGGGCGTATTTAGGGGGGGCATTGTGCCATTGCCCCCTCTCTTTGCGTCGCCAGGTAGGTTTTTTTTTTAAAGCAAGGTTATAGGTTACAGCGATAACAAGCAAATACATATAATGGTAGCAGCCATAGACGAACCGGGGGGGAGGCAGGGATCCCAGGCTCCCCGATTGAAATGCCACTAATAGTGGAACTGTGACAAAAAAAAACTATTGTTTCCTCAGTTTCTTTAGCATTTTTCGCGTTCAACATGCACGCGTACAACAATAATTGAAAACAATATTGATGACCAAGTGGCCCAAGCCCCTCAATTCAATTTTTGCCAACCAAATCATATGCGTAACCGGGGTAAAATTAGAAGTTTTGTTCTAAAGTTGCTATCTATGGCCTGGGATCACGTCTTTTCAGCGCCACCTATTTCGTTGCCGATCCTTTACAGCACAGACCGTTTCGGGGCCAATTTGGTGCTGTTTGACAGTTCAGTTATTTAGGGTTGGTTTGGGTTAGTCAAAGAGCACCGAATTGGAGCCGAAACAGTCCACGCCGAAATGGTCGCACCGAATAATCGTGGACCCCTCAGGCCCTCATCTAAGCTTTTTATAAACGCAATGCAATAACCAGAGGTGGATTTACATGCGGCACATTGCCAGGGGCCCTGGGCTCAGATGGCAGGATTTTTTGTGTGGTCTTCACCTATATTTGGCAAGAAGATTTTGCGAAAATCTCTAATGTGCCAAATGTACCACGCAATTAAAATCGGACTCACTCAATACCATGGTCAGTAAGCGTAAACATTTATTGTATCATTTTTAATAACAATTCACCTCCATTTCGCCAGTTTTTACGCACAAAGTACTTTAAAAAAACATTAGCCAGGAAAAATGCTCATTGAACAAATTAGTGAATTTTAATTGAGGGGCCCACTGAGGGGGCCTGGGCCCCATAGCCGAACATATACTCCTACAACTGGTTAATTTCATGACAAAACAAAAATCTTTGAGTGGATTATTATTTACTGGCAAAATAATGCAGGAGGCATTGTTCCTTACTTCCCCTTACGTGGGCCAAATTACTTACGAAATTCAAACTCAAATGCAAGGTTTGGAACGCGTTTTGGACTTAAATTGAAAGTAAAAGGAGGATTGAGCAATTTAATTTTTTCAATTGGTTTTCAAATGTTAAAAATCTAGTTATTTCAAATGGCTCTGAACACGGGGGAAATGCAATCCAATGGCATTAAAATAGCTTTTTTTTGCCAAAAAGTCGAATAGCGGCTGCATGCTCCACCTTCAAACCCCGTTTGTGATGCGTTTCAGTTACACTAGATTGCTAAACACGTCTCCCGATTTAGATACTTTGACTTTGTAACTTTGGTAAACCAAACCATGGCTTCTGGGCTTCCATTCTACGGTATGTTTGTACCACAAAAAGTTTCTCATTGAAAAATTTCTGATGTCGTCATTGCATGTGATTTTTGGTTTGAGCTTCCCGGATCAAAAATCCTGGTTACGCCTATGATAGCAGCTGCTCTTGCTTGTTTTAGTGAAACTTACCTGTGCTCATCATAAAATTGTGTTTGTTTTAGCGCAACTTTGTTGTTGATAATATATGCCCCCCCCATTCGAAAATCCTGCGTACGCTACTGGGCTTGTTTAAAGGAGGTGAAGCATACAGCTAGGATTATGTGCAAAAAATAAACAAATATTTATGTCTAAAGCATTTCTTCACTAAATTTCAGCTTTGTACATTGTTTGTACGATATTTCATTTCAAGATTAGGGGTTCTCCCTAACAGTGTAGCCATTCGAAATCTAATTTTCTACAAATCAGGATATGCTATTTACATTGTAAAAGTATTTCTGTTGTAACACTAATTCATGCTGAAGCCTTACATTCAGGAGCTTTCAAATCAATGTGAAAGACACTTTAAAACAATCAATATCATTTTAGGAGAAATGAAATGTTAACTGGCAACACTGTTGGGGAGATGTCACTTTGAAATAAAATACCTGGGCAACAATAAGTCGTAAACTGGTGTAATTTGGTGAAGATGTTTCAGATTGTTGTTTATTTTTTGCACATAATTCCAGCTGCATGCTTCACCTCCTTTAAGTGCATGGCATATCTTTCTAAGGTGTGGTGCAAATATCGCTATGGGTTTTGCATGTGTGGCTCTGGGCGAATAGCCAAATACTTTGAATGCAAAGAGGAATTTTCTCTGCTGCTGCTGAAAATTTTGACAATTTTTAAAACACTGTTTGGACTACCAAATTTGCTGCTTAACCATACCAATTTTCAGAAGATGAAACCAATACTTTTCAAAAGAAAAGCTTAACATTTTGAATCACTAATAAATTGGACTTAAATGTATGCTTGATCCGGAAGATCGCATTTGGTTTCCGGACGATGAAATCTGCAAATTGCCAGCAATGACTTTCTACCACTAGCAACCTTGCACGGTGCACCTTGACGCAAGTCGCAGAGATGGGCCTGCTTACCTATCATTTACTGGTGGCTTATCACCGTATCACTTGCTGGTAACTCGAGTATAATGTTGATTTGACTATTATTATTATTCAGATTCAACATTTGAGCAGCACTGGCGGACACAATACGAATGTGTCCGCTACATGCTGCGAAAGCTTGGAACGGCGGAATTGTGGTCGCAATACAACTTCAAAGGAAAAAGAAGCAAGCTCTCTTTTTAAAGTTTACATGCTGCCAAAGTAATCATTGGTAAGTTAATATTTTGGCAAACTTAAGTTGAGAGGTGGCCAAATTTTAGTAATTTTCTACTTAAAGCCCAAGATACTACACTAATGCTCTTGTTCTTTACGCAAGTCATTGTCTTCTAACTCTCGACTAACTTAGAATTTCAAGTCATCTTTTTCAAGATGAATAGAGATGGCTACTGACTGGAAGACCTCACGGTTCATACGTAGCTTCTCTGCCGTTGCTCTTTATCAATATTATCTTGTTGAAATTTGTTTATTTTAATTTTACCGGCAAAGTTTTGTTATTGACTTGAGCAGTGCTATATGTAATAAACTTGAGATACTGTGCCACCATCCATATCTGGTGAAACTAACGACCACAATGAAAATAGGCGTTTAACGCTTTTTTTTAAGGAACAATAGGACTGGTGGCTCCCGTCTTTGATTTTTTTAGTTTTAGCGGAAGGGGTCGAATAATCTTATTATAACCAACCATTACAACGTAAAAGACCAGGGATAGCAATCTCATCGCACGCTTTTTTTCCGAAATATCGCGTCGAAACTCGCAAGAAATCCACAATTCCACATCCATTATCGCATCACAAGAATTTGAAAAAAATCTGCGATTTCCACGATTACTCCGTTATTTCTGTTTCGTCACAAGCTATATTTTGGTCAGAAGTTTGGGAATGTTTTGGCATTTGCTGCGTTACAATCTGGTTAAAATAAAGTCTTGCTCTGGCAGCGTGAGCTCAGTTTACACTGTTTTCGACCACAAACTTTGCATTCAAAATTAATTCAAGAAATCGATAATTGCAAAAATAATCGCTCACTAGCTGTAGTTTTATCGCATCGAAAAAATTTTAAATAGTCGCAAAAAATTGCATCCATTGTTCTGCTCTGCATCTCATTGCTGTTTTCTTGTGTAACAAATATCGCAGAAACTCATCAATGCGATTGCTATCCCTATACATTTGCACAAAACACTCGTTTCCCTCAAGACCTTAAAGCTCATTAAAATGATTTATGAGTACTAACTTTTCAATAAAAATTATATGGTTTTAACAAGTAACACTTTCTGCTAGCGCCTACTGCAGTATCGTTGTTTGAACTTTAGTTTGATGTATTTTAGTCATAGGTGGGCACAAGTCCGTTAATCGTTAATATGTTAATAACGAAGCTAACTTTTTCATTATTAACTCGTTAATCCGTTAAAAAGTTTTTTCATGTTAACGGGCTAAATTAACTTCCGTTAAGTTGTGTTAACGGACTAAATTAACTTCTGTTAAGTTCTCCTAACTTATTTGTCCTAACGTATCTATCCGCTTGACCACTGATCGGTTATTGGTAATCTTAATATTATACGGATAGATCTATATGAGTAGTCTCGTTTCGTTTGCGAACATTTTTGAATTCGAGTTGCTAATTTACCAGTGCATTCGTCCGTAAAACTTGGTTTCTTTCTCAAAACAAAACGGGCAGCTTATTGCAGTCGCCATGTGGGGTGAATTGCCAGCTTTAACTCCACCCCTCCGCGACCCAAATTCACAGCTCTACCGCTTAATGTCAAAGTACGTTTCGAAACTTGTACTTACCTCATCGCGTAGGTTTTCGTTAACTTTTTTGAAACAAAACTTCAGTAAAGCGATTTACGAGCTGAGCTGGGTTTGGTTTTCAGCATTCAAACGCATGGTGGCGCTACTGAGTCAGCTTTAGACAACCGGGTTTCAACGCATATTATTCACCAAGGATGGCAGTATGGTACGGTCAGAATTTGCGTACTACGTACTTTGCACCTTAAACCGTACCGTACTTAAGTTTAATTTTTGAAGCGGACCGTATCATTACAAAAAAAACGTACAGTACTGCTTAGCAAAAATTGAGGCGTACCGTACCGTATTGCAATCCTTGCTTTTAGCTACTCTCAACTTTGAAATCACTAGCCTATAAATCAGCGAACTCAATCCACACATTTAGCGTCGGTTTTAGCCTCTGTTTACAAAAAGCCAGCGTAATGTGCAAAAAGTCTGGGTTTTTACATAAAAGAGCGTACGACGTACCGTACCATTACAAAAAAACGTACCGTACTGCCATCCTTGTTATTCACTGCTGGTTTGCGGATTGTAATTTATACAATGTAGTTGAATCATCTCAAGAGAAGGCAAACTGGATTTCGCTGTCTTCGAGTTAGGCCACCTGTCCACCACATTATCGAAAAGCTTCACACTGTTTTTTATGGCTGAACGTCAAACAGAGAAGCTGGGAATATTGGTTTGATGGGGAATCAAACCTGAATCTACAGTTTCGGGAGCAAACGCCCTATCCACTCGGACCACTGATCGGTTACTGGTAATCCTAGTATAATACGGATATTCTACTACGGGTAATCTCGTTTTATTAGCGGACATTCCTTAATTGCAGAATCTTATTTTTAACAGCATTCTCGCTCAAAGGCGGGTTCATCATATGTAAAATTTACAACGCAGCTTTTCTTACAAGTGATGATACCGCCTTGATGGAAGAATCGTGAATATTTAGCCGATTGCATATATTTTTTCTTTTCTTATTTTTCCTATGGTTCTTCTGCACTAAAACCCTATTTTGATTCTACACATTTTCTGTGTAAAAATTTTCCAACATTAATGCTAACATTTGTGTAAAATTTGCCAACAGAAATCCTACTTTCAGGTTAAAGTTGTTTTTTTTCACTGAAGGGACTGGGCAATTAAATTTTTCAACTTGCCTAACTTTGTATATACCGTCATGTGTGTTGTTTTTACTGTTTGTTTTCATTTGATATCAGCTTCGAGGGGGCAACTGACTCGAAGACCGTATGGTCATTTTCGCTGTCTCCTGGTTTGTTTTTTTTGCTTTCACAGTTTTCATCCTTTTTGTGCATGCTTAATGCTATTCAAAATGTGTTGAAGTGTAAGCTTTGAATCATTCCGAATAAAAGTTGATTTGATTTGATTAACTATGGATGCTGAATTAAAAGAGTTAAGTCCTAACCACCTTGAATTTTCAAACGACAAAAATGCGCTTAATTTATTTACACAAAATTAAAAAGGCGATTCATTTGGCCGGTGAGCTTCCTTCTCCATGAAATATCTCAGTGGATGCATCAATCTGCAAATAGAAAAGAATTAGACGCAAATTCAAACTGAAAAAATCGAGATTGCGAGGCCATCAGGTTCTACTTTTTATTTTTCTGTCTTCAAACGAATTACTGCCGCCATATTCGAGTTTACTTACACAGAATTTTTTATCTTATTTTAACATTCGAACGAAATATTTGGAATTTATTTTCTTACCCCATTCATTTTTTAACCGACGTCTGGATAATCCGAATAAAAACTTCCAGGTATCAGCAGTTCGCTAAAATAAACAACCCCAAGTTGCAACAAAACTTCGCGCCAAATCAACTCACTCACTTGATATCTGTTGTCGTGGAAACATTAATCTACTGTCAGTGACGTCATAAAACGTATCAATGTGACGTTCGTTGTTTGGCGCGAAATCAATTGACTGTGCATGTTGCATTGTTGTCTATGACGTCATACTTTATGTTGTCGAGTAGGTGGTCGGAATGCTACACAAAAACACGGCATCCCACTTCCCTTCCTCGTTCCTTCAATATCCTCCACATTCCATCTGAGACGTTGCAACCAAGTAACTCCAACAACTTCACGTTGCCGAGGCAGTCCAGCAACTTGGCCGCCCCAGCGTCGCTGATGTCCCGGTTATCATGGAGGTCAAGCCACTCCATCTGTGAATAAAACAAAATTTTATCTGCAAATCAACACTCGCTTTTAACTCATTACCGGATCACTCACATCTACCGGATGTTTCGCAATCGTCGTATTTATTCTATACCGGTCATGTTGATGTGTTTTACATATTCTTACCGTTTTCCGGTTTCGAGATCTTTTCTCTTTCGTTCCGGTACATATCAGATCTAACGGGTTTCTACTCCACCTTGTGGTTGGAACCGAGTTCGTATTTGTGTGATGCCACCCGACACTGTCCCGAATAGCCTACCGTTCCGAGCATGAAGTAGGGTAGGAATTTGTGCATTGATGTCAACAATAGCTTAGTGCAGCGGTAGCCTATTGTTGATATCGCGTCCAACGTTGAATCGAAATGAGCGACTGCTTCTATAATTTTTTTACAACCATTTAAATCGTCTTTTAAACTTTGCTACTCAATTTTAGCATTTGGTTGCTCGTCGAATCAGTTCGACGAATCGGACTTATTCGGTAACCAAGCACATACCGGGAATTCAAATATTGCTGAAATGGAAACAAAACAATTTTACACTACCGGTACCACAAAAAACAAACAACCAAAACGATATCGAGTATAATGTGGGGTTTACGTTATTTGATTTTCGTATGGCATAATAGCTGTTTCATGATTTCCGACTGATTACTAACCACTACTGCAGCAGCTAACTGGAAATACCGATAAGTAATTATTTTGTTGTTCTTTAACAAAATACTCGCATACCTACACGAGTGCAAAAAATTTCAACAGAACATATTTCTTGCGATTGAAAGACAAATAAAAGTTTAGGATTGCTAGGCTGGGACAAATGCTGGATCTAGCAGTAGGCTAGCGGATGCAGACTTGCAATAAGATACCGATATCTTTTTGAACATTTTAATTTCCAGGCATAATTCTATCCAGCCATATTTTAATATCGGAAGTGACAAAAGTCAAGAATGAAGGCAACGACGAAAAATTTCACAAATTTCAAATTTGGGGTAACAGGGTAACATTTTACCGGATTTTGTCTCTGTTTGATTTTTTCTGCGAGTTGTTCAACGATTTCGTCCGTAATGCCGCAGTCAACCAATTGGAGTCGTTCAACTTGATCGACGCAGTAGGACAACGTGAAGCGAAGTAGATCATTGTCCATGGAGACGCCATCGAGCCATAGCTCCTTCATCTAAAACAGAGCAAGAAATTATCAAATCACAGGCTTTGTGATAATCGGTAAGAATTAGACGTTAAGAACAATGTACTGATAGCCTAATTGTATCTTATGATATAAGACGATGGAAGATTCCGAAACAGTTAGTCTAGATTGTTAATCCTATGTAACAAAGTACAGGGTGACCTAAAAAAACAGAACCCACTAATATTTGCATAATTCCTTAATCATAAATTATTTCTCTTTTGTTATACAGTTTGTAGCAGTGGATATAGCGCATGGAATATTGCAACAATATTTTTTCCCATCTTGTTTTGGTCAACCAAAAGAAAAGACATTTTGCGCGAAGGCCGATTATGGGTTCCGTGTTATTGGGTCACACTGTAGGCCTAACCACAAACCACATCGTTCAAACAATCATTTAAGCTACATAAGATGGAAAAGATCAAGGAGCACCGAAGAACTTTGCCGTTTTCGAATCAAAATGCTCCTCGGTTCAAATTATGAATTTCAATTTATTCAACAAGGTATCAGATACGGGCGTTTACAGCGCTGAAGCAAACCTTACTATACCGTTGTTGCAAAACATTGTTCATAAACGCAAAGCGTTAAAATCGCATCATTCAAATCGGGTTTGGTAAAGCGGTAACGCATTTTTATCTGGGGCGGGAGGTCGGAGGTTCAAATTTCGGGCCGGTCAAATCAAACACAGTGTTGCTAACAGCTCGCCAGCTCTGCGATATTTCTCTAAAAACAGCTGTGTTGCCTCAAGCGCAATGATGCGGTGATAGGACCCGCAAACTCGTTACACGCTTCGGCGGAATACAGCAAAAATAATGAAAGACTAGATAGGTAGAGAATACTATCAGAGTCGTATTTGGTATGCACCAACGTGGATTAACTTTGATCGGTGGATTAACAAAATTTTTGGGGAAAAGTTTGAACAAATGGAAGAGCGAATTATTATCAATTGTTGAATAATTCAAGAGTTACCTCTCTCAACTGTAAATTCAGTTTATTTTAGTCTAAAAAGTTCAACGATGTAAAAAAAGAAAAAATTGATAAACCGCGGATCATAATTAATCTGTGTTGCTGCATGATCTTTAGTGTTCCAACTTGACCGATTTTGGTCAGCAAATCAGCGGTTTTTTGGATCAAAACAAAAAAAGATTGAAAATATGATCAACACAGCTTTAGAAAAGTCGACAAACTGTTAACACGCTTTCATACTGCATCAGTAAAAGATTTTGGGCACATTTGTTTAGAGAAAATTTGTGCACCAGTAAATTAGACAGTAAGTAGAGGAAGCAATGAATCACCTCTTATCAGCTCGGCTAGCTAGGTTCGCCTATATTAACGATCGAATAAACAAAACAAAAAATATAACAAGAACTAATTCCACGTACTGGGATCAAAACTAAGAAATATTCAAACAAGACGTTAATTTTGCCTCAAATGTGTATGAAAAAACGCGCGAAACAAAATTTCGGCCCCAATTTGGCCATCCCCGGTCGGTAATAAAACCAAAATCCGAATTACGGAGAATTCCATGAATTTCTACCGCTCATCCTCATCAACACTGGTACCAAATACTTTGGTCTAGCTGTACTTTTGCATGGTAACACTAAGTGACCTGTAGCAAAATTAATTGCTCAGTTTTGATCTCATTAAATATCATTACTCGGGTCCCCGAAATCGATATGTCACTTCTTGAGCTTTTCTAAACTAGTTGAGATCAACTCGTTCAAATGCTAATATCCACGTGAATAATTTAAACCCATAAAAATAATTTACCACAGTTTTATTCTTTTTTTGAGTTCAATATTATTTATCTCCACGTTACCAGTTGAGCAAATATATTTTATTATATTTTACCTGGAAGCAAAATATTATGCTTTAAACTAGTTTTTGAAACTTAAACCACTTTATTTTAATCAAAATAATAATACTGTGATATAAACACGGTATAGTACTTTATTCTCGATGGACATAGTTGCAGCCATATTCCGCTGACCAAAAACGAATTAAAACAGCTCTTTTTTCGTTTTATAAACGGTGCTAAAAATTAGGTAAGAAAACAAACCAAAGTAAATTGGGTAAAAATATTTTTGGCTGATAGAACGGGCAGGCCCGGCACCACGGGGGGGGGGGCATTCCGGGACCGTGCCCCACCAAATGAGTGCATGTGCTCCCCAAGCGAGGACTGTGCCCAAATAAAATTTCACAGGCTCGGGGCTATTGGAGTGCAAATCGAGGCCTAGGACTCCCAAATTGGTGTTTGCCGCCCAAATTTTCGTAATTTTTGTGGACTCGCACCGAATTTCACGAGTTTTGAGACGGACTTAAAAATTCGTGAAAAATCGCAAGAATTTTGAGACGAAAGCCAGAATTTGTGGAAATTTTTGGACTGAAGACCTTTTTGTTTTTTGGTCTTCACGTAAAAATTCGAGAGAAATCGTGAAAAATCGCTAAGACGATAACTAGAATTTTAGAATTTGTGGTCTTCACCTTGTTTGTTTGATTCATACTAGAAGAAATTGTGCCCCCGGGCCCCTCTCGAATTCACATAAATAAACTTCTCGTGTTACCCCAAAATTTATTTCTGATCTCCCAGTCACGGTATCCTGGCGCCGGGCCTGAGAACGGGTTTGATTTCATTTTGATTCATAATGATTTACTCACCTGAATATCGGGATTTTTGGTCAGCGTTTCATCAAGTTCTTTGAAGAAATAATTCCTACAACCTCCGACGAACTTGGGATTGGACACCTTCAAAGCCAAACCAGTATCACAACACCGCAGAATATGATTGACACTGACTATGTCGCCGGGATGAATTTCGCCATTGATTTCAATCTCATCCCTCAACCAACAAGCCGCTTCTTTGGTGAAGTTGTCGTTGTCCATTTCATAAAGCCAGCCCATCACCGGCACAATTGATCGGTAGTAAGGATTTCGATCCTGTGGCCAAGATAATTTGAATGCAGGATCACGGTGACGTTGAAGCTTTTCAATGACGAACTTCTTCAGTATTTCTTCACATTCCTCGCGATCAGCCTCAGTGTATAGTTCTTCATCTTCAACGCAATCGAGCAGCTCATCCAGCGTTTGCTTGTTGCACAGACCAAAGAGAAATCTCGCCACCATTTCAAACTTGTCGCTTTCCAATGCAGGAACAATCTTCTGGATTTCTTCTTTATTTGAGTAAAGTCGCAACTTGACGGCCACAAAGAACTCCTGCCACATCAAGTGCGCAAAATACGTTTTCGCCTTGCCCTGCAAAAGCTCGAATTTGATGTTGTTGAATAAAAATGCAGTGGTGTTTTCGAAATTGATATTTTCAATTTTTAAATGATGCTCGCGGAAAGAAAACCGGTTTTCCAAAAATCCCTTGTAAGCTAAAACGGCAATCTTTCGGATTTGAAATTTTCCCTTTAACTTCTTTAAAAACCAGTTTTCTACTGCATAAACAAGAATGGCAGTCAACGTATCCAAGTTTCTTTTCAATAAATCCGTGCTGTAAAAACTCATCATGATTAGAATGCATGTGATGGGTACATAGCATAAACTTTTGAGATCTGGGCGACTGTTGATGCGACTGAGTATTCTATCTCTTTTAGCCGGGTCGTCACGACAAAGATCACTGCAGATTTGGGATCGAGCTTCGTCGTTTAGACCCAGCAAGTTGAGGTAGAGAGTTGACGAATAATCATCATCATCTTGTAATTGCATGAGCTGGCGCGGCCTGGATGTGACGAGTTTTTTAGCTCTTGGAAGTAAACGACCCGAAAGTAAATGGTGTATGAAAGCTGCAGCTGTTGTGTGTGAAGCTGAATTGATGTTGGAATAATTCATTTTTAGGTCGATGGCGGCCTCATCCAGGCCGTCCATTATGATACATACGTTGCCGCTCGCTTTGAGATGTTGAATGATCTTTGTTCGATCTTCACTTGAAATACTGGATATGAACGAGGCGGAGTTGGTTAGAAATTCGAGGAGATCATAGTTTTGCTTGTAATCGAGATCACGGAATCGGATGAAAAACACGAATTCTGCCTGGTAAAGAGGATCATTTGGGCCCAACATTTTCTCAACCAAGAGTTTTGAGAGAGTACTCTTTCCGATCCCAGCTTGGCCAGAAATCAGAACAACATTTGCGTACCTGAGGATGTGTTCAGTTTTAGCTTCTTCAGTGCAACATCCTTTAGCATGCTTTTTAGCCTTACGTTCAGCTTCTTCAAAGATCTGTTCATAGGGAATGACGTCAGAGAGTTCCTCAGAGTAAATCCTGACAACATCTTTCCTGTAGTGGAAGTGGCCGGATAGATCCAGCTGCTCCATGTTTCGAGGTCGGGAGGAGATTTGTAGCGGTGCAATTTTGACGTTGTCACCACGAATGCGATCCCTCTCACCGCAGATAATCATCGCCTGCTTTGCCAGATTGCTTTTTAAACTTTGCACTGAAATAAACAAGATCGGAATCTTTTTGAAGCAGAAAGTAAGATTTAATTAACAAATAATCAGCCATAATTAAATTTCAAGAACTCAACTTACACATTTTGAAGCAGTGATGTTGTTGCTATAACCTCAGTAAAATCGAATCAAGAGCGAGAGCACAATAATATAAGCATCCAATTATTACGAAGAACTAAACAGCTCACTGCTTCAATCTTTAATAAACTATTGTAAACTCAAAACCAAAACTTCGTCTTGTACTTCAAGCTAAGAGATAGTATTAAGTTCTAATGACGTCATTGGTTGTTAAATTGTTGAAAGGTATATGCTCGTACGCAGGCGCGTCGCCAGCGATTTTCGTTTTTGCCCTCCTCCCCCTCCCCCGATTTATTTCTTGCTCCCCCACGGTAATTTTTTGTAAGGAAAAAGTTGCTGTTTTTGGCCAGAAAAACCGTTTAAATTTGTGATTTCGGCCAGAAAAAGCCTTCGGATTTCAGCGAAGACCTTTTTTCTTTTTTGGAGGTCACCTGTTTTTGGCCGCAAAAAACGTTTAAATTTGTGATTTCGGCCAGAAAAAGCCTTCGGATTTCGGCGAAGACCTTTGTTTTTTTTTTGGAGATCACCTGATTTTCACTGAAACTTCGCCTTAATCCAAATCAGGAAGAATGAAAGTTTGGGTCAAGTTCAACGCTGGTTTTCGGCTTTGCCCCCTGATTTTAATTTGCCCCCCCGATCTCGCGAAGCTGGCGACACCCCTGCTCGTACGTCATGTGTAGATGGGACTAACTCACCGTCATACTTACATAGTGATAGTAGCCGCTTATCATCCATCAACTGCAATCCCGGTTCCAAATTCGAGTTTTCACCTGTACGGAAAATCGATTAAATAATGAAATTTTTCACAAAACCTGAAATGATGGAAAAGTTATTCTATAACGTTTGTTAAAAATCACAAAACAGTACATTTTCGTTAACACGATTAATCATTTCACATTTTGAAAATTTGCTTTACTTGAAGTCAAAAAAAGCCAAACAAACTCATAAAACTATATTCTATTTTCAGGGAAAAATGATACGATACTTCCGCCAATTCTTTTTCACCCGCATTCTCCCATTCATAAATTAATATTTACCGATATTTCTCGGAAAATCAATCGCTTGGGAAATTTGTAAATGCACGCAAATTAAAAATAGGTCTATACTAATTGCGGTTATTAATACCCTTGGTATAATAGTTTTTTTTTTAGTTATGCACATTATAAAGCAAATTATCTTTGTCTTGTAAGTTTTTCAACTCTCATTATTGCTGATTTACTCTACTTTTCATTTAACAAATTCTTTCGATTAACAATATCGGGGTTGAAAAAACATTCGATTTAACGACCAGGTTTACAAAAAAATGAATTTTTACACAACAACCAGCATAAAATTTTGATCACCGACTGACTCTTGAACCCAGGACGATTTTCCACAGACGAATCGCTTAACCTCTTGCTTTGATAAAATATTTCTGCAGGAAAAACAATTTAAATGTAAAGTCTTTCAAAAACGAAATCGCAAAAACTTTTTTGCAGGGAATCAAACTCGGAACCCTCTGATCATAAACCGGTCAACGTTAAATAAAAAAAAAATCAAATAAAAACTGGATGTTTATTTTTCCGAGAAAAATCTTTCAGAAACGAATTTGCAATAAGTCTTTCAGAAACGAATTCGCAATAAGTTTTTTCTAGGGAATCAAACCCGGAACCCTCTGATTACAAATTGGTTATTTTGCAATAAAAAATTTAATAAAAAAAATCAAATAAAACGTAGATGTTTATTTTGCGGAGAAAAATAATACAAGACTTTCCCCGATTCCTTTTCACCCCCACTCCCGGTCATATTTAGAAGGTTACCCATTTTTCTTTTAAAAGTCAATCGTTGCAATGCCAATAAAAAAAAAGATTAAATGCGATTTTTTCTAATAAAAAAAAAAAAATTAACTGTCAATTGCAATAGTTATATTTGTGATTTGTTATCAACCAATGACCTACATGATTCTTGAACCCAGCTCACGAAACATTTTTTCAGAGTTAAGTGACGTAATCAACTTCTTGCTAAGCCATCTATCTACTCATTATGGTTGTGCAATACTTTACTGTTAAATTTTGCTTGAAAATAAGGGGATAATTCGGGGCAATATCTTGGAACTCAATGTACTAAACCCTATCAAATTTTGAAAAGATTTGCTCATGTTATGCACAACAAAGATGATCTCATAGCTGGTCGTTGTGAAGTTCACTTACTCTGTTGATAGGTGTTGTAGTACTTCGTCGTATCTGAAAAAGTAATTAATGAAGTTACAACAAATACTAAAAACAATAACGCTATGAAATTAGTGTATCAACTTTATTGATCCTTGCTGAAACGGTTAGGCCGTTGGGAACCCGGACTACTCGAGCCTCGCAGATTACCGAACGTGGTTCGATTTCAGCCCAAAGCAGCTACTGGCAATCGTCAGCAATGACTTGACCTAAATTCAAGAATGGTTGAATGGTAAAGCATACCAACATGCTTCAAACATCAACAACGCTCTGTTCAAAAATCTGGTGCGAAAAATCTCCCTTGTGGAATTTCCAAAGTGGACGGAGTGAAATTAGTTCAGACATAAGACAGACATATTGCCAATATCTTCACAGTTGCATCTTAGCACGTCAACTAGTATTTCATAAGCAATAATAGCAATTACTATTCGCACATTGCGCATTCTCCACCAACTTGTGCTTTATGCTTTTGTTGTCCATGTCCCCATCCCACGAAAAGGGGTCGTTAGCACCAACACGTTGAATGCGCCTTAACATCTCGCCACTTTCAAATTTTGGCAAAAGATTATATGGTTTTGAATCTTCTTGCAAATCTTTGCTAGTCTAAGTTTTTATTATGGTTAGTCACACAATAAAAGATTTAGGTCTCCAGAACACGGTGACAAAATTTCAGAGCTGCTGATTGAAGTTTCATGGTCCCGCTTTGTAATCACTTTTTCTTGAATTTAGCTAAAAGTCGGAAAAATTGCAGAAATTGTTGAAAACGTTCTTATTCAAAAACTACGTTTTATAGCAGTTACATCATCAAATAAACATCGTTTTATATGTTTTGGAGTTGTCAATGCGGAAGTAAAGGGTGATAAATAAAAAACAGAGTAGTGGGGGGAGGTCGGGACTGATAATATGCAGATATCAATTGCTTTTTGCGCAAAAATTAAAAACTTTAGCACATGGCATTACGACGTTGTGTGAAAGAATAACAGGCCTACGTTCTCCAGTATTATAACAAAAATAAAAGAGAATCCCCCTTAAAAATATTTACTAAGAATTGCTGTAAGTGCTTTTTTGCAATTAAAATTTGGTAATTGGCTCGCTTTTCAGCGTCACAAGATAATTTTTAGTAACTTTTTTTTGTTTCTACTGTAATTTAAATTCTTAGTCTGTCATTTAATGCCAGATTTTCAAAATGGTTTCATAGTCGAAAAGTTTCCAGCGACTGACTGTCCAAGCCTAATGTCCCGCCCAAATGTTCTTCACTATTGTTTTCGAAAAATAATTTTTTGATTCCAATATTGGACAATCATAATGATACTTTGTTGTCAAAAAGTAGTTCAGGCGCAGCGAAAACTCTGTTTTTAAACCACAGCCAAAAAGACTTGTGGTTTCAGGTGAGGTTTCATTTTCAGGGTGGTTTTTCTTTCCTCATTATCCTCCGTTAAGCTAAATTATTTCTTTATCATATAATCTTTATCAATTGTTCGAACAACTACTCCAGTCGTTAGTTTTGCTTACATCTTGTGTGCCTGCTTGCAGGGGTGCCGGAACGTCAGAAGGGCAAGGGGAGGCAGCTTTCTCAAAGGGCACTTTCAATACTGTATGTACAGTCCATTACTACTAACATTGTAGATATACTGTCAAACAAATAAACACTTCACAAAGCCAGAGTACTGAGTATGTCGCATAAACACTAAAAACTAACAACAAAACAAATTATCAATTAAGGGCAGATTCTGTCGCAAACAAAACAAATTATCAATTAAGGGCAGATTCTGTCGCAGGATGTCATTGGGGGTTTGGAGCCAACGCCTCCAACATCCGGAGGCAAAGGGGTCTGGGGGCAGAGCCCACAGCGCTCGGAGATTTTGCAATTTTTGTGCCAAAATAACTTAATTTTAGCCTATTTTAGCAAAAATTAATGCTTTTGAATTGTGGCATAACAATTAGCAGTGCAAAAACATGATTAAACTTGCTGCGTAAATGAGCAGATTGGCTATGAGGGCAGTGGCTAATGGTAAAATCTTAAGCCTTTCTATTACATGCTGGTAAACTTTAAAACAAAAAAATTACAAATTTAAGCTAATTCGTCTGCATTTACAAAACAACATAATTTTGCAAAAGATATTCCCACCACATCCCAGCCTCCCCATCGCTTTTAATGTTAAGTCTGGACAAGGAATGGATCTTGCTCTAGTTATTACAATGAAATTTATGTGATAGAAGTTTTTCTTATATTTCTCCGGTTTAAGGGGTCCCAACCGCCTAGATTTGCCACTGGTAACGCCAGCGTCGATCGTTCCAACTATAGGGCTACAAACAATGTTAGACACTTGAATGTCTTGCGATAGAGTAATGCTGAGGCTTACAGACACAGGATCCTTGAGTTTTTAATTTGAAATTTTGTAGCACCTTATATATCATCGCAGCGTCAGTTAAAACTAATGGAACTAAATCCGGCATAACAGCTCACAGGCTAACCAAACGTATTCCACAATATTGCTCACTTCTTCTACCGGTACGTTATTTAAAAATCATTTAACACACCCAACTTGTTATTATGGATTTCAATGAACTTGTTAGGGCCAGTTAATGGAGAGTAATGTTGTTTATAATTAGGGATATTTTTTTCCGAAAATTTAATGTATTTTGCACAGAAAAAAATTTTTTTACATTTTATGTCTAGAAAGGGCTCTGTTGGTGGAAAAAACACTAAACTTAAAATCCCTCAAATGCTTCTTGTAGCTCCAGTACGCTTTTGCGTGCCATCAGTTTAAACTGACGGTAGGAGGATGGGAGTTAAGTTTCATCTAATTGATCGGCTTTCATGAGCTAGCTAAAAACGTAGAGTTCAGTATAGCCTACTGCAAGTTGCTACTAACTTTCTTCTGTGTTAATTGCTATCGCACACAATTAGGTCATTTGTCAGGTTTATCGTTCACAAATCATTAAATTATCTGTTAGATCTATTGCAGAGGTGGCAATGGATCCAAAACGCACCCAGATCTTACTGTTTTTTCGCGGATCCGGATCCAGTTTCATTACAAGATGCGGATCCGGACCGGATCCAGATCTAAATTTGGCTTTGACCCCCACATAATTTAGGGGCAAAAACAGCACTACATTCCGCAAAAACCGTTTTTTCTTTTGATCTCCACCTGAATTTTGGCTGAAAAAATGCCCCAATTTTCTGTTAAGACTTTTTTTTGGTCTTTACCTGAAATTTGGCTGAAAAAACGCCCCCATTTTTAGTGAATACTTTTTTTTTACTTTTTGGTATTCAACCGAATTTGGGCAGAAAAAACGACCCAGTTTTTAGTGAGGACCTTTTCTGTTAGTTTTTACACCTGAAATCGGGCAAAAAAACGCCTGAATTTAGAGTGAGGACCTTTTTTGTTTTTCTTTGGTCTACTTTTGGTGTTCGTTGATATGAACGAAGTGCAGTTGTCGGCCTACTGGCGGATCTTAAAATTGAAAAGATGGCGGATCCGGATCTTTAAATTTATGGATCCGGCCACCTTCGATCAATTGTTCATGAACAATTGAATTTATTCTACATTGGATAAGCAAGCTTTGAGATTAGCAGGCGTTTGCTTCGTTACTTGCGTGCTGAAATGCAAAGGGCAGTACTGCCCCCCTTGCCCCTCCTGGTAAAAACTCCCCCGTTCCGGCACCACTGCCTGCGCTTGCTTGTGTCCGTTGAAGAGTGTGATTGATTAAGCCTACATTGTATATACCTCAACCTGTGTGACAGGTGTAACAACCATGCAAATAAAAAATCGCTTTTTTTGTCCTCAATATTCTCTGCATGTCTTAACGTCTGACGTTGTGTCGCTACTTCCTCTCCCTGACTCTGCGTGTTATTGTTGTATTACTATGCATTCGCTATAGTTGTGGTGGTCGAGAATAAAAAAATGAATAAATGAAAATTTTCCTTGTGGGTGTCTATAGTATCTGTGGTACTTTCTTGTTAATTGACGTTTCCAATAAAACAGACATCTTATCAGAGGGTTAATCTAACGGTTTTTACAAATCCAAGGTTATTTCAAATTACGAGCCAAATAGTTTTCGCATGTTTAGAGTTTTCAAGCTAGATTTTTAAAGTTTAAATCTCCACTTAAACTCACAAATTAATTACGTTTCATCATAATAGCAACACCACAGCCAATAAATGGCTATCACTGCTACTTCTTTTCAACACTTTTAGAGGCAACCGTGAATGTCAGAATTAAAAAAAAAAATCTGAGTTGACAGGTCAGTTAGTACTAGTAAACAGCAGTCCACAAATTTTTGCTCAAAGAGATCAAAAAAGTTTACTAGCAAATGATTGTTTATAGTCGTTATATACCATGGGTAGAAGGCAGGTATGCCTTTCCATCATCATCATAATTATAATTGACAGGTTCAATTTTCTATGAGAAAATGTCTCTGCTACTGAGCGCTGAAATTTATAGCTGCACTGCAGAGATATATTTTGTAGATGCAGTTTGACCAAAACTGTTCTAACCAGCAATGTCAGTATCTCGTCTAGATGCCTATCTGCCATGCAATCGATTTTATGACGACCCGGTCCACCAGTTAAAGGCTTCGATCGGGAAGTTTGTTGAAAAAGTTTATGAATACTCCTCTTTGCAAAAACGAGTATTTAGCCAACTACCAACTTTTTGTTGCAGCATAGCAAACAAGTCTTCGTTTTAGAGACGTATCAGAGAGTTTGTGAGAAGCATTCACTTTTATTTTTGTTATGACAGTGAAGAATGTAGGCCTGTTGTTCTTTTACACAGCGTCGCAATGCCATCTGCTAAAGTTTTTTATTTTTGTACGAAAAGCAATTGCGGATGTCTGCATATTATAAATCCTTTTCCCGACCTATACCCATTACTCTATTTTTCTTCCATCATTCTTTATTTGCGCGTAGACAACTCCAAAACATATAAAACAATGTTTATTTGATGATGTAACCGTTAAAAAACGGCAATTTTGCCAAATTTTAGCTAAATTCAAGAAAATTAATTGCAAAGCGGGATCACAAAACTTTAGCCAACCTTTTCCTTAAAAACGAAACTAAAAAACAATCCACTCTAACTTACGATAGTTACGAGTTCCTCCAAACTGCGCGTGATCGCCGCCGACTTGCGCGTTGTCGTTGGCAGTTTGCACAATCGCCCCAGTGTTTGGCGCCTCAACATGCTGCCGGTCTCCTCCATGTTGATCCAACACCTTGAGACTTGATCCAACATCTTGTGGCTGGTGGCCTGTGCAAAAATTTGACAGACTTTTAGTGGATTGTCACAACTCTTTTCTACGTTCAAAAACAAAACCGCAATGTAGAGTAAACGGCACTGCACATAACCCTTAGCAATGCTACACAATGAATGTGAATGTGTTCTTGAGTTTTGAGTTGTAGACAATGCTTATGAAACATACACATTAAACATACTCAACTTAAACATTTTTAAGCAGTGATGTTGATGCTACAATCTCAGTAAAAACAACAAAACACGTGGCGAATTATTATGAGGAACTGTACAGTGTACAACTTACTGCTTTAATGTTTGATAAACTATTGTAAACTTAAAACCAACATTTTGTATTTTGCTCTAGAGCTAAAAGAAAACATTGTTTCTAATGACCACATTGGCCGTCAAATTGTTGAAAGGTGTATGTTTGTACGTCACGTGTAGACCGAGACTAAACCACATCATACTTACGTAGTGTTGGCAGTTGCTCATCATCCCTCTGCTGCAATCCCGGTTTTATATGCGAATTTCCACCTCCAGGAAAAATGACTAGTTAATAAAATTCTTTCAAGACAAAATCTTCAAATGATGGGGAAGTTATTTTTTTACGTTCACAAAACAGAAAATTTTTGTTAACGCGATTTATTATTTCACATTTTGAAAATTACTCTTGCCTTGAAGTGAAAGAAAAAAAAACAAAGTGACAAAACTTGATTTTATTTCTGGAGAAAATAATACAAAACTTCCACCCGTTCCTTTTCACTCGCATTCTCCCATTTATAAATTAAAGTTTACTGATATTCCTCTTAAAATCAATCGCCTGGAATATTTGTAAATGTAGCCAAACTAAAGATCGTTCTATTTTAATTACGGTTATTAATAACCCATATATAAAAGTACTGTTTTAATTAAACACACTATGGTGCAGATTTTATTTGTTTCGTAATGTGCTCCAGTTCTTATTATCAATGATCCACTCTACTATTTCACTGTTAAATTTTGCTAGAAAATAGGGGGGATGGTTTTGAGGCAATATCTTAGAACTCAAATGTACCAACCCAATAAAGTTTTCAAAAATTTTATCTCATGTTATGCACAATGAAGATGACGTCATAGCCAGTGTTCCCACTAAGCTGATTTTTTTCGGTGAATCGTTAGAGCAAGGGCAAATAATTTTTGACAGTATTGAAAACATACCTTTAGAAAATTCGACAAATTTGTGGAAATATGAAATTTGGTATGCTTTAATACTGGATTGGTTCGAAATTTAGGGCACATAAACGTCTTATTAGAGCTTTGGGCACAATTGTTTCAACAAAATTTGGGTACTCGCCGATTAGCCATAAAGTTGGAGGGAACACAGAAGTACGATATACAAAGAGTTTATTAATTACACTAATTTCATTGGTCAATGCTACAACCAGTGTTCCCTGTAAGTGTAAAAAACTGCAAATAGTGCAAAATTTTTTACGGCATTTTCTCACTCCTTTTTGGCAACTGTAAATGACGTTTTATAATTTTCGAAATTACGACGTTTTTGTTCGGCTGTAGTGTCGAGTGCAACGCCATTTTTTCTTCATCCGGCACAGCGTCCGGCACTGTTTCTTCGAAACTTGATGCAGAAGTACAGAAAGTCGCAGAAAAAGATGCACAACGTTACGTGAAGACCTTTTTTGTTTTATTTGTTTTAAAGCACGCCGATAAAGAAAAAAAAACTCTAGGCAGTCCTCGTGTGCGAT
The DNA here is from genome assembly GCA_963965965.1 of Trididemnum nubilum. Classification (NCBI taxonomy): domain Eukaryota; kingdom Metazoa; phylum Chordata; class Ascidiacea; order Aplousobranchia; family Didemnidae; genus Trididemnum; species Trididemnum nubilum. The sequence goes on from OZ014469.1 coordinate 1,610,297, forward strand.
GACCTTTTTTTTTTGTTTGAGATCGCACAAAACTCTCAGTAAATGGCATTGTTGTTTGTGATTTGCGACGACATTTTCTCACCAACTTCAGGCATTTTCGCGTCTTTTTCGACATTTACACAGTAGATCCAAAATTAGAGGGAACACTGGCAACAACTGCTCAATGCTGAATACGTGCCAAACAAAAACAGCACATTATTGAAAGTCGTATAGGCTACTGTATTGGTTAATTCTCAATTTTATTAGCTATTGCAATTTTTTTTACGCCAAACCTTTTAGTTTGTGAGCAGTGATTATGCTCAAGAACACCGCTTTAAGTTAGTTTTTACCAATACATATTTTGTACTGCACAGTTAATTATCATATTCTCTATTAACATTAGGGTTCAATAAATAGCAGGAAAATTTGTAGTAAGGGATCAAAACGTTTGAGTTTAGACTATTCTTTTCTGAGTTTACTCTAAGAAAAACAATTTAAGCGCCTCCACTCTAAAAAATGTAATTTTATGAAATCTATAAAAACTCTTTACCTTTTTTGATTGTTTTGTTTTTTTTATTGCCTTCTTTACCGTTTTTGTTGCTTGAAATTGGCAACACAAGTAGCACAAATGGTAATAAGAGGATCCAATGAAATCCGTTGAGACGAGCGTAACCAACTGCAAACAAAACTGAGGCAATGAAAAATCGGAATAAAAAACTTTTAGATTCCAGTGAAAAACATTTTCTAACTACAAGGATAGCGGCAACCACAGTCATTCCATATAAAAGCATTAAAAGTTGGACTTCATTCTGGAGCGGATCAAAATCCATTACAGTACATCAGCTTGATTGCATGAACTTACTGCACAACACTATTACAGTTATACGTACATCTGAAAAAAAAAGACCGTAAACCTAAAACGTTTTTTATGATCTGATTTTTTAACTAATAAGCTGCATAGATCTATTACCAGTACCTACTCTGCATATTGCTGTACACTAACCTCAAAAATCAACTCTTTATTACCTCAAATAGTTCTCATTTCTTCAATAAAAACGATTTCGAACAGCATCTCTTTAACGAAAATGCAATAGTTGATTGCTGTAAACTTAAAGCAGGCCCCACGCCACGGGGGACATTCCGGGGCCATGCCCCCCCTAAAATCCCAACTTGTGCCTCCACAAACAAGAATAGTGCCCCCCAAGTGAGGATTGTGCCCCAAAGAAAGTAACAGGCTCGGTGCCACTGCAGTGCAGTTCGAGGCCAGAGACTCCCAAGATACTGGTTATTACGCCAGAATTTGTGAGAAGAACTGTCTTTCAAGCCCAGATTTTTTTGTGGTTTCACCCCGGAATTGGTGAAAATTCACGCATATTTCGAGATGAAGACCTTTTTTGGGGCTACTCCAGTTTTTGTGGAATTTCGCGATGAAAAAATTTGTTTTTTGGTCCACACTCTCGAATTCGAAGTATATTTTGAGCCCCTCCAAAACTTGTTTATGCTCCCAGTCACACTATTTTGGCACCGGGCCTGACTTGCAGATCGTAAAGACGTTTTTTTGCGATATTCCCCCAAAATGCTGGCATTTAGTACAACAAATGATTTCTTGGCAATCTGGTCACAAACCACAGTATAGTTCGTGCACTGCAAGAAGGACAGTAAATACATCAATGCATAGCAAAATTAATTTGGCAGTGGCTATTTTGCCTCTAGAGGAAAAATAGTCCCAATTGCTATTTTGCCTCTGGAGGCAAAATAGTCCTAAATGCTATTTTGCCTCTAGAGGCAAAATAGTCCTAATTGCTATTTTGCCTCCAAAGACAAAATAAACGGAAGTGGCTATTTTGCCTCTAGAGGCAAAATAGTGTTTTTCCTCTGTTTGGGTTAGAGCTAGGGTTGGGATTAGGGTTAGGATTAGAGTTAGAGTTTGGGTTAGGATAGGCTTAGAGCTAGTTTGGCACTTGCAGTAAAAAAGCCATTAGGACTATTTTGCCTCCAAATGGCAAAATAGCCACTGCCAAAATAAAAATAGTTCTAAATGCTATTTTACCTTTAGAGCAGTGGTTCTTTACTTTTCTTATGTTGTTAATCATAAAATATTTTGATGTATACCGCTACCAATTAAGCCTACCCTTTTCACAAAAACAGCCACTATGATAGCTTCCAATCCAAGTTAAACGCACAGAAAAATAAGGTCATTTTTTATTACAAATGCATTTAATGGGAGGATTGATGCTGCTTGTTTGTTATTAAGCGTTTTAATCTAGGCTGAATGCGGGAAAGAAAACATCTCAGATCCCATACCATTATCAATCTCATTCTCAAGCCTGTTTCAATATTTTGTCTTCATGGACACCATTGAAGAAAACCCCACTTCACAGCAATAAGTTGAAAGAGATTGAGTAAAACTCATAGCTTTTATTCAAAGGATGGGATATTGATTTGAAACTCTGATATCAGCCCAAAATTTTCCTAGATCCTCTCTGATTATATCAGTCTTAAAACGTGCATGTTCACGCAGTTGAAGAAATTCTATTTTTGCTGCCATATCATCATCACAAATAGAGTTTTCTTCACCTGAAAATGGCTAACTAATCTACAAAAAATTATGTTGCCCAAAATTCCAAGAACATATTGCTTAATCTCAACATAACAAATGCTTTCCTCATGTCTATTAGGCCTACTCAGTGTTGGGCATTAACTCGTTAATAACGAAGTAAAGTTTTTCATTACGAAGTTAGAAAGCTTTTGTGAGGTAACTTATTAACTATAACTTTTGTTAAACTACTTTAATGTTTATGTTAATCCATTACATTTTTAGGCTACACTATGCATCCTAATGGCATAATACTGTAATAAAAATAAAAAAGAAAATAAAGAAAGGCTTCCACTCTGTCTATCTTTATTAAAATAGTAAATACCATACAGCATAGTAACAGAAATCAGAATGAGTAACTTTTATTTCATATGGAAATGGAATCATTTTATTGGGCATCAACTGCAGCAGGTTAACATTGAATTTTTTTCATAAAATTAACGAATTAACCTTAACTTGCATTAGTTTTGTTTTTCAGGTAACTATTTAACTTTAATGAAGTTTAAAAAATACTAGAAAATTCTTAGTGAATTAACTCCTAACGAAGGTAACGTTTCTCATTAACTTGCCCAGCACTGCTACTACCAACTGGACTAGACTATCAATTGTTTACGAAACAAAAGAATTTAAAGAGATCCTATAATTCTGACTAATTAGTACAGGGTGACCCAAAAAAAAAACGGGCCCCAACTTTAATTAGGCCCCGTTTCTTAGTGTTTAGTCCAAATAAAATGAAACTTTGGTCGTAACTAGTTTATTATACTCAAAACATCACATCAAAACACTAGGGTTTTTGGCCTTTTTTTCCTTTGTTCTACAGCATGTGTTCCAGATGGCCTCTATTTATCTCCGTGCATTTCTTGAGGCACAGCACGAAGTTGTCTATGATGTTCTTACAC